>OU342741.1:341405149-341766932 GCA_910589775.1 Avena eriantha
GGTTTGTGAAAATATGAGACATGCAATCACACTAGGTGGATCCATGTGTGGTTCATGAGAATAACACACATGCAATGACACTGGTGATATGTGGTTTGTGAAAAGAACAGACATGCAATGACTCTAACTGTGGTTAATGAAAAGAGCAGACATGCAATCACACTAGTGGATCCATGTGTGATTTATGAGAAGAACACACATCCAATGAACTCTTGTGGATCTATCTTGGCATAATTTGATGTATGCCATGATGTATTTCATTGTACAAGACACTTTCCATTTTTATACTACTCAGTTTTGCCCTTGGTTTTATGTGGTACTACTTAGTTTTGCCCCCCTCTCTCTATCTTTCGTAGAAACCCAAACATGTGCTCACCCTGTCTGCTACTCCCTGATTGGTTGTCACAGTTGTCACGCGGATCGTGCGCACCAACCGTTGATTTTGTGCGATCCAACGTTGATCGTTGCACACATCGTGCCCTTCACAGTACAGCGTGAGACAGCACAGACGTCTCCCTTAGCGAGACTTCTATAGGAAGGAACATAATGTCGTCCATGGAAAAAGTCGTCGAGAGGTCATGTCAAGATTAATCAAGCCTGAAAAGCCTACTACTGCTACTACAACACATGCACAGGGCAACAAGGTCATCGAGTGCACGGTTGTCAACGGGACGCTGCAATTTATTGCCACTTGATTTCAATAAGACATATCTCATTTTTACGCAGCGCTCTCAATCTCACTTCCAATTGGGCCCTACCGCTAGTAACTTCCATGAGTCAAGGGCCCCCTCGAGTAGATCTAACGTTGCTAGAAATTGGTTCCGCGACACTTGCATGCAGTGGAATCGAGGTCTGCCATGAGCGTGCTTTCAATGCAGCTCTAAAGTGGAGATCGTGGTTGTTTCAAAAAAGGGAACCCCAAAAAAGGTGGAGATCGTGGTAGCCCCCCGCCCACCACACGTGTCCACTCGAGGACTACAAACGGTCCGGTGTTTATAACCCCCCTCGACCTTCTTCTTCCATGTGCTCGTGTCATTTTTCCCCAGTCTGTCTAGTCCCAAGACCCCAATCTACACCTACCGCGCGCGTCGAACCTCCCTCGCTTGCACTACCTCCTTCCCTTGATGCGCCATGAAGCGTACGCGTGGAGACAAGCCGAAGGTGAAGCTAGTTGAAGGCGTAGCAGCAGATGGCTCGGTCGTCGCCAAGCATGTGGAGGCGTCTTCTTCGGGCACGAACGCCGCTCGTCACTGCGCCGTCGAGGGTGCGAGCTCATCCGTCTAGCCAGTAGCCGTTGCCGCCGAGCAACAGGTGGTAGCCGTCGCCACCGAGCAGCAGGTGGTAGCCGTCGCCGCCGAGCAGCATGTAGTAGCCGTCGCCGCCGAGCAGCAGGTGGCCGACAACGTCGTGGCCGACAATGTCATGGTGCCAGCGGCAGATCTGGATGGGGGCGGGCGGCAGGCGGAGGCAATCCGGTGATCTACATCAACGACCCCATCGTCGTACAGAAATCTTCGACGCAATCGTGGAGAATGATGAGTTCAAGGAGGAGGTTCCTGATGAGGAGTCCGAGGTACTACATTGCTAGCTTCTCTAGTCGCAGCCGCAGTTTTCACTGTTCATACATAGGATTTGCTCAATCGTGTACAGATTCTTTTGCTCTTTAAGTAGGGTAGTATATATATGGTTTGATCGGTCGATTGATGCATCTTCCATCTAGTCACAAAACCCCAATCCGTCTAGTCACAAAACCCCAATCTGCCCATCTGCCATCTAGTTGAGTTTGCTAATTGAGTGTTGATTTCGATACACAGCAGGCCTATAACATTACATTTCTATTCCTTACTGAGCCCAATGATTCAATTTTGCCCCAAAATAGTGCAAGGGCATCTGATGGTCTCGTTTTCTTAGGGATGGTTAGTGAACCTAAGGCAGCAATGCACATAAACAATATATGTTGTGATGTTGGTATTTTGGTTCTCCGACTCCATCACTGAAAAAATGAGGCCCTAATTTTTCCCTCATATGGAACCTAAATATATAATCTTTGTATTGTTTCTGATCTATGAATGCATTGTATGATGCATATGTATATCCCTGAATATTGTTTTGTACGATTACATTTCAATTTCTTATTGTGGCTAATGATTCAAATTTTCCCCAAAGAGAGGCAGACACATTGGTGTCAGATTTTTTCAGGGATGAGTCAGCGAACCTGGGGCCATGTACAAGATCAATATAAGTTGTGCAATTGTTACTTGGTTCGCTTACGCCATCTCTATAGAAACTTATGAGGCTGCAATCTTTATTCTACATTCATAGAACTATGATATTTGAATTATCTATTCCATGCATTCATAGTGTATAAGAATTACATTTTAGTTTGTCACCGATGCCAATGATTGAAATTTGCCCCAAAAGAGTTCAAGGGAAGACACGTATGATGGTGTCGTGTTTTAGGGATGGGTTGGTGAACCTGAGGCAGCAATGCACACAAACAATATAGGTTGTGATGTTGGTACTTTGGTTCTCCAACTCCATCTCTGAAACAAATTATGAGGCCCTAGATTTATTCTCATATGGAACTACATATATGATTCTTGAATTGTTTCTGATCTTTTAATGATTGGTATGATGCATATGTGTATGAATGGTTTTGATCATAAGTATTTTTAACATGTACCTGAAGATTAATTGTTTGGTTTTTTATTTATAATTACAATATTTAGGCTTGTTTTTGTACCTAACTATGTATATCTCTGAATATTGTTTTGTACGATTACATTTCAATTTCTTATTGTGGCCAATGATTCAAATTTGCCCCAAAGAGAGGCAGACACATTGGTGTCAGATTTTTTCAGGGATGAGTGAGCGAACCTGGGGCCATGTACAAGATCAATATAAGATGTGCAATTGTTACTTGGTTCGCTTACGCCATCCCTGTAGAAACTTATGAGGCCGCAATCTTTATTCTACATTCATAGAACTATGATATTCCAATTATCTATTCCATGCATTCATAGTGTATAAGATTTACATTTTAGTTTGTCACCGAGGCCGATGATTGAAATTTTCCCCAAAAGAGTTCAAGGGGAGACATGTGTGATGGTGTCGTGTTTTAGGGATGGTTTGGTGAACCTGAGGCAGCAATGCACACAAACAATATAGGTTATGATGTTGGTACTTTGGTTCGCCAACTCCATCCCTGAAACAAATTATGAGGCCCTAGATTTATTCTCATATGGAACTACATATATGATCCTTGAATTGTTTCTGATCTTTTAATGATTGGTATGATGCATATGTATATGAATGGTTTTGATCATAAGTATTTTTAACATGTACCTAAAGATTAATTGTTTGGTTTTTTATTTATAATTACAATATTTAGGCTTGTTTTTGTACCTGACTATGTATATCCCTGAATAATGTTTTGTACGATTACATTTGATTTTCTTATTGTGGCCAATGATTCAAATTTGTCCCAAAAGAGAGGCAAACACATTGGTGTCTGATTTTTTCAGGGATGAGTTAGTGAACCTGGGGCGATGTACAACAACATTACAGGTTGTGAAATTGTTACTTGGTTCACCTACTCCATCCCTGAAGAAACTTATGAGGCCCCTAGATTTATCCTGCATTCACTCTGATGCAATTATTTATCATTGTGTTGAGATGAAATGATATATGAACCAATCAAACTATTGTTGAGATGCTTTATCTTTGATATCCACGGATATATTGTCTTACATACACATGTTGTCAATTCTTGAGTTGTAATACAATTCAATCATATGTATGAGTTCTAAGTTATGTTCTTAAAACTCAACAGGAGGAGGATGATGAAGTGGACGATAGCAAGGTATCCAGGGACAACAAGAGCCGCTACGTGTTGAGGCGGTTACGGTGTGGGCTAATCCGTTTACACTGTAGGGGGAGACTGTTTTGCCCATTCTATGGCAAAGCAATCAACGTGGACCTCGACAGCATGATCCAGCACACGGAGGGCGTTGGCAGAGGCAGAGGCAGAAGCCATAGGCCGATTACCTTGCATGGCACACAGCCTACGGCAAATTCCTCCGGGATTATGTCAGGACTGGCCGGTATCCCATCGACTAGGTTGTCGCTGCCTCCTTCTGATAAAACCATGCCCTGCTAGGCGTCTCCTTCTCCCGGCCTCCTGCTGTCGCCCTTGCTTTATTTTGTTCTAGTTAATTATTACATGTGTGTGGCATGTAAGACAATATATCCGTGGTGTCTCTGGTGAACCTTCTATATTAATCTACTCCTTTATATGGAGTGCCTTAAAGTTTCTAGTGTTCAATTATATTTACTGATCATGCTCGTGCACACTACAAAATATTTCTAGTGCTCGATTATATTATAATTGTCAAGGAATACATCAACAAGTTAAATTGGTCGAAATTTTGTATTGAAGTAACTAAATGATCTCACATCGGCGGTGGACGCTGGCAGAAGCCGAAGGCATCAGCCGAAGACCTTGGAGCGGCACGCCGTGTTCAACAAATTCCTTGTAGGTTCAACAACTGGTTGCCGCCGCCCAGCTCCGAATTCGCTTATAGGTCCAACATGACAGAACTTGAGCTACCACAGAGACCTCGGTAGAGGTGGCAGAATTGGTGCGGGTGCAACCACAGCGATGGCAAGCTCGGATTCTAGAGGAGGAAAACAGAACCGAGCATGGTCGACACAGTGAAAGATCTCACCGGGAACCAATTCTCGTCCCTGCACCGTGCCATGGGTGCGTCCATGGTGAGGGAAAGCTCCGACTCAGGATGGGGAGGAGAGCGGGGCCGAGCAGGTTCGTCAACCCTAGCTCTGCGCCATGGCTGCGACCACATATTGCCGCTCCATGGAAGAAGAAGACGCGTAATGGATGCCGGCGCCAACGCTGCAAGCCTACAGGGAGGAGAACTGGGCCGAGCAGGTTCGTCCACGTCCTAGGTCCGCGCCATGGCTGCGACGCCCCACAGATTGCCGCTTCGGGGAAGAAGAAGATGCGTAATGGATGCAGGCGCCAAAGCTACAAGCCTAATTGACACCTAAGCAACGGGAGCGACATAACGGCGAGAACTGACAGGGGGCCCAACTTGACGGCCGTTAGCCTGATTTTTTGTATTGAAACATGAAGTTAAATTCCTGCCGAAAAAGATCCTTTGAGTATTTGGCACACCAACTGTAGTCATCCTAGCTGATTTCAGGGAACTTGGGTACCGTGTTGGCTGGGCGACCCAACTTTCACGCCGCAAAATGATATTCTCCCCTATGGGAGTAGCCCCCGAGTGCCTGGTTGAGTCGAAGACTCAGGCATGGACTAAAGAACTTTTCGCGACTGTTGTCGTCTTTTGTTTGCTTGTTTCAGTCGAATTTGTTTCCAGCGCTCCCTATGGGAGTAACCCATGATCCATCGTTGAATCTTAGATTCAAGTGGTTGGGTAAGCTTTGAATCTCCATATTCCTGCATAAAAAGAAAACTGTAGGGTGCGCGACCAGCGCTCCCTATGGGAGCAGCCCCGAGTGCTTGGTGGAGTCGAAGACTCGAGCAAGGACTTAAGTAGTTGAAGTCTTCTAGTGCTCAAATTGATGACATCAGTGCTGACGATGTGATGACCTCAGTTGCCTGCGTGAGCGGCTTTGACGGGACGTGACGAGCGGTGGGTCCCATTTTCTGACCCTGACTTGACCGGGCGTGCATAATCTTTCGTTTTAACTGCGCCTCCTCGATTTCCGCACGTAATGGAGGTAGTGGGGGACGGTTCGTGTTTTATCCTCTCCACGTGTCGATCGCGATGTGCTCCACGCATCCAATAGGGTTTCTGCTGGTTGTTGGATTGCATCCTCCATGGGGTTAAGTAGCAGCGCAGCCGCGGTAATTTCCCATCTACTCTTTCTCTGTTTGTGCCTCCATCACCATTGCTGCTGCTCTCTGCTTCCTAGAGTTTGTCCCCTTCGCGCCGCTGGACCAACTCCGTGTGTTTCCGAGCTATTTTCTCTGCTCGCAACACCGCCGCAAGATGGGGAAGAAGAAAGGAGGCGCCACCGCTAAATCCGCTGCCGCCATTGCTGCTGCCAAGAAGAAGGGTGGCTCCGCCGCTGTGGGCACCAACACCGCTGGCGCTAGGAAGAAGAAGGGCGCGGGTACCCGTGTCACCAATGGTGCTTGGCGCGTGTCCATCATCAAATCATCCGAGCTCCGTCTTCTTCGTCAAGATGGAGTTCTGTCTCCCGTGGTGGGTGACTCGCGAGTGCCAGGTGGCGAGATAACTCCTTGTCCCCCTGCTGGTTTCTGGGTGATGTTCCTAGCATTCATCATCTGTGGTCTGTCTCTGCCCATGCATCCTTTCTTCAGGGGCCTCCTTTGTTTCTATGGGCTCCAGCTGCATCAGCTGTCCCCAAACTCTATTCTCCACATCGCCTGCTATATTACACTTTGCGAGAGCTAGCTTGGAATCGAGCCACACTTTGGTATCTTCAAACGACTTTTCAAGCTGAAGCGTCAGTCGGCATCTGGTTCTATAGTCTATGACGTAGGAGGCTGCGGTATCCATGTCGACTCCTCCGTCACATACTTTGATATCAAGCTCATGGCATCTATCCAAGGGTGGAAGGACAAGTGGTTCTACATCCGCGACCAGAAGGCCGACGGAGAGCACTACGGACTCATGCCCTTCGATCCCATGATGCCGTGCAGGAGGAGGCGTTCTTGGAAGAACGTGGTGATGTCTGGAGAGTCTGAGGAGACAGAAGTGCTGTACGAGCGCGTCTGCAACCTCGAGAATCGCATGGGCAAAGAAGAGGGAGGTTGTGCCCTCATTCGCACATGGTTGCACCGTCGCATCCAGCCTCTGCAGGCCAGAATCCACCCCATGTTCCAATGGGCTGGTGCGGACGATGTCACTCACGTATCAACCGATGGCATTTCCACGGGTGAAGTAGATAAGAAGGTGCGACTGTTGACCAAGTATACCGCCAAGGATGTCCTCCCTAGTGAACCAGTCGTGCCTCCATTTGATGCATCTAACCCTCCTCCTGAGATATGATTGTGCTACGAAGTAGCTTTATTTGTCGAGTGCTTCTGATTTTCTTGACGTGTGCTAAATTGTCTTCTGTATGCAGGATTGGAAGGTGTCTCCCAGTTTTCCCTCTCTTCCTGAGGGGGTTATTCCTCGCGAAGTAGATGAAGAGGACGAGTCAGAATCGACTGTCCCACTTAAAGAGGAGGAGGAATCCCCCGAGTCTAGCAGTCCAGACACTCGCAAGCGTTCGCGCAATGAAGATTCAGATGCGTCGTCTCCTTTGACTTCAGAAGGCCCAGCTTGGTGCGGAGTCGCCGATTCCAACTATTCCTTTGAGTTCCATGGTGACATCTGCTCGCAAGAAGATGCGGCTGCCGAAGGAGTCGTCAGAGTTGGAGGACCAAACCTTCGATTTTGATAAATTTGACTGGTAAGTCTACAATTCTCATCTTGGTTCCTTTTGGAGTTGCATTTCCTGATGCTGGTTTTTGTTCCGTAGTCAACTGGCTTCGTCGTCTTCTGGCGACATCCAATTTTTTAAGGAATCTAGAGTCGCGGATTCCAAGGCCAAGGTAGTGGCTGAGCGATCTTCTTCTCCTCCATTGGCGGCCCACTCCGATCACAATTCATCGAGTTCTCCACACGTTGTGGAGCACCAGATGGTTGTCCGGATGACTGCGCGGAAATTGACTTCGGAGTCTGTAGAGGAGCATGTATGTGTGATGTTGCTTTTTGCAGTTGAATTAGTCGTCCATGCTATCTGTTGATCCTTTGATATTTCTTATGTTGGTAGCTTATTGTGAAGGAAGCTGCTCGTCTAGCGGAGCAGGTACTTGCAATGGGTCGACAGCACGCCTTGCTGGACAATCGCCATCGCGTGGTTGAAAGTTAGTATTTTTGCGTCTTCTTCTTTGTCCTCGTGATGTTTTTATACATTCAACTAACGATCCATCTTGTATTTTTGCAGTTGAGCATAACGAACTTCTTCATGGAGCTGCTTCGCTTGAAAAGACGCTCACCGCAGCGGTGAAGAGTCACGATGAGGCAGTCGCTACGCTTGATGAATCGTAGAAACGCGAAGAGGATTTGTGCACCTCCATCGATGTGAGGGAGAAGTTGTTCGAAGAACAGATCTTCTCGATTGCCAAGTCTCTTTCAGGTATTTTTTCTTCTGTGTCTTGATTGCTTCTTTCTTTGATGTCTTGCTATTGTGTTGACGCTTTGCTTTGTGTAGATGCTGGCGGTTTGAGCTTTGACACCCAAGCGCTTCATCGCGATGATGCCTTGGAAGGCGATGTCGCGGCAGTCGAAGACCGCAGCGCTTCCATTCAGGGAACGCTGACCAAAGCTAAGGGTGTACTCAGTCGCATTCGCGAGGAGCTGGCGCCCAAGGCTGAGCTGATTGAGAACTTGGATGACCTGGTGGAGTCCCTCGCTAGAGGTATCCCCTCGGACTTCAGGAAATCGCACCGTGCGGTCGGCGCCTCCATGGAACTCGCCATGGTGCAAGCCCATGGAGTGGAGATGGATCCAGCTGCAGTCTCCAAGGTGATGCCCGTCGGCGCAGATGGTCAACAGGTAGTTTTTGCTCCTTTTGCAACTTACTGCGGCAAGTATGGGCCGCAAATCATCAACACAGTCGCCAAATATTCTGAGGAGCTGCAGCGAGCCAAGAAGGTGGCGAAGGCTGGGGCGTCAGGGGCCGGCGGGAAGTCTGTGGCGTCTGATACTGCCACGGACTCGATGAAGCCCCCGAAGCCGAAGTCCAAGTCGAAGAAGCAAGCTCCTCCTCAGTAGTTATATTTGTAATAGTTAATAGTTCGACTCCTTTTGTTGAGAACATGCCGCTAGCAGAGTGTCTCTATTGATACTTTTGCTACGTTTGAATGCACTTGAGTTTTTGTCCATGTGTTGCTTGGTCCCTTATTTTCTCTTGCTTGGCTTGTGATAGGGTACATCCAGTGGTCCTTCGAGTGAGCCTCGGGACCTGCCATCCGCTGGTGATACCTTAGCGCAGTCGCACTCAAGGGTGGATGAGCTGTCCCTTCTTTCGCGACTGCGCGATCGCGTTAAGCAGTTGGAACGTGAACTGCCCATCCTCCATGGTAACGTGAATGTATGGAAGTCGAGGGCGGAGAAGGCCACCGCCCGAGAGCAATATCTGCTAGAGGAGGTGGCGCAGCTGGGTGACCAGTTCAAGTGTTAGCTTTCTGCCTCCTTATCTTTTCTTATAGTCAATCATGGTAGTTCATTGTCTTCATACTTTTGCCTCTTGATTGGTATAGTTGTCAGTGCGCGTCATCCGCAGGATGACAAAGACAGGATCGCCATTCGCATGAACGACCTGACCTAGGAATAGCTTCAGGCAAGTGGGTACTTCTGGGTGGATCATGATCGCGCAATCGCACTTGCGACCCTGCAGGATCGTGCCTCGCGAGTGCTCCATTTTCTAAAGAAATCACAATCATGCCTAAGGAATATCTACCAGACAATGTTTCCACTGGACGCCGTTCCTTCGAGCATGTTGGCTCTCCTTGCTAAGTTTCAAGATTTGAGTGCAGTTCGCGATTGCGTGCGACAGCAGTTGGTGGCTGGTGCCAAGGCTGCTTTGTCGTTGGTGCGATTGCACAGGCCTGATGTGGACATTGCAGCTATTGCTACTGGACCTCCGACGCCACCGGCAGGCTCGACCTGGAACATGGTACCCCATTATCAGGCGGTGGATCGTCCAACAGAAGAAATTATCGATTTCTTTGAGGAGCAGACACACGTTCTTCTACTGTAGCAGTAGTTTAACCTATATCCTGCACATGAATGTACCAATGTTGTAAAGTTTGTATGTATGCTGTATTTAATTGATTAATATTGATATGTAAAGAGTTTGCTAGTTCGTATGTTTTGCGAGTGCGTTGCACTATGCGATTCCTTTTTGTTAGCCTGACGTGTGTTTATCTTAGCACCTTGCCAACCTGCCAGGTGCGTTGCAGCTGGGTTGGTGTTTGTCAAGGGTTCGATTATTCCGTCAGCTACTCGGGATATCACGATTGGTTTGTAGAACAGTTGTGTAAAGGGTGGCGTAGCCCCCGAGTGATGAGATCGCGATAAATAATAGGAAACACAGAGTTTGAGGCACTTAGCTTTATTTATTCGTAGAACAGTATGAGGTACAATGTGTGGCTAAGTAGCCTGGCTGAAAAGCCTTATTTGTAATGAAAAAGGAAGAAAAACGACTAGGGGTAGAAGCACCGCAGCTGCGCGACATTCTAGGGGTTGGGGTATGCGACTCCTGTCTCGAAATCTTTGAGGCGATAGGCGCCACCTGGGATTACTTCTGTAATCACGTATGGTCCTTCCCAGGGGGACTCGAGCTTGAGGTTCCCTTGCTTCTGCAGACACAGGACCAGGTCTCCTTCGACGAAGGATCTGGGGTGTAGCCTTCTGTTGTGGTAGTTGCGTAGGTTCTGTTGGTAGATCATCGATCTTTCTGCCGCGATGTCCCGTGCCTCGTCAAGGAGATCAACAGAGTCTTCGAGTGCAAGAGTTGACTCCTGCTTGCTATAAGCGACCACTTGCGGGGCTTTGTAGCGTACTTCTGCGGGTAGCACCGCTTCAACACCATGCACCATGAAGAACGAGGTGTACCCCGTGGTACTGTTTGGAGTTGTGCGTAGGCTCCAGAATACGGATTGCACTTCGTCTAGCCAGCATCCGGCGGCTTGTTCGAGTGGTCGAAGGAGTCGCTTCTTGATTCCACCGCAGACGAGCTCGTTGGCCTTTTCGACTTGACCGGTGGTCTGTGGATGAGCTACGGAGGCATAGCTTATGTTGATTCCCAGGTTTTTGGAGAAACCCTAGAACTCCTTAGAGGTGAAGTTCGTTCCATTGTCCGTGATGATGTTGTGTGGCACTCCGAAGCGGTAGACAATGGACTCGAAGAATTTGACTGCACTGGCTCCTGACTGGTTTGTCACCGGCATGGCCTCTATCCACTTGGTGAATTTGTCGACTGCGACCAAGAGGTAAACGTAGCCTCCTCGGGAGGACTTTGGGAGCTTGCCAACCATGTCGATTCCCCATTGCGCAAAGGGCCAAGCCAATGGTATTGGCCGGAGTTCCGTGCTAGGTGCGTGTTGTTTGTCCGCGAATTGTTGACAGGTGTTGCATCTCTGGACTATGTCCTTGGTGTCGCGCATGGCCGTGGGCTAGTAGAATCCAGCTCATAGAGCTTTGGTGACGAGGGCGCGACTGCCGGCATGATGCCCACAAGTCCCCTCATGGATGTCGAGGAGGACGGCCCTTCCATCTGAATTGGAGACGCACCGTTGGAGTACTCATGTGATGTTGCGCTTGTATAGTTCGCTGTTGATGATGGCGAATGCCTTGGATTGCCGTGCGATGTGTCGTGCGTCCGTCGGGTCATCCGCCGGGTCGTCCGGTAGCCTTTTGCTAAGAAGGTATATGATGTAGGGTTGAGTCCAAGATGGCTCGATCATCATGACCCCCATTGGTCCTTCGAGTCATGTGTCAAGCTCCAGGTCGTCGAGTGTCGTTGGCTCATTGGGTGGCGTAGCCCCCGAGTCCGTTGTTGCACTTGTTTTCTTCTTTGTGGCCTTTGGCTTGATGGAGCGTTCGCAGATACGTTCGAGAAAATACCCCAGGTGGTTGGGGGCGCAGGTGGAGCCAATATTGGCGAGTTCGTCCGCCTCTTCATTGCTTTCGCGGCCTATGTGCCGCAGCTCACATTCATCAAAGTCCCCTTCGAGTGTGTCGTAGAGGTTGCGGTAGGCGATCATATTGTCGTTCACCGCATCGCAATCGTGCATCGTTTGGTTGACAACCAGTTTGGAGTCGCCGTAGATGATGAGCCTTTTGGCGCCGGAGGGTTTCGCCATTCGCATTCCGTGCAGTAGGGCCTCATATTCAGCTTCATTGTTGGAGGCAGTGAACTGCATTCGCAGAATGTATTTCAGCTTGTCTCCCTTGGGCGATGTCAGTATGACACATGCGCCGGCTCCGTCTTTTCGCTTGGATCCTTCGAAGTGCATTGTCTAGAGGTAAGACATATCTGGTTTATCGGGGAGCTGATTCTCCATCCAGTGCACGAGGAAATCAGGGAGGACTTGCGATTTTATCGCGTCGCGGTTCTCATATGTAATGTCTCGTGGAGACAGCTCGATTCCCCAAAGCGCGACTCGTCTGGTGGCGTCGGGGTTGTTGAGTATATGCCCCAGCGGGGCGTCGTTGACCACCACGATTGGGTGCTCCTGGAAGTAGTGGCGCAGTCGCCTGGCTGTCATGAAGATGCCGTATGCTAGCTTCTGGTAGTGCAGGTACCGCTGCTTTGTTGGCGTGAGCACCTCACTGAGGTAGTAGACTGGGCGCTGCACCCCATGGACCTTGTTTTCCTCGGCTCGTTCCACCACGAGTACTGTGCTGACCACCTGGTTGGTGGCGGAGATATATAGCAGCAATGGTTCTCTTTCTCGTGGGGTCACCAGTACTGGTGAGGTAGATAGTAGACGCTTGAGGTCTTCGAATGCTTCCTGCACCTCGTCAGTCCACTCGAACTTGTCGGTTTTGCGGAGAGTTGGTAGAAGGGCAGTGCCTTTTCGCCCATTCGATTGATGAATCGACTGAGCACCGTGATTCGCCCAGCCAGCTGTTCGACGCCTCTTATATTCTTCGGCTTGTCCATGGCCAGTATGGCTTTTATTTTCTTCGGGTTCGCCTCAATCCCCCTCGCGGAGATGAGATACCCGAGTAACTGTCCAGATGGTACGCCGAAGGCGCACTTGTCTTGATTGAGCTTGATCCGGTAACGGTCGAGGTTGGTGAAGGTTTCACGTAAATCGTCGGTTAGCGAGGCTTCCTCCTTTGTTTTGATGATGATGTTGTCAACGTAGACTTGGATGTTGCGACCAAGTTGATCCTTGAGGCAAGCCTGCATGCACCATTGATAGGTGGCTCCTGCGTTTTTAAGCCCGAAGGGCCTTGTGTTGTAGCAGAACACACCGAAAGGTGTTGTAAACGCTGTTTTCTCTTGTTCTTCCTCCGTCATTCGAATCTGATTATAGCCCGAGTAGGCATCGAGGAAGCAGAGGCGTTTACATCCCGCGGTGGAGTCGATAATTTGGTTGATTCGTGGAAGCGGGAAGTGATCCTTGGGGCAGTGCTTCTTCAGGGAGGTAAAGTTCACGCATATCCGCGGGATATCCGTGTCTTTTTTAGGTACCAGCACCGTGTTGGCCAGCCAAGTGCTCTCCTTGATCTCGCGTATGAACTTGGCGTCAAGGAGTCTATTGATCGCCATTCCAACCGCCTTTCCTCTTGGTTCGGATAGTCGCCGAATTGTCTGTTTGACTGGCCTTGCGTCTGGGTTAACGTTGAGTGTGTGCTCGGCGAATTCCCTAGGAACCCCTGGCATGTCTGTTGGACACCAGGCAAAGATTTCCCAAGGCTCATGGAGGAATTCAACGAGCGCGAGTTCCTATGCGGAACTCAAGTTGTTGGCGATGAGGGTCGTCTTTGTCGGGTCCGATGGATGGACCTGGACTTTCTTCGTGTGCACCGACGAGTCGAAGGACAGGTCAGGTGAACTTGGCCGGCTCAGGGGAGGCAGACTGTTGTCTATCGACTCCTTCAATCTTGCGAGCTCCTCCTACATACCGAAGGACTGGGAGATTCTGTTGAATTCCCTGTCGCAGCTGTCGGACCTTTCGAAGCTTCCGTTGATTGTGATGACGCTATTTGGACCTGGCATTTTCATCTGCAGGTAGGCATAGTGCAGCACTGCCATGAACCTAGCGAACACGACACATCTGAGGATGCAGTGGTACTGTGAGGGCCAGTCGAGAATTTCGATGTTGATGCGTTCACGTCGAAAGTTTTGCGGCGTGCCGAAGATGACGTCGAGGTTGATTTTGCCCAGGGGGTATATGCCCTTCCCTGGGACGATGTCATGGAACGTTGTCTCCGAGACTTCTAGACATGTTAGAGGGATCCTCATTGCTCGCAAGGTACTTGCGAACATGAGGTTAATGCCGCTTCCACCATCCATGAAGACGCGACTCATGTCGAAGCCTCCAATCTGTGCCTCGAGTATGAGGGGACAGTGGCCTGGACGAGGGACTTGGCGCGGGTGGTCGCGTTTGTCGAAGGTGATGCAGGAGTCGCTTCCACTGAGGTACACAGTGGTGGATGGTGGAGAGTTTGTCGCCAAGTTGACTTGGCGAGTGATGGCCTTCTGTACCCGATTTGAGGGGCGTCCCTTTTGGATCATCATGTTGCCCACAGCCCATGGGTATGGTTCACCGCCTTGATTCTGGACCGGTGCGGCCGCGGGTGGCGGTACTCCAGGTGGTGGTGGAGCTCCATGTGCTACGGCGCCTAGGGCGACTCCGTAACCCCTATTGACCGCGTCACGATTCATCCGAGCCAGGCCCTCGTGGAGTTTGAGGAACTCACGGCAGTCCTTGAGAAGGTGGCTGGATTTTTTCTTGTCGTCGTTCTTATCGATGTAGAAGTGCACGTTGCACGGCCCGGACGGTTTGTCCTCAATTGTTGTAACAGGTGCCTCTTCACGAGTGCGGCGTTGCCATACCTGCGTGGTTTTCCCGGAGTCACGGTATCCACCATTGCGGTAGCCGCTGTTGCAATTGTCATCGTGTTTGCCGGCGTAGCCTGCTGCGACCATATTGACGTCATCACGGTCATTGTAAACACGCATTCGCCGCTTGCCTTGGCGGTCGCGTCTGCGCCCGAGGTCGTCGTCGTCGTCAGAGTAGGTGCGGTTTTTTACCGAGACCTCTCCATCAGCCCACCGATTCGCAATTTCCATCAGGTGGTCGATTGTTTTGGGCTTCGAGCGGCCCATCTCCTCCCTGAGCTCTATGCGGCGAACGCCACCGTTGAATGCGTCAATTGCACGATCCTCCGAGATATTTTCTGCGGAGTTCTTCATGATGGACCACCTCTGGATGTACGAGCGTAGCGATTTGCCCGACCTTTGCTGTAGCTGCAGGCATTGCATGGCCGTGCTTCGACTCCTGCCATGGAGCTTGACGGAGGAGATGTGGTCCTCCAACCAGATTTTTGGGTCCTGCAGGCCGTCAAATTTTGGGTTCTCCGATGGGAGCTTGAACCCTTTGGGCATTCGCTTCTACCTAATAGCCCTGTTGAAGCATCTGGCACCACAAAGCTCCACGTCTTTGTCCTCTGAGTCAGTCAAGCGAGCGCGTCGTGCCCTTGACTTGTCGATTTTGCGCTGCATGATATCATCGCGCGCATCGTAGTCGTGGTCGTGTCACCGTGAACAGTGACGTCGAGACAGATCGTGACTGTCGTCACTAGATGAGGGTGAGGAATAGCGTTTTGCCAGAGCCTTGCTTTTCTTCGGCTCTAGCGTTTGTTCTTTATCAAGAGCGGCCTCGATTAACCCCAAGCTTGCGATCATAGATCGGTGCATGGCGGCTCGGGGATCTCCAGCTGGCGGTTGGTTGTTCAGGAGGTACATGGTGGCCGCTGTCACCGCAGCTTGCGGCGTCTTTGGGACCACGTTGCCCCGTGTGTCGACTGTCACAGAGCTGAAGTCGAGGACTTTTGCAGCTTCTATGCGTTCCTGCTTAGTGAGGTGGGCCATTCGGGATCGCCTCTTGTTGGCCACATACTCGTTGCCCTAGGAGGAGGATCCTCCGTGGGAGGAGAGCCCAGCCCGTCGAAGACTTGACTTGTCCGCCACCTTTTTGCACGCTTCGAGTTGCGCAATTGTTTGTGATTGGCGTCTGTACGCTTCCTTTAGTAGCCAATGATAGCCCATCAGCAGTTCTTGTGGTGTGCCGGGGGCAGAGGATTGCCTCGCAGGGCTTCTCGGCAACAAGCCCAATCAAGATCGTTGAGCTTGATAACGACACATTCACCAGTGTGTTCGTTCACCATGGTTAAAGATTCTACTACCCCTCCATTGTTGACGGGCGCGCCATTGCCACCGTTGGTGGGGCCGCCATTGGGTGGTCCGCCGTTAGGTATGCCACCGTTGGGCGGATTAGGGCCGTTGCCACCGTTTTCGCGATTGGCGCTGGTTTTGCCGGCGTTGATGACGGCGCACATGAAGTGGTTGGGGAAGTTGTTGCTTCCGCAACTATCGGATCCGGAGCCATAAACCCCATCTTTCGTTGCTAGGCCACCCAGATCGGATCCGCGACTGTTGTCACTGTCCGTGCTCTCAGCTGCTGATGAGGTATTGAGCTCGCTGAGGGCGCCGATTGGTGGCGGGAACCACGATGCTGGAGCAATCGTGGATGTTGCTGGCTGGTCAGGCATGCGAAGCGTGCCCATTTGACCAACTTGGAAGCGGAAGCTCCCGATCGCTAGGCTGATTCCATCGCCCACGGACTTGAAAGCCGGGTGAGTGGCCGACGTGTGGACGGTGAAGTCGAACGCGCTGAAGAGCTGGCGAATCTCCACTGTTGCGGAGTTGTAGATCGCGGTTGATGGGGCCGAAGAAGCCGCAACATCAGCACTCCTAGTTCCCACAGACGACGCCAATTGACGAGGGTTTAACTCATCAATGCCCATTGTTATGGACTTGGGTTTTGGAGAAGGAGGGAGCGCTAGAAGCATCAATCGGCTAACAAACAAGCACACAGGGACGCAAGGTTTACCCAGGTTCAGGCCTCGTAGAGGTCCCTACTCCTGCTTGTCTGCTCTTGGAATTATCGGAGGAATCGAAGATTACAGGGGTGCGCAGATGCAATCTGGCGAGAGTTGTGGAAACTAGGGTTACGTGTGTCCTCCTCGCCGTCCCCTCCCAGCCCTTATATAGATAGGCTAGATCTCGGGTAGCAGGTCGAGTCGGTTACATGTTAGGGTTTTCCCTTTAAACTTTCTATCTTTAAGCTTCTTCTTGTCTCGCAAGTAATCGAGAGTCCATGGGCCACTCGAAGTATTCATGGGGTCGTGGCAACGCCGTGGGCTTCCACTGTATCTGGACCGTATATACCAAGATCGAGTACCTGTGTCGTGGTGGTGTCACGGCATATGCCATGGATAGGCTAAGGGCCAATATGCACTAGAGGAATCCAGGGAGGGATAGTGTGGTGATTCCACACACAGATGTCTTGTATTCACTAGGTTCACAAGGTTTACAAGTGCTCCTTGAGCTGTATAGGGGAGAGGAGGAAGAAAGAACTCTCTTACTCTCACCACTAGCTAGCTCCCAGGAACCAACTACCAGATGCCAACTAAAAGAGATCAACCAAGTCAAGCTCCACCCCCTCTATAGACGCCCTAGCCCTCCTTATATAGGGGTGGCTAGGTATCCAATTAGGGCATACGTGGAGGCATATTCCAGGGAATATGCCTCTTCCCAAAATAGCAAATCGACCGGGTTACTTTTCACCATCGTAAGCCATGCAAAGGCTACGTGAGCCTCTGCGGCGCCAACGTCATCCGACACAGGTAGCGCCACCCTTGTCGGCCACGCCTCGGTGGTCCTTCCCTCTGTCCGCTTCGCTCACGCTCCAGCGTACAGTGGCCACCTTTTGACCAGCGATATACCTTCCTTCTTTTGCAAGCCTGATATAACACGGATCATGCCTAGTTAATCCGGCCACGCGGGTTCCTGCATACAAGTTACATTAATCCCGCCGGCATACTACATATGTCGGCTGGGACTCAGCTAGGTGGACATCCTCCTGTCTGGGTT
The DNA here is from genome assembly GCA_910589775.1 of Avena eriantha. Taxonomy (NCBI): domain Eukaryota; kingdom Viridiplantae; phylum Streptophyta; class Magnoliopsida; order Poales; family Poaceae; genus Avena; species Avena eriantha. Next base: position 341,422,889 of record OU342741.1, read on the forward strand.
ACTCCGTGATTCGGCCTGCCTTGAGGTAACTTGGCCAGCATTCACTTTGACCTTGTCGTACCTCGGCTAACTCGGCCTTTATACCCCGGCGTGACCCTACTCGGGGTATCCCCCCAACATTAGTCCCCGAAGCTGGTGCGGTCTTAGCAGCTCCAGCTGCTAAGGCCACAACAGGTTCAATTTACCGAGCCTTTTGCTCCCTTTTCCGAGTTACCTCATAGTCCGGATTTCATTGGCTAGCTTTTCCCTTGGCACATTCTGAGTTTTCACTCGCTGGCCGGGTCACCCTTTAGTTTTCGGGGTCATCTTTCCTTCTCTCGTACGCTTCCCCACATGGAGGGTAATCATTACCTTGCCTCATTTTAAGGGCATGCGCTAGTTATTGCCGCAGTTAATGTCAGGTGTTACTATTGCACACGTCACGTCGCGTCTGTCTCCTTGTTAACTGTATCACCACGTCGCGTCATGGGATCCTCTGCGCCCTATGGTCCTTCCTGTGGTTCGCCTCTGATTGGCTGACCCGGCAAATACACGGCCACACCGTGTGGCCTTGCCGCACCGCACGATCCCACTACCCTAGTTGGGGCGTGGTTAAATAGGGGGCACGCCCCTTGGTATTTTTTCCCATTCTCGCGCCCCTCTTCCTCTTCTTCTTCTTATTCTTCCTAGCGCCAGCGCCGCCACCGCCACATCTGCTCAGCAGCGCCACCACCGCACCGTGCCTTTTCGCACCAGCATCGCCGCCGCTCCCGCACAGCTCCACCGCCACGGGTCCGCGCTAGTCCAAGGCACTGCCCCCACCTCAGATAGGGCCGGTGAGGACAGCGACCTAGACATGACCGAAGAGGAGCTCACCGTCCCGGAGGAGGAGATGGAGGAGGGGGCGGAGAATGCAGAGCGCGGCGCCTGGGCTGGCTCCTAGGTGTGCCAGGACGACCTAGACTGGCTATACCGCACTCGGCGCATCCCTGAGGGCATGGTTTCCCGCTTCGCCTCCGAGGAACTCGCACCCTCACCCAACCCTGGTGAGTTCGTGGTGTTCCTCTCCCATTTCCAGCGCGGGTTCGGCCTCCCCGTCAGCAATTTTTTCCATGATTTCCTTGATATCTATGAACTTCAAACACACCACCTTCCGGCGAACGCCATCACTTCCCTTTCTTCCTTCGCCTCTACCATATAAGGGTATGTCGGATTGTGGCCTACCAAGGAGCTTTGGATCCGGTTCTTCGGTCTACGAAGGAATGTGATTCCGAATAAGCAGCTTGACCCGGATGACAAACATCTTACGCAGTTCGGTGCTGCTTCTATTTGTCCCCGGAAACTATCCATCTTTCCCCGGGTCACGGGGCTAGATTCCTGCAAGGACTGGGCCCGAACTTTCTTATATGAGAAATGGCACGGATGAAGACCTGATCCGGCTGCGCCCCTATACTCCGGGTCGTCCTAATCCGGATCTATGGGACTGGGTTCCCAAGAAACCCACTATACTGGCGAATCAAGTCAACAAGCGGTTCAAAGAGCTGAAGGATGTGGGGCTGTGCAACGAGGACACGATGATCACATTCGTCCGCAGCCGGATCTCCCCTCTCCAGAAGCGCACACATAAGCTTTGCCACATGAGCTGGCGACTTGACCCCAACCGGACTTCCTCATTTGAATTGAGTAAGATCGAGATATTCCGCCGGGTCAAGGCCCTCTTCACGATAGTCCAAGACTCCCCCGCTGATTGGGAGTGGGGGATTGAGCATTTTTGTCGGGACAAGCTTCCTCCTACGGTAAACCTCGCAATTCAATCTTTTCCCAAGTTATACCATATGTCGGAATTTATTGGTTGTTTGATCCCTTTGCATTTTCTTCTTAGTTGTTTCTTCAGTAAACCCTCGAAGATGGCATCGAGCCTTCTCTCAAATGGGCGAAGGATCGAGATGCCCCAGATGAGGAGGAGCCGGATCAGGAAATGTTCCTGCCATTCCCCGATGCGACCAAGCGACCCACCGGTAACTTCTCTTCCTTAAGAGATTGGCCTGATGATGAAGATGATTCCGACGTTAAGGTGATGGAAGCATTTGACGTTGTACCCCTTTCTTACGCCTTTCCGGCTTCAGCTAACCCGGCTGGGCAGATCCACGAAGATCCTCCTCTCGCCACGGGCGAGCCTGTCCCGGCTGCGTCAAAGAAAAGGGGAGCTACTTCTGCTTCTTCTTCTGGACCTTCTAAGCCAACCAAGAGGCGAAAGAAGTCCGCAGACAAAGCCGCCACCAAGCCTCCGACTAAGGTCACGACCCGGAGAGCTCGGAAGCCCAAAGAGCCCTGGACTTCTGATGATTAAGTCATTTCTCTCTTTGTCCAGCTCTCTGCTTCGTGCTTTGCTATTCACATGCCTTTCCTTTGTTTTAACTTATCCTTCATCGTTTGGTTCGGCAGAGCTGCGATGGAGGTTCCTCAGAGCGGATCCAGCATCGCTTCGCCCCTCTGGCATAGCCCTTCTCCCTCTCGTGGCGATGATACATGTTTGTTGAGCCCCATTCAGGAGGGTTCAGCGGCTGCTCCGGGTTCTAGCCCACCTCGTCCAGAGGGGGGCAACCTCGGAGCAGGGGGAAGTGGCTCTACCGAGGCAGCGGATGCTCCCAGCTCCTCTTCGGCTCAGCCGCAACCTGCTACCTCCGAGATACCCACAGCTCCCCCACCAAGACCAGCACCAGCACCAGCACCAGCGCAAGTACCAACAGCAGCAGCACAAGTACCAGCAACAGCACCAACTCCCTCCGCCTTGTCCGAGTCTTCCAAGACTCGGCGAGAAGGCCCAGTTAGCAGCAAGGCTACGCCCAAGACCAAATCCGCGGCTCAAACCTCAACCTCTCAGCAGCAGCCTAAGGCTAAGAAACCTTCTGACGCCGCCAGGGAAGCATCTATCGAGGCTGGACAGCACGCTCGTGTCCATGCTTCCGAAGAAAACTCCCCCGAAGAAGGATGTCTCCCCCGGGCCAGCTAGCACGCAACTTGCATTGCACACCAGCCCTGCTGCTGCCCAAGTTGAGAGGAGGGAGGCCCATGCCAAAGGTTTAATTGCGCCCCATATGCTTAGCGGAGAGCGCTATCCTCCGGCCTTGATTGAGTTCGTCAATAACTAGAACAAGGCGGAGTTCGTCCATAACGACGATCTCCCGGAGAAATTTGGGCCTGCTGAGTTTGCCGCAAAGATGAACACGGCCGCCAAGGCTATCAACCTTGTCGGTCGGATGATGGAGGTACGCTACATTGTATTTTCTTTAACATGTACTAAACATTAGTGATATAACCATTAGTCCCCGAGCCTCTGGGGAGTAACTTGTTACTCGGCCGGATGCTCCTTAGAGAACTAGTGTAGCTCCTTAGTAACTTTGAATATGCACACACCTAGAGCCGGGTTAAGTTCCACTTGGCCTAGATTTTGTACACTTCGAATATGCACACACTAGAGCCGGGTTAAGTTCCACTTGGCCCGGATCTTGTACACTTCAAATATGCGCACACCTAGAGCCGGGTTAAGTTCCACTTGGCCCGGATTTTGTACACTTTGAATATGCACACACCTAGAGCCGGGTTAAGTTCCACTTGGCCTGGATCTTGTACACTTCCAATATGCACACACCTAGAGCCGGGTTAAGTTCCACTTAGCCCGGATTTTGTACACTTCGAATATGCACACACCTAGAGCCGAGTTAAGTTCCACTTGGCCTGGATTTTGTACACTTCCAATATGCACACACCTAGATCCGGGTTAAGTTCCACTTGGCCCGGATTTTGTACACTTCGAATATGCATACACCTAGAGCCGGGTTAAGTTCCACTTGGCCCGGATTTTGTACTCTTCAAACATGCACACACCTAGAGCCGAGTTAAGTTCCACTTGGCATGGATTTTGTACACTTCGAATATGCACATGATCAATTCAACTTTGCTTTTCTCAGGTTACCACCAATCACCGGAGCGCTGAGTTTCAGCGCCTCTTGGACACACATAAGGCGCTGCGCTCGAAACATTCTACACTTCTCGCCGAGTTTGAGAAAAGGGGTAAGTTTTCTCCTTGGATTTTTTCCCATATTTCTTTGTCCTTTCCCACCGAACTAATATGTTATTCGTATTGGGCAGCCAAAGTGGAAGCCGAAAACACCATCATGAGGAAGAACTTGGATCAAATAAAAGGTAAGTCAGTTTTGCTTAATCTTCTTCTGCGCTCTCTCTCTTCTTGGCTCGGCAGATATTCATACATCGGCTTTGCGAGGTCAACAAACTGTTTCAGCATCTCTTGAAGATAGTGTGCCCATGCCTGATATGATGCTGCATTTTCTCGAACAAGTAGGGCAGCATCAGGCCGAACTTAAGAAGAAGGATGACGAACTTGCTATCCTCCGGACCAAAGATGATGAGATTGCCAAACTCAAGGCTGAGATGAAAAAGCTCAAGGCGGTCCATAAGGCTAAGATGGATAAAGCTGGCCAAGATTTCACTAAGGAGCAAGAGCGCCTCAAACTCCAAATTGCAAAGGACCAAGAAATGCTAAAGGAGGCCAACGTCAAGCTTGAGTCAGCAAATGCTGAACTTGAGCAGCTCCGGACGAGACGTGATAATTGCACCAAGGAGCTGACTCAGATCCATAGCCACGTCTCCCGTAAAATCCTTTCCTTAAGCCGACGTAAATTTCTCCGGGTTAGGTTCTTTTACTTATTTCACTTGCTTTGTCTGCAGATAAATTCCTAGAGGGCGATGTCATTGCATCCAATGTTGTTACCAAGTTCCGCCAGCAGAGAGATACTCCATATGGTCCTGGCTCCATTCCTCTTGACCTGGAGGATCTGATAGTCAGCTTATCCTCCTGAGTTGAAATCATGAAGAACTATGGTTCGGGCCTCCTAGATTCCTCTATCCGGATCTTCCGTGCCCTCTGGCCTGATGAGGATGTTCCGGAGGGATCCACAGCTCTAATTAACAAGTTAATGGAGTGCGAGACACAGCTTGACCTCTGGAGGGAATCCGCCAGACGTGCCGGAGCTGAAACCATCCTCCACTACGTGCTCACATGGTATGAGAAAATAAATCTGAATCTTCTGGAGCGCATGCGCACCAGTTCAAGGTGGTCCAATGATCTGGATTAGATAGCACGGCGTAAGGCTTGCACCCAAAGCCTCATTCAGTATGCCCCCATCCATCAATGGAACGAGGGACCTAGCTTTCTCGAAGCCGTTGACGATGAATATGTCGAAGATGGTTCGGGTGAGGGGGAAGAGGACGAAGCCTCGGACGTCAAAGAAAATGAAGATGATTCTGAAGCCGAGGCCGAAGTTCCACCTGCTGGCGCCGAGTTACCTCTTCCTGCTACTCCTTGATCATCAACAAACACTTTGAAGTTCATCAGTCCCCCAGTATGCCGGGTGCAGATGTATTAAGTATACAGATCATATTTTGCTACTAAGTTGCTCGTGCCGGATTAACTTGGGCATAGTCCCCGAGTTTCATTTTCTTGTTTCTCCAATTTCCTGGCTCGGCTCATGTCTACCTTGATTCGGTTTTATGACTTACGAGTCCGAGTTTCAAAAATTGACTTAACAATACTTGGAAACTTTGGGACTAACTCAAAATAATTCAGCATAGTAAAAACAAGGTAAACATAAAGTTAGTCCGAATAACCAGTGTCGGCTCGATTACGTTCTTTTCCTTAGTCGTTTTTCGTGTGCTACGCAATTCCAAACTTGTTCTCTTGCTTGCCATGAAGCCAAATCTTGTTGGACAGCAACAAGTCGCAGAGTTGAGTTTTTGGTGCTTACACACTACTGATCCGACATAGGTAGAAGCAACTTATGCCAGCCGACATAAAAATAAATAACTAATGCAAAAGATGAATAATATTACTAAGCCAGTCCCTGAGTTACTGCTCGAGGTGCCAAGATTTCATTGATAAACTCATTTTCGGCATACATACCGACATATGAGAGACTCGGATACACACACTTCTTTGTTAAGTGTAGAAATGACGAAGTAGAGCTACATTCCATGGACGCTTAGATTCCTCGCCGGACCTATCCGCCTTCTTCTTCTCCTGAGGTTTTGCATCGATGAGATAATAAGAGTCATTGTGCAATGCTTTGCTCACAATGAATGGCCCTTCCCATGGGGGGATAACTTATGCATGCCAGCGGTATGTTGTACTAGCCGGAGTACCAGATCACCTTCCCGGAAAACTCGGGGGTTTACTTTCCGGCTATGATAGCGTCGGAGATTTTGCTGATATATGGTGGATCTGGACAATGCCAATTCTCTCGCTTCTTCCAGCAGATCAACATCATTTTGCCGGGCTTCTCGCACTTAGGCTTCTGTGTATAGGGTGACCCTAGGCGAATCATGCTCTATGTCGGCAGGTAATACAGCTTCTGCCCCATATACTAGAAAAAATGGCGTATAGCCTGTTGATCGATTAGGAGTTGTTCTTAAACTCCACAGTACGCTGGTATTTCTTCTATCCAGCACCCCGCTGATCTTTGCAGCGGCTCAATGAGCCGGGGTTTTATCTCGGATAATACTAATCCGTTGGATCTCTCCACTTGTCCGTTCTATGCGGGGTGGGCTACCGACGCAACGTCCAGCCGGATCTTCTTATCTCGGCAGAATCGCGCAAAAGCTCCTTCAGCAAAAATTGTGCCATTATCTGTTATGATACTGTGAGGATAGCCATATCTCAGAATTATATCTTTGAGAAATGTCACAGCCGTAGCTCCATCACATTTTCTTATTGGCTTCACTTCAATGCACTTCGTAAACTTGTCCACCATAACCAAGATATGGGTCATATTTCCTCTTGCCGGCTTAAACGGGCCAACCATATCCAAACACCATATGGCAAATGGCCATGTAATTGGTATGGTCTTGAGCTCCGACATTGGCATGTGTGTCTTGGTAGCATACCTTTGACAACCATTGCACTTCCTTACTAGATCCTCCGCTTGTTCCAAGGCACTTGGCCAGTAGAACCCATGCCGGAAAGCTTTTGCTACTAAGGCTCTGGATGAGGCGTGATGCCCACATTCCCCTTGATGTATATCCCGGAGGATGTCGAGCCCTTCTTCCGAGTCAACACATCGTTGGAGAACGTTTGTCACACTCCTTTTGTATAAGTCGGCATTGATGATCGTGTATGCCTTTGCCCTCCTCTGAGTTTGCCTTGAAAGCACTTCTTCGCTGGGCAAAGTTCCATCTTTTAGGAATTGGAATATGGGTAGTGCCCAAGCTGGTATGGATCGCACCGGGAACACTTCCTCGTCAATTTCCATATGATCCACCGGCATAACCTCAGTCGGATCACGTTGTGTAGTCCCCGGGTCTTGCGAAGCAGTCCCCGGGTTTCGTGAACCACTTCCTACATCAATGTCCATGGGCACAGCTTCCGATTCCGGATTTGCCGGGATATAAATTGACTCGGACTCTGGGGATGGTCTGATAGATGGTTTTCTGAGGTGCTCTAGTGCTACCCTTGGTGGGATTGCTTGTCGGGTTGATCCGAGCTTCGACAATACGCCGGCAGCCCCGTTTTCCAGCCGGGGTACATGGTGAAACTTGCATCCCTCAAAGTACCCTGATATTTTTTGCACATGAAATCTGTACAATGCCATGTTTGCATCCAAAGCATCCCATTGCCTCGAGACTTGCTGAACTACCAGATCGGAGTCACCAAAGCACTGGATCCGGCGTATCCCAATCTCTTTTGCCACTTTGAGCCCGTGCATAAGCGCTTCATATTCTGCAACATTGTTTGATGCTGCAAAGTGGATCTGTAGCACGTATTTCAGCTGGTCCTTCTTGGGCGAGGTAAGCACAACTCCGGCGCCTAACCCGGTTTTTGTTTTTGACCCGTCAAAGTGCATTCTCTAGTAGTTCGGATCTGGCAATGGTGGATCGTATTGCACCTCGGCCCAATCCACAAAAAAGTCGGCCACAGCCTGAGACTTGATTGCTTCTCTCCTGTCATATTGTGGCGCATAAGGGGCTAGCTCAATTGCCCATTTTGCAATCCGGCCACTTGCATCCTTATTGCTCATTATCTCGGATATGGGGGCTTCACATATTACTTTGATGGGGTGCTCTTCAAAATAGTGCTTTAGTTTCTTAGCCGCCATATACACACCATATGCCATCTTCTGATAGTGCGGATAGTTTTGTTTCGAAGCCGATAATACCTCACTCAGATAATATACTGGCCTTTGCACCGACTTACCCTCTTCGTCGCGCTCTACCACAATTACTGCACTTACAACTCGGTTGGTTGCGGCTATATAGAGCAACATTGGCTCCTTTGATAGTGGAGAGGCTAACACTGGTGCAGTGGCTAACATCTTCTTTAATTGTATAAAGGCTTCATTGGCCTGCGGCATCCAGGTGAACTTGTCTGACTTTTTCATGAGTTGATAGAGAGGCAGTGCCTTTGCTCCCAATCGACATACAAACCGACTTAAGGATGCCAGGCAACCAGTGAACTTCTGGACATCATTAAGGCACTTCGGCAATTCCATTCGATCAATGTCCCGGATTTTAGTGGGTTAACTTCGATACCTTGGCTGGAGACAAGAAACCCGAGTAATTTTCCAACCGAGACACCGAAGGTACACTTCTCCGGGTTAAGCTTCATTCGGAATCTTCTTAAGTTCGCAAACATTTGCCTGATATCATCAAGGAGTGTTTTGCTTTCCTTGGTTTTTATAACCACCTCATCCACATACAGTTGCACATTTCGGCCAATTTGGTCATGTAAACATTTTTGCATACATCTTTGGTATGTTGCCCCTGCATTACGTAAACCAAAAGGCACGGTGCCATAGCAATAAGCCCCATACGGGGTGATAAACGCAGTCTTTATTTGATCATTCGGGTTCAGAGGTATCTGGTGGAAACCAGAATATGCATCTATGAATGACAACAGTTCACACCCAGCAGTAGAATCTATGACTTGATCTATCCTTGGCAGTGGGAATGGATCTTTTAGGCACGCCTTATTCAGGTTCGTGTAATCGATGCATATACGCCAAACTACTGCCACATTTGGATCATCTTTCTTCTTTTCCACCAGCACCGGATTAGACAACCAATCCGGGTAAAGCACTTCCATGATAAACCTAGCTGCTAGGAGCCGAGCTATCCGATCTCCAATGACCTTTCTCCTATCTTCGGAAAAGCGGCGGAGAGGTTGCTTCACCGGCTTTGCTCCGGGTCTCACATTCAAAGAGTGCTCGGCCAACTCCCTCGGAACACCTTGCAAGTCCTGTGTGGACCAAGCAAAAATATCCCGATTCTCATGGAGGAAGTTGACGAGCTCGCTTTCCTATTTATCATTTAACCCGGCACCAATTGTTACGGTGCGTTCTGGGAACAGATCATCAACAGGCACTTTCTTGGTATCCTTTGTTGCTTGAAACGAAACACTTCCATGCGGGTTACTCAGCACCGGCATATACTGCTGCGCGGATTGAGCCAATGCCGCCACTTCCTGGATCTTTCTTTTCTCTTGTGCGATCATGAATGACTCGGCCAGGTAAGACCCGGCTTACGCACACTCAATGGAACGTCGGAAATCCCCAGTTATGGTAATTACACCATTCGGCCCAGGCAGCTTCATCTTCAAGTAACTGATGTGAGTACTTTCCATGAATTTGTTCAGGGCAGGCCTGCCGAGTAACGCGTGATATGCGCTCTCCAGATTGACAACCTCGAACTCCAAATTCTCATTTCGGCAGTTATCCCTTGTACCTAACAATACGTCAACCCGGACTTTGCCAATGGGTTCACAGGAAATGCTCGGCACAATGCCATGGAAAGTTGTCATTGTTGCCTGGAGCATGTTCTCCGAGATACCCAACTTGCGCATCGTATCCACGTACATAATATTAATGCTGCTGCCATTGTCAATCAGCACCTTGGAAAATCTCACATTGATATTTGGCCCGATGAACGTTGGGTCCAGCACTAACGCATACGAACCGGGGCTTGGCATAAGCTTGGGATGATCCTTGATACTCCATGTAATTTCCTGATCCGACCAAGGCATATACCTCATCACAGCCGGCATAACCGCATTCACTTTCATATGTCGGCACTGCAAACTCTTTCTATCTGTTTCCTCTGTGGTAAACACACAGTAACTCTGGTGATGCTCTCTGTATTCATTTCTCCCCTCATTGTCAGGATACCTTTGATCTGGCTGATGCTGGTTTTCCACCTGATGCACTGCATCCCTTCTCTCATGGTTTTCATACCTCGGCGGAGGTGGTGGCAACATTAACTGTTATGTGTTCGCTCCGGAGAGCAATTGCTGCCGGGGTAACTCCTGCCGAGGCTGATCGTTCTGAGGTGCTTGATCATTCCCCGAACCACTTTGTTCTATCTTCCTCATCCACTCACATTGTCGTGTTGTATGACCTGCTAGGTTACTCGGATTTGGCGTGTGAAATTTACACGGTTGATTCAGCATTGCCTCATACGTATACCTCGGCCTGTCTTTCTTCTCTTGCCACTGTTTCTTTTGTTCGGGCGTCCAAGTTTTCTTGCCATCATTTCTCGGGGTCCACTATTGCCCTCCAGTTTTCTGACGATGATTACTTCCTGCTCCAGGTTGATCTTGATTTACAGCAGCAACTTGTTGCGAACTGTATCTGTAATCCGACCTATCATCTCTTCTCTTACCCCAGTAGTCATTCCGCCTGGATGACCGGGCTCCATCTCGCTGGTAGTACTCCTCATTTGACTCATTTGACACAAGCCTAGGTTGAGTCGGATCATCCAAGGCATATGAATTAGCGATCCGGATCATCTCTACCAGTGTAGTTGGCATATCACTTTGTGACCTTTGCCACAGCATGCTTACATATCTGCACCCTTGCGCAAACCAAGCTATGGCCTGTGACTCAATCACACCCTCACATGAGTTTCGCACTGTGCACCAACGGGTTAAGAACTCCCGGTCTGTCTCATTTGGCCTTTGCTTGCACATGGCTAGGGTTTATGGCCTATTGGGCCTCTGATACGTACTTGAGAAGTTACTAATGAACATTTCCTCAAAATCGATCCAGCAGTTAATACTTCTGGGTGGCAAATTGTTTAGCCATACCCTCGTTGGCCCTTCCAGCATCTGAGGTACATATCTCACAGCCCATCTTAAGTCGCATGTAGCAATTTTCACCGTCGTTGCGTAGTTGATCAACCAATCCTCCGTCTTGGTGCTACCGTCATACGTCTTTGTGCCTCTGGGTAACTGGAAGTTAGGTACCGGAGGCTCCTTCATGATCCGGGGCCCAAAACACGCCGGACCCGGAGGACCTTGACACTCAATTTGCTCCGACCTATAAAGCCGATCCAGTTTTAACCTGGCGTCATCAGGCATCAAGTTCCTGCTTCCCAACCTTGACCCTATTACGTGATAGTCCGGCCTAGGGTATCATGCGTTCACCATTTCCGAATCACCATCATTGTATCTATCTTTCTCTTGTGGAGTGGCTCTCTGTTGCACACCTTGGTCGGCACTTCGCTCTTGCCGTGGTATATTTCGCTACTGCGGTTGTCCTGCACCCGCCGAGTTGCGCTATCCGGCATTGCCGTTCACATCGTTTCCCTGACCGGCATTGCCTTGGTCGCGGTTACCTCGGCTAGCTTCACCTCGGCTGACACTTCGTCGATCCTCATTTCCCTGCACTGCTTTTCCTTTCCCTGCCCTTGTCGGGTCATATGGGACTATCTGTTTGTTTCTCCTTGCCGAGGTTACCACCTCCTCTCTTCTTGGGCCACCATGAGGTGATGACGCAGCTCCAGCGGATTTCTCCGGATTACCCACTGCCGAATAAACGATCTTGGAGGCCCCAGCTCTTTTCGGGTTAGCCCTGAGCAACTCCTCATTCTGTCTGTTAGCGATCCGAACTAACTCATTGACCCTTTCCTACTATCTCTGCTGGGCTTCACCCGTCAAACCCTCTAACTCGGACGCAGCTGCATCTGCTGCTCTGAGGTTCTTTGCCGGGGTACTGTACCTCGGCAGCCCCACGGACAGAATGTTCTCTGATTCCTCAACTCTAGTATCACCCTCTTTGTTCATTTCACTAATGAGGTTTCTCCCCTTCACTTTTACAGCATCTACCTTATTTGCCTTTGCGTATTCACGTAGTGTCATGTTCAACGACTGCTGAGCCGCTGCTATCTTTTTCGCACCCTCTAGTATTTTCTGCCTAGTCTCCTCTAACTTGACCTGCGCCTGAGCCGGATCTACCACTGCTGCTACTGGGCTTGCCAAGCTATCTACTGCTTGCTGCAACACATTTTCTGGCCTCTCTAGCGGAGGACCTCTACTTTTCCTCGGTGCCTTGGGTGTTACCTCCGGATCTGGTGCCGGATCTTTGCTCGCGCCAGCGCCAGGCGTCGTCATCATCACCTCGGCGCGTTCAGGGGAGCGAGTGATACGCGCCCCGCGTGCCGCGCTAAGGGGTGGCTGGCCTCCCTCGATGACGTGCCGCGGGTGAGCGCACGATACATCGACAGCGACGTAGATCTTGTGCGCGCCAAGCTTGACGAAGAGGCCGTTGCGTGGAAGATGTCGCTTGCCGAAGCTGCCAGCATTGTCGCTGACGAAGTCTAGCGCTCCAAAGCGCTGAACGAGCCCAGAGATGATGCGCTCGCCGTTGCCGATGAGGTTTCCCGTCCGGATCTTCACTCCTACTAGCGCCCGCTAGCCCCACGGTGGGCGCCAACTGTCGTGGTGGTGTCACGGCAGATGCCATGGATAGGCTAAAGGTAGGGCCAATATGCACTAGAGGAATCCAGGGAGGGGTAGTGTGGTGATTCCACACACAGATGTCTTGTATTCACTAGGTTCACAAGGTTTACAAGTGCTCCTTGAGCTGTATAGGGGAGAGGGGGAAGAAGGAACTCTCTTACTCTCACCACTAGCTAGCTCCCAGGTACCAACTACCAGATGCCAACTAAAAGAGATCAACCAAGTCAAGCTCCACCCCCTCTACAGACGCCCTAGCCCTCCTTATATAGGGGTGGCTAGGTGGAATATGCCTCTTCCCAAAATAGCAAACCGACCGGGTTACTTTTCGCCATCGTAAGCCATGCAGAGGCTACGTGAGCCTCTGCGGCGCCAACGTCATCCAACACAGGTAGCGTCACCCTTGTCGGCCACGCCTCGGTGGTCCTTCCCTCTGTCCGCTTCGCTCACGCTCCAGCGTACAGTGGCCACCTTTTGACCAGCGATATACCTTCCTTCTCTTGCAAGCCTGATATAACCCGAATCATGCCTGGTTAATCCGGCCACGTGGGTTCCTGCATACAAGTTACATTAATCATGTCGGCATACTACATATGTCGGCCGGGACTCATTTAGGTGGACATCCTCCTGTCCGGGTTACTCCGTGATTTGGCCTGCCTTGAGGTGACTCGGCCAGCATTCGCTTTGACCTTGCCGTACCTCGGCTAACTCGGCCTTTATACCCCGGCGTGACCCTACCCGGGGGTATCCCCCCAACAACCTGCAGGGTATACCCATGTCAGAAGGAGTTCACCTTGATAGGAATGGTTGGCGTATCATGATGTGGACCAATGGTGGTTTCCGTATGTTGGGCTACGTCATCATCTTTCAAGCTTCCACAAAAAAGAAATGGAGTGTCAAACAAGCGATGCACAACAACACATGGATATCAAAAATAAAGATGGATATCAACTTAACCATCCCTCACATACATGAGTACCTATGTCTTTGGCATGAGCTTAATAGCATACATCTTAATGAGGAGATTGAAGACTCTATTGTTTGGAATCTCACAGTTAATGGGGAGTACATGACGGCGTCGACGTACAATGACCAATTTATTGAGCCACCCTCGCATGCATGAACAAGCTTGTATGGAAAGTTTTGGGGCCACCAAAGATTAAGTTCTTCGCTTGAGTGGCCATCCAAAATAGGATTTGGACGGTGGACCGTCTTAATAAGAGAGGATGAACAAATTGTGTGGTCTTTGTCCGCTTTGTAAACAAACCGAAGAAACGGTGGCACATCGCATTGTAGGTTCTCCAAGAGACTTTGGAAAATGGTTAAAGATTGGCTTGGCCTACTGGATATTAGAACCCAAGAGTGGTCTTCGGACCTATCTATCAAGCAATGGTGGACTAAAATATCCTGCAAATCAATTTCAAATCTCAAAGCAATGGCCTCTCTAACCATGCTTGTTAGTTGGACAATATGGAAGGAGAGAAATGCACGAGTCTTCACCAACAAATCCGCACCGCAGTCTATTCTTCTTGGGATCATTAAAGAGGAGGTTTGCCTTTGGGTTGTCGTGGGAATAAAACTTTAGTGTGTTGTATTTTTGGGTACCGTGTACCTTTTTTGTTATTGTTTTTGTTGTTCCATGTCTGAACTTTCCTTATTTAATGGATGGAGGCAAGTCTTTTGCCTCCCTTTCAAAAAAAAGTGCCATTAAATATATTAGGTGTTGCGTACATAGCTGTAACCAGGAAGGGTCCACGGACCAGCTCGACAACACGCCCGCAAGTGGCCTGAGAGGCCTTGCTTTTGCTCACCCTTAATCCATAGAATAAATTCCAATTAGTGCCAGTATAAGCTTCATTCCAAGTAGTTTCAGGATCACTTCAAGTCAAGAACTCATGATTACTATTGTCCGTAGGTTCAGACTACTCCAATTAGTGCCAATTACTTTTTCTGAGCCTACTCATATTTTTCCTAAACGGTGGTTGTAATCCACGTACTCCAAACAAAGCTACTCAAGCAAGGACATGGAAGTTGGGAGCCAAATCAAGGACATGCACGAGAACAAAGCACTAAATCAAGCAACCATAATGAGAGGGTGGGATCATGGGACCAAACCTTGGCGAGTGTGAGGTCCAGGTGGAAGACGGCGTGGGCTCGGTCGTGCGGCAGCGAGATAGCGGCTCGCCGGGGAGGGGCGGGCAGAGATGACGGCCTCGACGGCCATCAGTGTTGTTGCGGTTGCAGCTGCATCTGCTCCTGGGCGTCACCCTCCTCATCATGTTCCTCCCCGGGCTTCGCGTCTGCGACCCTAGACGCATCGTAAGCGTCATCCCGAGCCTCGCCCATCCCTACCTCACTGGCCTCTTTCTCCTTCACCCACTATCGATGGATCGAGCTCAGCCGCTCATAGATCTTAGGGCACCGCTAGGTTTCTTGGCAAAAAATTCTGACCTTGAACTGACAGTCGTCGACACTTTAGGGGGAAGTGAGAGATTCAGTGAGGGGGCGTGGGGGAACCGGGTGGCAATGTTCGGAAGACGTTGCAGTGGGTGGAGCAAAGAGCACAGATCTTGGGGCACCGCTAGGTTTCCACTCATTCTACGCCAAGCACCCAATCACGGGATCAGAATCACACTCTAGATCATACCTTTCACGAAAGAAAAGGACAGGCAGCCGCTGCTAAACCAAGATCTCCATCTCTTGACTCCGTCAATCAATCTGACCTTATAGGGAACTAAGGTATATTTACGTCAAAGTACCAGTGAGCATGGAGGTTTGGTTTTTTTTCGACGACGTCGAGTCTAAGGCGGAGGAAGACTCGGCATGAAGGCCAGCCGCCCGGTGGTGTGGTACGTAGTGGTAATAGTACGCGCCCCGCTCCGAAACAAAGAAAAAGGTGCGTGCCGCACTCACGAGGGACTGCCAGTGAGATACTGGAGGAAGGTGGGGATGACGTCAAGTCCGCATGGCCCTTATGGGCTGGGCCACACACGTGCTACAATGGCAATGACAATGGGAAGCAAGGCTGTAAGGCGGAGCGAATCCGGAAAGATTGCCTCAGTTCGGATTGTTCTCTGCAACTCAGGAAATTCAGCAAATTCTTTTCCTCGGGGATCTCTTGAATGAAATTAGGGAACGAAGTAAGTAGATTAGATGGATTTAGATCGAAGTTTTATTTCCTACACTATAAAGGATCATCTAGAAAGCGGAGAGCTTTGGTTCCATTCAAATAGAAAAGGCAAAAAAATCTGACCTTAAACTGACAGCCGTCGGCGCTTTAGGGGGAAGTGAGAGATTCAGCGAGGGGGCATGGGGGAACCAGCGAGGGGGCAGTGTTCGGAAGGCGTTGCAGTGGGTGGAGCAGAGAGCGAGCCGTCAGCCGACAAGAGAGTGTGCATCGTTGTGCGAGGAGAGGGAGTAAAAAGGGAAACTCAGGAAATTAACAGAGGGAGTACTACTCATGGTATTGTGTAGGACGCTTCATGGCATTGTGCATATCGCTTTGGATACTCTTCATATGCTTGGACTTGGTTGTATGGTGTTCTGTAGTGCGTAATAATGTAAGCCTATCTTATATATTAAAGCAAGTTTTTTTTAGGAAAGCAGGTGGCTTTATTACGAAACAAACTGGACAGAACCACCCATTAGAGCGACACTGGCACACCCAGGCACCTCATACTCCCAAACTTAGGAGTTTACAGCACATTTAATTGACACCTACAAAGCGGGTGCCCATATTAGAGGTCAGCGCATCAGCAGTGATAGATCCAAACATCTTGGTACAGTTATACTCAGCTCGAAACGCAGACACAAACGACCAGGGCAACCAGATGCAAGTTATCAATCTCACAACAATACAAAATACCTACCACAAACATGTCCAAGCACAAAACTATCTCCATTCAGAAAACACATAACTAAATCCACAAACAAACACAGAAAAATCAGGCTTGGCGGTGCCATAAACCAGGAAAGAAATGATTTTATCAGACATGCAGACATAACCCCGAACAAAACTGTCAACTGACGAGGGCACTAGAGTTTCACATCATCAAGAGACAATGAAGATAAGCCAGCATGCTGCGACCAATGGGCATAGGGTTTATCTCTTCTTGGAGACACCGACAGTCTTTCCCCTCCTGCCAGTGGTCTTGGTGTGCTGCCCACGGACACGGACGCCCCAGTAGTGACGCAGACCACGGTGGTTCCTGAAACATAAGATTTGTTAAATGCAAATAATAAAAATAAGACAATTGCAAACAAATGGTTAGCCGGATATTGCTACATGTTCTAATATTAGAGTATATAAACCCCAGATCTGCATGAGCCTCATCAGAAAGCATACACATACAAGCAATAAAGTACAGCAGGATCATCATACAGAAATGTTAGCCCCTCTACCCAAGTAGTGAACTGACCTGATCTTTTTCAACCTCTCGAGGTCATCCCTCAGCTTCATGTCAACACCATTGGAAACAACCTGAGAGTACCTGCCATCCTTGTAATCCTTCTTTCTGTTCAGGAACCAATCAGGGACCTTGAACGAGCGAGGGTTTTGTACCACGGTCATGACACGGTCAAGCTCTTCAGTAGTAAGCTCACCAGCCCTGCACCCAAAATATTTGTCAAGAGCTTTACTAGCAGCTGTGGCACCAACACAGAAAGTCTTGAATCACATAGAGACAGGTTATCATAGCATGATGTCTAAACCCTAGATTCAGGGTCTTCAGGTATTCGGAGGTTAGGACGTATATACATTGGATGGGGCAAGTTAATCTTCTTTCATAAAAGAAAACAAACTGCAATCAACCAAATATGAATTTTCGCAACACTACCTAATGTAGTGTGATTTTTTTTAATTGGCAGTTGCTATTAGCTAAGCACATAAACATTCCAAACAGACCACGCATAAAGTAAATTGAGGGCATCCAAACACAGGTGAATCAATTTCTTGTCCATAACTGTTCCTTGCAAAGGAATGAGCCATGAGACAATGTAAAGCGTGGAACATTATATTAGCAGTTAAAAAACAGCTTCAGGTACGTGTACCTGATTAGTAGATACATTTTTAAGGTTCATCAGCAGCGGAAATAACAATGTAATTGTTTCACGCATAACAATAATTCTAGCAAATTCTAGTTCACTGGTAAATCCTAATTTGTCGAAGCAAGCCCAATCCAAGAGATTTTAGTTCACTTCCGAACAACTCGAGTACTACTAAAACCTAATTTGCTACAGCAAGCTCACTCAAGTATTTTAGTTAACCCCTACGAACAACGATGCATCAGCCCTAGACGATCAGGTTACAGAGTCAAAAAAAAACTCACGACGAGACGATCTGGACGTGAGAGGGGATCCGCTGCTTACCTTTTGTTCATGTCGATGTCCGCCTTCTTGCAGACGATGTTGGAGTAGCGGCGCCCGATACCCTTTATGGAGGTCAGCGCGAACATGATCTTCTGCTTGCCATCAACGTTGGTATTGAGCAGACGCAGGATGTGCTGGAACTCCTCCCCCGAGATGAGCGACTGCATGCGAACGCGCCCGCGAGCATCACAGTTAGATCGGTCCGTCTACCAAAGGAAAGAAGAGGAGGAAGGAGGCGAGCGGGTCTTACCATGACGATGGCGTTGGGCGGAGCTCTCGCTGGAAGAGGAGGAGGTGGCAGCGGCGAAGCGCGAAGATCGTCTTCAGCTCCGGGGCGAGGGTTTCGTGGGCGGCGCTGTGGGGGAGAGACTATATAACTCTTGGGTATGGGGCGGAACCCTAACTGGGGCTAAGGATCGGACGGCTGGTGTGAATGCGAAGTGGAATCAGCAGGCCGGTTAGTGCTACTAGGCCACTTGGGCCAAATTAGATAACAGGGCCCCATTATCCTTTTTTCATTTTTTTTTCTTTCAAAAAGAACCTTTCCTCTTTTTTTTTTTGGAAGAACAGGAACTCCGTGTCTTCTTGGATCCTCAACCCACTGCTTCGATTTTGATCTTGACTTCTTTCTTGGATGCCTGAAGTTTGGGTTCTCATTTCATCGAAGGAAAAGTGGGCTACACCCACATGAAGAAAAGAGTTGCTGGTGTAAAAGCACTACTCTCTCCAATCTATATTAGTTGACTTGGATTTATCTAAATTCGGATGTATCTACTACTAAAACATGCCTAGATACATGCGAATCTAGACTAATTCGAATCAACTAATATGGGTCAGAGGGAGTATCTTTTATTTGACTTGTCTAGCCGTGTCTTGTCACGTAGTCAACTCGGTGAATGGTTAATCTTCGATTTTCAAACTTGAACTCTATTTGTTACAGATATTTGAAAATTGAATCAAACTCTACGTCAGTTTCTCCAGATGAAAAAACGGTTCTATAGATCTAGCTATGTTCTGTCATGGTCATTTCTGTGATTTGCTATTGCGTTGTATTCTTATAAAACTCTTAAGCAACTTACGTGATGTCCGATCGACAAGAACACATGATTTTTTTTTCTGTATCTTGTTTCCACGAAATTTTTGTTTTTGCTCATTCTCGAACACACGGACCAAGGGATAAGGACATGTTTGGTACCGAAATATATTAAGGAGTTTGACCGAAATATAGACCAGCTATCAGTAATTGTAGGAGGACTTCAAAATTTTGCGAGCTCAAGATGATCACGCCCATAAGGTGCAAGACCATTGAGACCTTTTTGGTAAGCTACTCATTGAGCCATCAACCACGACACAAACTGAACAACTGAAGCATCAACATGGAGATCATATCCCACCAAAAGTGACAGATTATATATATCTGTACAAGGGTAAAGCAAGGGTTTACATGTCTATACCATGCCCTATTGACCAATCTTTCAGGGCAAACTCTTGAGCTGCATGATAGGGATTATGGAAGATGAGAAAATTCAGAGCATGTACATACACAGCAAAAAAGAGTGCCCCAGTTGGGGTGTAACTCTGATGCGAACTAGGCGCCTACTCAAAAAGAAACCAAGCTTCAACTGATACTGCCTCGAAGAAGCAACCAAACTCCTGAAACATCAACGAACTAGCTATTTCGGTAGTTGGGTGTATAGATGTTGCCCCGCATTGCTCACACTGTCCAACACAAAAACATTGGAGGACATGAGGAGCAATGAGCATAAAAGGATTGGAATTAAACTACAGAATGAGATATCTATTCTGAAATTAGAATCAAGTCAAAATGCCAAAAGACTTAAGGACTTGATGTGCTAATAAGAACCATGATCTTACCAAAAGAGTTCACATTCATCCCAGCCTAAGGATATCGCCAACAGTTCTTTCAAGAACCAGTCATCCACGGTAGCCAGAATTAACATCCCACGAAGTTGGCACTAGCCTTCCAAACCAGCAACTTGATTGACTATCCTAATGAAAGATCTCCCAGTATCCAAAAACTTCCAGAAATGTGGCATCTTCTATAGCCCTGATCCTACCTATTCAAGTAAAACGAAGAAGCTATCAGTGAAGCAAGCATGACAATGAGGCAGATACATCTGCACAAAAGGTGGTCTCAAATATAATCGAGTTATTGAACCAGTATCTTCACTTCAGTTTGGTATTATGTTTCTCCTTTGAACATCTACAAGAACTTGTTGAAACTTTATCTTTCATTTCAAGTACCCGTTTTCCCCATCTCATCCCTATTAATTTTCTGAAAAAAATTGTCCTGGTCCTGCATCACGTACAACTGCATGGCGAAGAGTTGTGAAGATTTTATTTCACAACAAAAGCATGGGAATTCTCTATACCAGGATGCACTTATATTCATTATCCTAGGTGACAAACATTGAAATACATTTGAAGGACTAAATATTCATTTTGATACTGCAAGTTAGAAAAAACAAGTGTGTAGGCTTACGTAGCCAGTATAAGCCATAAAAGAGCAAATTATGTAACAAGATGGGTCTGTTTTCCAGAAAACTGTACTGTTGAAATGAGAATATCTGGGGAAACAGCCATAAAGAGCAATCATAAGAAACTGATCTGTCTCCCTAGAAATATACCTTCAGCATTTTGTAGCACAAAATACAAAGCTCATGCATTAACAGGGTCTCTAGAAGCTAGGACATCTTCCAAGCTATTCTTGTATACTCCATCCTCTCCATGAAGTTGACCCTCCCCACAACTTAGACTAGGCTTTGCGGTATCTTCACCATATATGTCATTTGATCTTCCAAGCGCTGAAACTGTTACTCCTGCTTTATTAGAGGTCTCAGATATGGCAGCCACTTCAATGGTTGCAACCTGCACTTCACTCTGATCACCTCCAATAGACTTTGGTTCATCCAATGATCTCTCTGTTGATACTACAAGATCAACTGCAGAACAACTGTGTTCTTCAGTAGTAGCAACAGCATTGCTAGTGACACCATCAACATATGCTTGATCTTTAGTTGTATAGGCATCTATTGATCTTTCATCTACAGTAACTTCCGAACCTTTAACCTCTAGTGAACTTTGAGTATCACCATCAGCAACAATAGTTTTCAACTCATGGTTATCAGGCATACAACCCCTGGTGACTAAAGGAACTTCAGTACTGGCAGGAACTACACAAGACTTCATATCTTCTCGAGTATCGAAGTGGACAGAGATGGAATTGGAGTTGAGATTTGGTTCAGTTTTGTCTCTCAAGTGAACATCATCAACACAAAGTTCAGTAGGTGGGCAACTTTCACCTTTCCCAAGCTCATCAGATGAACATTGACCTGGATCCATTGTCACTGGAATAGCAGATGAATCTGCATAACTGGAGCTAGATTTATCTTCAGGCTTCTCTACGGTAACAATGTTATCAGCAACCGATATCACATCTGTTTCTGCATATTTCACTTCTTCCTGATTGTCAGCTTCAGCCTTACAAGGCATGTCATCTTCACATGTACGCAAATTAACATCAGCTACGTGAACTGGAGAAGTCCTTTCCTGAGGTTTTTCTTTGGGGACAGGAGGAAGGTTAGATGCCAAGCCTGAAGAGCTCTCGACTAAAGCACAAGAAGTATCATGGTCCTTAGTTCCAATATTATCAGCCACAGCACATTCTCGAGAAACATGAACAGGTGTTACAGAACCACTTGCTTTGCCAAACATTTGAGCAGACGTCTTATCACATTCAACAACATTGACTGCATGAATAGGGAGCATTGTTGGAACATAATAAAATAACTAAATACTCTCAACAATAGTATTAGGGTATTCACAACAGTAGTTAGGATTTTGACCTGTCCCAGCAGTGGTTGGTTGATTCACTTGACCCGTTAGCAGCAAGCGCTTCTCGAGAAGACCAGTACCATGGATAATCAAGAGATTAATAGACTTGAGTTTTTGTTTCTTCATAGGTCCAACAGGCTTAAAACCAAAAACTGTAGACCAGGTATTCTGCAACTCTGGTATGGCAGGTATTACGAGCCTTCGAACATTGAGAGAGCAAAGGGTCTACAGAAGAATCAACCCCAAAACATGTTAGAAGTTCATATGAAAACAAAACAATGCAAACACAGGTATATCCAGTTACCCAGAAAAGAACTTGCAGATTTGATAAACACAGAACTTAAACTTGGCTTGGTAAGTAACCAATAAGTATGAAAAGCCAGTTTATCAATCCCTTCATCCAACAAGTAAAACTCAAACTACACATCATGCTTTTCTAAATAGCTCCCGACTCTCATCAAAAGTAAG
This sequence comes from Avena eriantha, assembly GCA_910589775.1. Lineage (NCBI taxonomy): Eukaryota > Viridiplantae > Streptophyta > Magnoliopsida > Poales > Poaceae > Avena > Avena eriantha. Next base: position 341,445,357 of record OU342741.1, read on the forward strand.
ATAAGTTTACACAATTCAACAATGGCGCAGTGGTGAAGTACTCCCCACTTGTGCCAAGAGGTCCTGGGTACGACGCAGCCTCTCTGTGTTGCACTTTGCAGGGGTAAGGCTTGCCTCTATAATCTTTCCCCAGACCCAGTTTACACAATTCAACAATGGCGCAGTGGTGAAGTACTCCCCACTTGTGCCAAGAGGTCCTGGGTTCGACACAGCCTCTCTGTGTTGCACTTTGCAGGGGTAAGGCTTGCCTCTATAATCTTTCCCCAGACCCCACCCGGTGTGGGAGCTTCTAGCACTGGGTCTGTCCAACAACACCTAGCTCCATTTTACAAGTTCAGCATTAAGAAACAACGCAACATTGCTAACAGACAGAAGGATGCACAACTACAACCAGGTTTCAGAACCTTTCTAGGAGAGTTTCTACTTTCCATTAACAGCAAGGAGTTAGCAGCCCGACCCTAGTCACATTCCCTTATCTTTATTGTTTTTCCTTCAGAGTTAAGGTTCAAAACAACTCTGTGCAGCTTAAAATATTATAATCTCGGAAATAAACTGGGGTTTCTGGTTCCAAGTACTAACGGTCTGTTACCGTTGTGTCTTGGAAATCAGAACCCTGCCTATAATATTTGCAGAATACATGCGCGTTCATCAGCATGTCAATCAATTCAGCACATAGCAGGCATCCTAGGGAAGAGATGAAAGATCTCATGAATTCAAAGTATAACACAAATACATGCTGGGCCCACGATCAGATGATCAAATCAATCCAGAAAACATACTGCTGATGTTCAAAGTTTATAAACAATTCCAGGAAGAAGTATATGAAAATATCATTAGCATATAACAGGGTGACATATTTTCAGATTGATGCAAGAAAACTTAAGTGATATTGCACAAGGGGGAATACAAACTATCACAAGCTCATATGAACATGTGATATGACTCTGCAACAAAGATCAGAAGCAAATGTCGAACCAAATTACCGATTCAATTGCATTGAGTAGTCGATGGCACATCCCTTTGCGCCGATGCATGCCCCTCGTGCCTATGAATGGCATTTCTGCTAACTCGGTTCCATGAATCCTGATTCATGCAGAACAAACAAAATTAAGCATTGTAAAGCTGAAATAACATTGATAAATGCAGAACGCCAAGTGTGTACTCCCTCCGTCTCAAAATAGATGTCGCAGGTTTGTCAAAATTTGAATGAATCTATATACTAATTAGTGTCTAGATTCGTCCAAATTTTCACAAATCTGTGACATTTATTTTGAGACGGAGGGAGTAGTAGAAATTGGTCTCAGTGCCTCTGCATGACCTACAAACAAATATGACCTTTTTGGAAAATTAGAATTCTAATTGCAATCCAAACTTCAATAACAATGGATGATGAACTGCTCATCCTAAACACAAATCTCAGGATATATGTGCTGCAGGAAAAAAAAAGTTGAATAATCATGACAGAATAAAAGAGCGTGAAAAGCGGGTGGCTGAGGCCTGAGGCTCATATGAAACTGCAAAAAATCTATTAATCCAGCATGTAACAATATATGCATATCAAGTTTACCTGACAGTTGCCGCAGATATAACTTCATCCCCACGCTCCAGAATAAAAGTATAGAAGCCACTAAAATTTAGACGGTTGAAATCCGACCTGCCATAGATGTTTAAGGATAAATGACGGCCTGATGAATGTCATAGCATGCTCTAAAAAATATGTAATCCTACTGCACATAAACACAATTTGCTTAATTTTCTTACTGACATTTGCTTATTTCCCAGAACATGTGATTATTGACTTGGACTAACACTGAAAGGCTAAAAAAACAATACTCATAGCTGCTAAGTGTATACGAATTCCATATTAAGTGTCGCTAGTTCTGGAAAATCACATATACAGCGAGGAATGTTGCCTTTCATTCATCTTGCATCATTAAAATAAATCATTTATCTTTTCTCTCATGATGAATCAGGGCGAGAAGGCATACTTACCCACAGTTATATACGACGTTGTGAACTATATTAATCCCACTTCTCTCATCAATACGTGGCAGAAAACACTCATCCATAATAGAGAAAGCAACAGCTGTCTTTGAGTTGCAATGTACCAATCCTGCTTTCTTTTTCAGGGATGCAGTGTCACTGTCAGCAAAACAGCGAACCAGACTCCAAGAAAATCCAGCCTCCGTATAATTCTTCAACCCAAGAAGCTTTTTAGTCGTTTATAAATCTGTGTTATTTCAAAAATAGAACAGCGTTAGTGCCCATGCATTTTGAGAACCAGAATGGCCATGATAAATTAGATAATAACAAGGCAGTGCATCAATTAATTGAGATATATCATGTGAACAGTAAGCATAAGTTCCATAGGCTGAGACTTGAGATAATGGTCCCCGAATTAATATGATATGGTTTTTTATGAGCATGATGGAGATCTACGGATGCTAGCCTAAAGTGGTCGGCTTTTCGTTGCCACCAGAAGAAGAAAAACGGAAAGGTATTATGAGCGGCTATGAAATGACAACAGGTGAATACAAGTGATTGAAGATTTTGCTTCTCATTCTATATACTACGATACAAGACGCGAGTGAGCTTTGACTTGGCCAAATTACACAGCATTAGATGCCAAAACACAGCAACAGAAAATTGTGCAAGCTAAGAAATATTGATCATAGAGTAAATCTTCCAGTGTACGAAATTGGTTTGGTTTGGACAAGCCTCAACCTAGAAAGCAGTAGCATAACTATATTTATTTCTTTAATGGAAATCGAGGAGGGCTGGATGCATTGCTCCCTTTTACTACAAAAAAAGCTGTGAACCACTGAATCCTGTGAACAGTAATGCTATGTGGAAACTATACATAGCATAAGCAAGCAGGGAGCTCTCGCTAGGGCAGACTGGAAGGGGAACAACCAAGTGATCAATTCACAAACTGGTCCAGGCAAACACCAAATACCATCATCACCAAAAAACGGGAAACAGAAACTCATCTAACATTCCGTACCTTTCTACATCCTGGGCTGCAAAAGCAATCAACTGAGGCACCAGATGTGGTACAAACTGAGTCCCTCTCAGTTCCTGGTGTGCAAACCTGGTGATCTACAAAAACAACAATGCGTAAGAAATGGTCGGAAGCACAAGCTTGTCTGTGTGTGCATGCAACTGTACGTGTGTATTGGGAGGGTTCGAGGTGCATGTCATGAGCCTTACATTTTCTTGAACATTGCAAGCAAGAAAGCAACTCAGCAAAAGATGATGTCATTTCTTCAGCAGAGCCACAGAACTTGCATATACAGCTACGACAATACCAATCTTCAGAAGGCATCTGCAGCGACAGTTCGAACAAAATAAATAAAAGCATAAAAGCATGTGACAACAAACAAAGAGACGTTCTGAGACAGAAATATGAAAATGAATAAATTAGCATAGCATCCTAGCAAACAACTATCCGAAAAGCGGCGGGCTCAAATCAAGTGGAAGGCCATAAGTAGAATTTTTCTCATAGTATCCTACCCCAAGTTTTCAGATAATTGTAAATCCAAATATGTCTTCTCTATATTTTAGAAAGATAACATAAGAGTGCCCACACACATGATATACTTGAATGCTCACCTCAATTCCCAAGCAAGCCACATGAAAAGTTGAAGTACAGTGATCACAGCAGAGCAAGTCGCCACCATCACCACAAATACCACAGGTGTCATCATCAGGATCCTCAGCAGGATCTATCTTGTAAAATCCCTTCTTTTCAGATCGTGCTTGCTTATCCCATGCATCAAGTAAGCATTGCAACAATGGAACTCCACCATCTTCTAGGAAGATGTTTGCATAAGGCTGCTGCTCTTTTGAACCAGCATGAAGTTCAAACTTTGCAGCTGTGAGGATCTTGGAACAGCATCCGCAGTAAATACCATCCCTGGTAATTCTACCATCTAGCTTTGCCTGTGTTCCTTTTTTATTCATGTATGTGACCTTCGCATCTTCTGAAACAACCCCCTGATCTATCATCCACGATAAAACTGTCCTCTTCCCTTTATAAGGGATGTAGTCACCAATGCCTTGCATATTACGAGTACTACTGCGGACAAGAGGTGCACATCCCCGATTCTTGGTTTTTACCTTTTCTTCACCATTCTGATACGTGTTTCTAGAACTTCTACCAGCGGAGGTATCTTTCAAGTTTCTGCTTCTGTTGTTCCCACACTTCTTTTCAGCAGAATGTTCTTTTTGGCTCTTTCTTTTTCGCACAATCCTTTGTAGCATTGCTAGATCATCCTTGGATATAGGGTTCTCATCCTGTGAACTTTCCAATTGCTCTTGGTACACTGCATAAGCCTTTGTGATTGACCAATAGCCATTACCTTGTGGAGAAACATATACAGAATCTTCATAATCCTTATCTTTCCTAGGTCTTAGATCAATTGTCCATCCATTATCTAAGAGTATGCCTTTTATCTGATCCCTGAGTTTCTGCTTAAGTGCATTACGAGGTCCCCCCCTTGGCTTCTTCATGCCATGCTTCTTGAGAGCAGAATCAGATGTACCTTGCAGATCAGTGACCTCCGATTTTGTTTTCTTGGATAAATTTTGTGGTGAACCTTTATGCTCAAGCAATCTCTTTTTTTCATTTTTGTGTTCAGTTAATTTAGTTTTTTCATCTTTCAGGCTTGGTTGTGAGATCTTTAGATGCGCTTTTGAACTTTGCTGTTTCGTTGTATGGCTTGAAGAAACACCCACCACACTAGGATCGCTTCTCCTCAATGTGACAGAGGAGACCAGCTTTTTAGTAACTATCTTCCCACTACTTGCATCATGCTTCTGAGACTCTGTGAGATCACTGCTTTTATACTTATCTTGTCTATAACCAGTAATGGTCTCTCCATCAACCCTATTGTTCCTTGCCGGAATCTTGACACCACTGGTCTCCCCATCCAACTTAATGTTCTTAGTCGGCACCTTGTCATCACCATTTTCCCTATCCACCTTACTGGTCTTCGTCAGAATCTTGCCATCAGTGGTCTCCCTCTCCAACTTAATGTTCTTGGAAAGATGCTTTCCGTCACTGTTTTCTCTGGCAATCATACTGTTCTTCGGAAGAAGCTTTAAAACACCACTCTTCGTTGGAATTTTTCCATCCCCAACCTCAACCACATTGGACTTCTTTGGCTGAGTACTGCTATCACTGGTTTCCCCGTCGGCCTTGGCCTTCTTCGGCAGAATCTTCAAAAGGCCACTTTTCCCTTGCACCCTTACAACCTCCCGGTCACCAGGCTCAACTGAGCTACCCTTGTCAGTCTTCAACGGCACATGTTTCTCATGTTTTGATGCTTCTACCGGCTTCCTCTTGTCATCCAAACTTGAGGCCTGCTCCTTGACCTTTTCCTTCATGTCCTCTCGATGTTCGTGTCGGCTAGAGTTAACTGAGTTAGCCTTCTCAGTCTTCACTGGCTTGTGTTTCTCATGTTTCAGTGGCTCTACATGTCTCCTCTTGTCATTCTCCTTGACCATTGAGCCACTGGTTGCCTTAATCTCCACATCAACTCGACCAGCCCTTACCTCCACCTTCTCGAACCGCCATTTTGGGAAGCCAGGACGCAGCATTCTCCCACCAGTTACATCCTTCGATACACTTCCACCGTTTCCAACACCACCAACATGGGCATCCTCAATTTTGATCCTCTTGGAGTCGTGCTGTGAGCTACTCCTGCTCAGCTTATCTACCTTATTCTTCTCCTCATAGTCTCCTTCAGCAGACTTAACCCCAGAAAGCTTGTCAGAGCTAACAGGTGCAACTTTCTCCCTTGACTCATCACCACAGCCTCCGCTGGCGCCAGCACTGCCACTGTTCAGTTCATCTCCCATGTTCTTCTCTGATGAACCATCTCTTTCAGTAGTCTTAGCCACAGGGAGCTTCTCAGAACTAGCAGGCACCACTTTCTCCACTGACTGATCGCCATCGCCTACACCGGCGTCAGCATTGCCAGCGGCGCCCTCGTCAGGCTTCTCCCGCGTGGGGACGGGGTACTCATCCGCTTCAGAGTCGCTGGACTCCAGCAGCAGCTGTCGCTGCCTTTTCCGCCCTTTCGTCGCCACCACGGCCCCTGAGCCGCCGTGTTCCCGGTCCAAGCCCATCTAAAACCTCCTCAAAACCAATCCGAGGCCTCCCAAAACAGCTCAAGCTTATCACTCGAAAACCATTGCCCAGCGCCAAGCCCTGGATCAGAAACCACGAGAAATATTTAAAGAAAGGCGACTTTATTTTTTCAGCACCGAAACTATCCGAGGCAAAGCCCCGAACGAAACAACGCCCAAATTATTCTGGTTGGAGCCGTTCCGGATCGGAATTCGGCTGAATGGGGACAGGTCTGAGGGCTCACCTGGATCCGTGGGGGATAAGCGGAGGCGGGGGAGGGGTCGGATTGCGGCGGCGAGGGATTAGGGTTTCGGGGATCGCGAGGGGATTAGGGATACGGCGGGGGCGAAGACGACGGAGGCGTGCGGTGCGGTGCGGCGCGGGATTTGTCTGGCTGCTGGCTGGTTCTCTTCTGTCTCTCGCCGTCGGGACTCGGGAGAGAGAGTCCGTCTGGGTCTACAGATTAATACGGGGTTCGGAGAGGGGGTGCACGATTATAGTTTGGTTTGTAACTTCGTATTGCCGTCGAATTTCATATAGGACCCTCTTTCTGTATCCGTTGCGGGTTGGGGTTATCTGCCTTTCCCCGCTTGGGTTAACCTTTCCCCGCTCCCTTTGGACTATCTATCTATCTATATTGCTTCCTCTGTTTCAAAATATAATATATTTCAGAAACATGAAAAGGATTCGAAGATGTCAAAAATAGTTTGCGGGCCTGCTTTAGAATACAGGGCCTGATGAATCCAGCATGACGCGGGCAAGGCTGCTCGGGCAAGGGGAGAAAAAGGAGCAGCAGCAATGGCGCGCCAACTCCGTTTTCCCAAATACAATTCGTGCGAGGGGCAAACCAACTGGAATCGATGTCGTTCCATTGACTCGGCCATTGATCTAGCACGCCACGGGCGAGTCCGTGCAGGCTGAATCATCGGGCCTCGAGCCCTCGACTACGTCATAGTCAAGCGGCGTTATGGCGGCCGCGGCACCACGAACATTGCTCGAGATGGAGCAGGAGTTGCTGGCCAGCCATCTAGCGCGCGACGCATCTAGGTCATGTGCTAGGCGATTGCCATGGAGGGTACGGGCTGAGATGCGGTAGACGGCGTGGAGAGGGATGGTGGAGGCGGCGTGGTGGATGCGATAGTCGAAGTCGCATGCGGCGTGGCCATCAGTGTGGAACGTTGTGTGGACATGGGTGGAGAAGACACAATATGTTTGACTTTGACCGAGGCGATGATGGTTTTGAGTTTAGAGGACGCGTTAATTGAGGACACGCTAATTAAGAGAGGCGTACGTTTGTGAGACAAACGACAGCCGAAGCATCGGACGGGAACACTCAACGAAGGACACGACGTATTGGTGGAGACGGAACACGACTTTTTTTAGGTAGCAGAGATAATTTGTCTTGAGGCAGGTTCGTTTGTAGCAGTTTTTGGTTCCGGTTTTTCATCGGACGATTTTACCCTTACATATTGAAAAATATTAGTGTCGCTATTGGTGTTTTCGTACCCCTTTGCTGACCTTGTCGTCGCTGCACTGCTCCTCCTACCTCGCACAACCATAGATCATCGCACGGCGGCCAAGCAGAGGCGACGACGCTGCAGGACTCCATGCACGCGCCACTATAGTCTCACGGGGCGGCGGCCAAGCAGAGGCGGGGATGCTGCAGGAATCCATACGCGTGTCGTTGCACGACTCCGTGCTTGACAGGTCATCGCACGGGAGTGAAGCACGAGACATGGTGAGGAGCTTGACCTACTCCGGCGGCCGAGCAGAGACGGGGACGCTGCAGGACTCCATGCATGCGTCGCTTTTGGAGGTACGTATCGAGGGGTCAACTAATATATCAGAAAGAGTTTTGACAACACATTTAACGTCTTGCTAAGATTTTAAATCTTGGCAATTTAATAAAATTAGGTCAAACTTGAACTACAAGTAAGCAGCGCGATAGACTGGTCTTGATTTAATTGTCTTTTCGCAGGTAGATATGGGTGTATCTTCTTGTAGTAAAAAATATTGTCGACGTGAGTTTCCACCTAGCAGGAAAGAACATTTTAAATTTTTCGAGTGATGACGAGATTATTCCTTTCTGTAAAGAAAGTACGGATATGAATCTGAATGCCACAAGTCAAGCTTTCAGACATGTGGACCGAAATGTTGTACTTATGATTCCCATATTGAGTTTTCAAACTTTTTCGTAGCTAACACTACCCACTTGAATATGATTTTATATCAATTTATCGAAATTAGGTCAAATTTGAACTACAAGTAAATTGTAGATTGCGTTGAAAGTTTTACTTTTTTTTGGAGATAACCATCGGGGAATCATTTAATATATCACGAACCACCACCGAGAGTTTTGACAATAGGTTCAACTTCTTATTAAGATTCTGCATCTTGACAATTTAACGAAATTAGGTCAAACTTGAGCTACAAGTAAGAGTGATAGATTGATATTAAATTAATTGTCTTTTCGGAGATAGACGGGTGCATCTTATTGTAGTAAACAACATTGTCGATGTGAGTTTCTAACTATTAGAAAAGAACATTCTCAATTTTCTAAGTGATGATGAGATTGTTCATTTCCGTAAAGACAGACTGAAGAATATGGATCTGAATGCCACAAGCAAAGTTTTTAGACATATATATGTTGTACTAACGATTCCTATGTCTTATGAGTTTTTAAACTTTCTAGCTAGCTCCGACACTTGAATGACTTTATGTAGATTTATCGAAATTAGATCAAATTTGAACTACAAGTAAATTGTATGTTGCTGTAAAAGTTTTAAAAAAACATTTAGAGATACCCATCGTGCGGTCAATTAATATATCAAAAACCATCGAGAGTTTTGACAATATGTTTAACTTTTTACTAAGATTTTGCATCTTGACAATTTAATAAAATTATGTCAAACTTGAACTACAAGTAAGCGCGATATACTGGTCTCGAATTAAATATCTTTTTAGAGTTAATTAATGAAAAAACAGGAGATAATAACTTAGCTAGTTACCATAACATCATACATACCAAGACTAGTATAATTATACAACCTAATTAATTAGGTCTTGCATGACACTATACACATGTTATTACCCACTATGAATGTAGTAACATGTGCAAGTTACTAGCCTAAGTTATTTAGCACTATGTGACCATCATAAATTAGAACGGAGGTATACTACAGTATACTGCATATTGTATGTCTTAAAGACACCTTTTCCGCTGCGCTTTATAAGTTGTTCACCACTCATGTCGGCTCTCACTGGTCATTAACAAATACAAAACCCACTAACGATTTCAATATTACCCTTACTACATCGCATATCATGGTCAACTTAGTTAGAACAACCAACTCTTCTCTTCTCAACATAGTTAGAACAATTAACTCATTGCAATGAACTGATCATAAAAATACGAACGCAATACTTACTCGTCGAGGAAAAAATAAAAACAACTCCTACTACATGACACTGACTGCTTCAAAAAACACAAGCAAACTGTTTCTCCAAGGGCGACATGACCCACAAACATGTGATCAAGCGTTGTCCACTACATTATTACAAGGCACAAACCATCTAGAACAAAAATGACAACGATCAAGAAAATAAAAATAACCAGGTGATCTCCCGAAAACAACTTCGTCCCTGCATCCCCCCGTCCTACGGACTGGGAGACCTCACCACGCTGCACCCTTCTCCTCCCACACTCCGGCAACGCGTGCCATCGAGCGTTGCCAGTGCAGTGCCGACGGCGGTGTACGGGCATCCTCATGCGCGTGGAAGCAAAGGTGAGGCTAACAATAGCTCACGACGACGCATTTCAGACTAACGGCAGTCTGACTTAGTGGCATTAGATACAACGTCTGGACAATTGAGGAAGCATCGACATGGTTGTCTGCTGCTAGGAGTTGTCGTAGTGTCACTGGAGTGCAGCCGGTGGCACCCTACCCACCCCTATCTGAGCCCACAAGGACCCCCCTCTCATGGACTGGGGGAGACGTCTCTAGCGCAATACCACCTCCACCGGCGGACGAGAAACGGGGAAAACCACTTTGGTTGGCGTAAGTTGGCAATGCCCTACTGTAGTACGGCGGCAAGACTTCACGGGCCCACTCGGGTTCGGACGATCCAGTGAAGGACTGGTTTGTCCTGCTACTACACCCGACGATGGAGGCAATTGCCATCCAAGTATCGTTGTATCGCTGATCCTCGCCGTCGTTTTCGCTTCTCATCAGTATTACTAGCCTCTGCATCGTAGGCCATGGTGAGACAATAGTGGTAATTGCAAGACCGTTATGGCGGGCGTTCTGGGTGGCAAACTGATACGTTGCAAACGTATCTATCATTTTTAATGTTCTATGCTTGGTTTATCTACTTTCTTATGTTTTGTCCACACTTTGGAGTACTTTTCATATGAATTCTTGGACTAACCTATTAACAAGAGCCATAGTGCCAGCTGCCTGTTTTCTACTGTTTTTGGTTCCAAGAAAGTTAGAAAATGAATATTCTCGGAATTGGATGGGACAAAAGCCAAAGTTAGTTTTTCACCGAGGGACACCTGGAGCCAGAATACGAGACAGAGAGGGGCTGGGGCCCGGCCACACCACCTGGCCCGTGCCAGGGGGTGGTCTGGCCGCCCCAGGCACCTCCTCGGCCTCTCCTTCCACCTATAAGTTGCCTCCAATACAGAAACCCTAAGTATCCGATCAAAATTCCACGAAAGAGTCTGTAGCCGCCGTCATCTCCATCCCTAGATCAGGAGAGATCTGAAGCTCTTCCTGGCACCCTGTCGGAGAGGGGAATTCACCCTGGAGGCCTTCTTCATCATCATGCAAGCCTCCGGTGTGATACGTGAGTAGTTCATCTCTGGACTACGGGTCCATGTAATAGCTAGATGGCTGGTTCTCCTCCTTTGTGCTATCATGTTTAGATCTTGTGAGCTCCGTTCATGATCAAGATCATCTATTTGTAATTCTGCATGTTGTGTTTGCGGGGATCTGATGGATATTGATATGCTATTTCAGATTGATTATTGATTCTATCATGTCTTTATTATTTGTGATCTTGCATGCTTTCCGTTGTTAGTAGCTATCTAGATGCTAGCAACTCCAAGAGTTAGTATTTATGCTCGATAGTGGGTTCATGCCTCTAGTAATCTAGGGAAGTGATAGAAATCTCTAAGATACTAGATGTGTTGTTGCTACTAGGGAGAAAACAACAATCCTTTGTCCATAGAACAATCGTATTATTTACTTTACACGCAATTCGTAATGCAATTATCCGTTGCTTGCAACTTAATACTGGAGGGGGTTCGGATGATAACCTGAAGGTGGATTATTAGTCATAGATGAAGTTGGATGGCGGTCTATGTATAATGTTGTAATGCCCAATCGAATCTCAAAGGAGTCAAGATGAGTAGTATATGCTTGTATGCTTTCTCGATGTTTGTCAATTGCCCCACTGTAATTTGTTCACCCGACATGTTATCTGTCTTAAGGAGAGCCACCACTAGTGAACTATGGACCCCAGTCCTTTATTTTACTATCAATCTACAATCAATTGTTTATTGCTTTGTGTTTACTTACTGCAAACTATTACTTTCTTCCACTCGATATGTTTAATCCTTTGTTTTCAGCAAAACTGGTGAGATTGACAACCTCATCGCAAGTTGGGGACAGAGTTTTGTGATTGTGTTGTGCAGGTCTCCATGTTGCTGCTGGCACCGGTAGTGTGCCCTGCCAAAGTTCAGCTAGCTACACCTTTGAAGTGTTTCCTTGCTCCTACTGGATTCATAACCTTGGTTTCATAACTGAGGGAAAACTTACTGATGTGCTCATCATACCTTCCTCTTGGGGTTCCCAACGAGCTCGTTAATACACGATTCAACACAAACCTAGTGAAGCGATTTGGAGTAGCAAGATGCTTTTTTGGAGGTCGAGAAAAATCTAAGGCGTCTCGGCACCGGCACAGTGACACCTATGGGTGTCACCTTCCTTCCATAAGGGTGTCAAGTGTACCTCTTCCCCACTCCCTACAATAAACCAAACAAAACACCTAAGATGCGTACCGAAGGTAACCCTAAGAATAGTCTGTGCAACATTGGCATCGCTGTAACTTTCCTTTCTGAAGGTGTTGCTTGGTTCACGCCGCTTCAAAGAACTAAGGCCGTAGTGGAAATTCTTTGGACGGTGCAACAGTTGAAATTCATCGCCGCTTTTATCAAACCGCTGATGTTTGATTTTTCTATTATTTTTTCTTTTGTTCTTGATTTGTGTTATTTCTCCCAGCAATGCCATCCCAATTGTACTGATTGTTTCCTATATTAATATAACAGGGTGAACACGTATTTAGAGATAGAACGGAAAATAAACTACTACCACCGACATAAAAACTAAACGCAAATTTTTGAAAGACGGCGTAGCGAAGCGCGCAAGGCCCATCTAGTAATAATAGAGCTTTGAAGCATAACTATGGCTTTAAAGAAAGCGCTTCTCGAGAGGCAACCCAGAAGTTTTTAGGTGTCTTTCTCAATTTTGTTTCTTGAGTCTAGCTGCATTCATGTTGCATTGACACTTGTATATATATGCATGATTTCATATTAGAGTTGGCATGGGACTATTTTCGACAAGTAGAATTATTTGTTGCTCTAATCATGTGTTGCATATCTTGGTTAAATCTTCTCAATAAAAATATATGTTTTCTTTGTTTGGATGTTAGACTAATGTTTCAGATCCTTAGTGAAATTTTTGGAGAAAATAACTTGTTCCAGAGGTCACAGTGATCTTAATGAGCAGCAGTACGGGCGCACCCGTCCGTACCACGTGCCCGTACCGCTCATGTGATAAACCAGAAAAAGCTGAAAATTTTCCCGAAAATCTACTCCACGCTTAACGAGCACCGGTACGGTCGGACATGTCTGTACCATCCGCCCATACCGACCTCGTTACCAGGCGAAGGAAACACGAAGAGGACTTAGAGATTTTAACAGCCACCCGTATGGGCGCATCCCGCCCGTACTACCCGACCATACCAACTTCGTCGGCAGCCTTCGTAAAGAAAATACAAGGTGTAGTACCACGTGTCTGTACCAAGCAGCAGCACCACACAGTGAGGACAGGGACGAGTACAAAAATGTCACAACCTCTCGAATCTTTTTATTTTGACAATCTCAGGTTAGTGGGTTACCTTCTATATGTTCCTTTATAATTCATTTTATTTTACCAACCTTCAAAATTCCCTAGCCTATAATTCTCTGTAGTGTTTCGTGTTTCTTTTATTTTCTTCTCACGGTTGGGTGAACAAACTTTGTTCGTACACCGAATCGTTTAATTTTACTTTTTTTGTTATTTTCACAGGGATTTGGACCTTGTGTGATGACATGCATGATTTGTGCCAACCGTGTAAATACTTGGACAAGCCATTTAGTCGTTTCAACTCAACATTTCAATAAGAAAGTATTCGTTGAACCAAAGGTTGATGTCCATCAAAAGCGAGGTTATTCGTACCTCAACGGTAAAGTGTGTCACCCTTGATTTATTCAAGCTTGGGGAGGTAACCACTTCTCATACTCTCTTTTGATAACTGCATTTTCTCTTTTATTTTTGGTAATCTATTCAAGTTTGGTTCTTACAAAAGTTCTACCTTAGGGAAGTTACTTCTACATGTGTAGTGTCTTGTGCAATGTTCTTGTTCGATGATTTTTTTGTGCAATTATGTATCCTAATGTTTTTGAATGCTTTCTTGGGTAAGTTATGTTTCATGTTTAAATAATGGATGCACTTACTTTTGTTGGTATTCATAAGATTTGAGTTAGAGCTTGATGCACGTTGCTAATATCTTTATTCGGCTTGAGAAGAACATTGTGATCCTCTAAAAATACATTGCCATGATTTCTACACTTAAAACCTTTGTCTCCCACTTTTGAAGTTTGAATTGTTTATCTTAGTTGGTTGATCTGTGAAGATGCCATGCTAGTGGGAGTAATTCAAAATAGTTAGAGTAAAGCTTTTTATTGGTACGATGATTAATGGTGGAAGCTTTTGCTCTAGTTCTTTTAGCTAACCGAGCCTTGCCTTAAAAATAATATTGCCAAACAAGTATAATAAGAAAAAGTCTGAAATTTACGACTTGTTTGATGAATGATTGTCTTAAGAGTATACCCTTGATAATACTTAACCCCATAGATATCTATAATATCTATAAAGTTCATCCCCACTAAGATACATTTAATGTTTGCGAGCTGAAAGGATATGCAACCACGTCACCACAATAATCTGATCCCTTGGATTTTAAAAATGGGGTCTCAATTAAGATGTACCCGTCCTAATCTCATGCCATCCCAGGTGCCCAGCTGTATGACTCAAAAACAAAAAAAAAGGAAAAATAGTAGACTGACCAGCCCAGCCTACCCCGTGTTCTTCTTCTCAGCATGCAACAAAACAGACTGTCGGGAAAGCAGACTAACAGAGTGGGTCGCCGCTTCAATCGCCGTCCATGCCTCCCAACTTCCATGTCCCGATTCTTCCCGGAAATCACCAGATGCCTTCCACCGGAAACTGTCGAACGCCTTTCGATCTCCCACGTATCTGCCTTTTTACTCCTCCCACTATTCATGGTAACGCCTGCTGTCCTGACATTTTCCACGATTCGCTCAATCGATTTTAATGGCTTCCATCAACTGACTGCTTTCTATCGTGTATTTGAACCCCTGGGTTGTGTCTCTTCTTTAAGCCCCTCAGTTTCCCTTCTCAAGCAACCTGCTCTGTGTTCGTGGTGTTGCCTGAGCTCTACTCCAAGTAGGCGGAAGTCAAATATCCGGATTGAGGCAGATTGTCGTTCCCTGGTTAATATGGAAATTGTCCTATTACCAGGTTCATCAAGGAACTCAGATGTATCTTTGTTCGTCCTTACAAATCGTCTCTTAGGCATTGTATCAATCAATAATCTTTAGAAACAATCTCGAACCATCAGATTCACATGTGATTCTCCCTTTATTTTGTCCCCGTAGTTCATTTCTAATGTATTTGTTTGAACAACGAGTTCTGCTACAGTTAGTTCTTTTGACGAAAAGTACTAGCTCATTTTTCTTACCCACATTGCCAACATGTTACAACGGTTTTTCTTACTATTTGCATGTACAGTTTCTCCACTTCTTGCCGACGAAACATACGACACTTTTTAACCAAACTGGTATTGCCCTCCTTCAGTTAAATTACTTTTGTTCCATCAAGCTAGTAGCAAATGGCATGTGTCTCCAATAAGCATCTTCTTACAGTCCTATATATTGTCGTTCTTTACATGTTGTTTACCATAACTCTTTTCATTTTCATGAAAAATAAATGTCGATGTACCCTTTGTACAATTCTTTAGCAATAAAATGTTCATCGTATAAGTAAGCAGGTTTCTCTTCCTTTCTAGATGGCTCTGCTTGAATTACATGTTAGCCAATAAATGATTATTCTGCTTGAGTTACATCATAAGAACAATAAATAGGAAAATTGATATTTTTATTATAAATGGTTCTGCTTCAATTACATATATACTAGCCAATAAAGACCTTCTGTATAGTACGTATTTACATCAAAAGAATGATGTTTTTATTGTAAACACCTTGGTCTACTAGATATGTTTGACCATAATTCGAATGGTCTATCTGATAGATCTTATTTGTGAAGTTCAGTTTAAAATATAATGTGTTTATTGATACTGTAGATACCTGGGCATTTTCTGATTAATGATGGTCACCATGATGACAAGCGAGTGGTAGTTATTACAGACCCTCGGACATGTCCTGAAGAATAAAGGCATGATAATGATGGATTTGTGGAATATTCTCTCCTTTTGTCAAAACTTTTAAATTCTCCTTCTACATGAGAGGAATCATATAACCTCTTATTTCCGTACGTATTTGTTCCTGATATGAAGGATACCTACTATTCACTTGGTTTTCAGTCCTTTGTGGAAATCTGAATTGCATCTTTCGAAAAAAGTCTACAAGCCCAAAACCAGTGGTGGTTTAGGCATCACCAATCTTTCAGTCGTAGAAAGATTTTCTCATGAAATTCGTTCATGAATTTTATGTAGCAAGATTTTTCTGTGCAATTGTTCGCTGTCCTACGACAAACTTGACACAAGATAGACATGCTTCAGTGGTGTCAATTCGGGTCACCGAGGAGACTGTTTTGTGATTCAGAAAAACTTGAGACGAGAAAACAATCATACGCACAAGTTTATATGTCATTGGACTGGAGGATTTAGCTATTCATCCTACCCTAGACATTTCTCTCCTTCCTGTAAGATACTGATCACCTTAGTAGATGATAATTTTTCTCACTCCATGTGTTAAAATATATACCACATAATGTCACGTACATCCATATTGTACTTAAAATATACAATTAGTGCTATTGTTTATCTAAATTATAGTTGGTTAACTCTTGACATAAGTTTATTGTGTTCGTACGTACGGACCAAATATGACTTAATATATGTATGTTTTAATCCAAGGCTATTTGTGTTATGTTGATATATGATTCCCACAACAAGGCGCAACCAAAGCCAAGTAAAGAGCTATATCTGCTTCCACTTCATAATAGTATACGTAGATGAACTTTATTTTCGTACTGTTCATACTTTTTTCTAATACAAGAAAATCATCTTCAATGCCAGCCGCAACGCGCGGGGTTTCAACTAGTTTTGATAGTCTTGACAACACTCATGAAAGAAATTGTTTGATTGAAATAAAGTCTAGTATAATTGTGATGCTTGCCAAAGCTAACCTTGTGGATCAAACCACTATACTAGCTCAAAATAAAGGGAAAAAAGTGAGACAACTTTATTCTATGTCTCTAATGCACACCTTTGGGATGTCAACAACTCCGCTAGCTTTTGAACGATCTATGATATAACCTCGGATTTCGGCTATGAGTTGATGACATGAGTTGTATACGTGTCAATATATGGATAAAAGTATTGGTAATCTCAAAGATTATGCAAACACTTGCAAAAAAAATATTCAGCGATCCTCGAAAAAATAGAAGAAAGAAAAAAGATATCTATGAGGATCCACATAACAAGTCCTTGGCATGGTCTCATTACTACTTTATGATTTTTTCTTGAAAGACAATGATTGAATTAGAAGTGTTTTTGATAGACTTAATTTATTAATGTGGGTGTAAATAAGACACTTCATTGTTATACTATTTGGGACATGAAACTCTCTTACTCAATTTTGCTATTAAAACATTCTAGTGTTCCTTGGCAAGCTGAGAGTTAACTAGAAGAATTGGATTGATTGTTACATTTCTAGTTATTTATACTTATATTAAACTCTACTTTGATTGTCCTGATTTACCTAAGCTTGTATAGTATTATTGACATCTCTCTAACTTTAATGAGCTTTACAAATGGATGAAGTGTTGACCGTATATGACTACCAACCTTAAGTAAATTCATATTCTGGTTGAAGCCCTTACTTTACAAAAGTTAAGGAGATACAAAACTTATTAAAAGGCTTAATAAAAGGATCACAAGTTTGCTTTCAAGCTAGATTCACTTTTTGACATGGAGCATTGAAGTTTTAGTTGATCTTTTATGGATTAACATAACTAAGCTTGTGTTGCCTTGTATGAATATGATCTTTCCTACTTTGAGCTTGCAGAGAAAATGAGGATATAATGCATTGATCTTCTATATCCGGTATTATACTTTTGTTTCAACTTTTGCCTCATTTATGTTCTCGACTCGTGCCTCATGAACATGATGACCTTGTCCATAAGCCACTCTACTGCTCGGGACGAGCAAGAGTCTAGCTTGGGGAAGTTGATGAGTCTAAAATTGACGCATATATAAGTATATAAATTATTTATATTTTCACTCATTACATGTTACATCTATCTATAACTATGCCTATTGTGTATGATTATTAGTTTTCATTCATTTCTACATGGGCTTTGCACAATATTAGTTTTATTAGGATTTTATCACATTTTTCTTGTCATTGATTTGTGTGTAGGTGCTATGGAGAATCATGGATAAAAGGAGCGAAGAGGATTCCATATGGAGGAGTTGCAGGCACCAGACTTAGCCATTTGAGGGGAGAAAAGTGATTTTTTCCATCAACTCCAAATGAAGATCCAAGGCCATAATGCTGTATCCCTCGTCCATATGATTCCAACGAGCCAAAGAACACCTAAGTCAGAGTTCATATGAAGAAATGGCGGCCAAAATATGAAAGCATACCGCACCGATAATGACTAGTGGTACGGGCGGAGCCCGCCCGTACCGTCCGCTCGTACCACGGGCCTGGACGCACGGAAACAACTGTTATGGATGCGCTTCTTCACAGAATCTGTCCCCGTTTGTTTCTAGACCTTCCTTAGGTCATAAGGAACATATTGAGGGCTATTGGGGGCACCCCTAGGCCTATATAAAGAGGCAAGGAGCCAAGAGAGAAGACTACCTCTCCATATACCTCCACGGTGGAGCCCTGCCGCCTTGGAAACTCCATAGCCACTGCCTCCAAAAGATCTCCACCATCACCATTTCTCAAGAGGAGAGGGGACTTGGATCATCGGAGGACAACACATCATCCCCTTCATCATAAACTGCTGCATCTTCATCACCACCATTACTTCATCTTTCATCTATTAGATCTCTTTGTAATTCTAGATCCAATTGTAATTTGCATTAGATTTACCCCGTACTTTAATCCATTCATTTGATTATGATGATGTTGATTGCTTCCATGCGTGAGTAGTTCCTTTGTTCTTGGGGAGATGGAGAAACCCTAGCACCACTATGAACTTGTAATAAAGATGATCTATTCTTGTGTCCATATGACTTGCTTGCCTATGATATAATTATGATTTGTGTTTGATTTCTCTCTTTAGATGATATGTGAAGTCGACCACATATTATTTGCCTTCGGGACTAAAGGGAGGAAGAAACCCCTTTGGACGTGTTCTGGAAGCGTATCCGGAATGCCCCGTGACAGATTGGCGTCGGTTTGTAACCTACACGGTCAAATGGGGATTAAAGAGGGACTCTCTAAGCTAATTACGATATCCATGGGGAAACCCTTAATTGCAGTGGCCTGTATGGGTGATTGCTCTCAGGCATTGCAGTGGTTATTTAGAGGTGACCTCACACTTGGCTCAACAAAGTGGCTTCCTACGAGCCTTGTCATGAACATCTTTTTATGGGGCTCTCTCCACACATATCATGACATAAGAAGTATGTTATCTTGATTACATATAATAATAGTACTATGCTAGTGGTGTATCCTACATCCCCGAGAATGTTTTAGCCCTGTTGAGTTCAACCATGCTTTCATACAATCTTGTTACTTCTTTCCTTTTTACTTGTTTTAATTACTTTTCTGCAAACAACCATAAACCATTCAAACATCCTTTACTTGGATCAAAGACAACTTACATGCATTCTTTGGTGGATAGTAACGAGGGGCATAAAGACCTTTACCAATAGCTCTTTGTGGGTTCGATATATTTACTTTGAAACTATCTACATCATACTTTATATTGACGATTCATGATCCCATATCAAAGAATTTACATGCCACCAAATTGGGCCATATTTTAAAAACAAACAAAGAGGAAGTAGTATGAAGAGTATGGCTCGACCAGCTGTTCTTTCGAGAAGGAGCCGAACCCGACTGTTTTTTTGCTTAATTTTAGGGTGCTTCGTGCTAAATGTATGAACCTTGATGTAATTTTACCATTTTAGGTCCTTGCTGTAAAATCTACTCCCACCGTCCATGTAAAATTCGAACATAAAAGCAAGTGGTAAAATTTAAACATATTTAAGCTTATTAGTTGCCAATGAATATGAACATTCTTGCATTTCAAGCCGAACGACCAGGGTCATGGACATATCTACATCATATTTTATGCTGATAATTCATGATCCCATATCAAAGAATTTGCATGCCGCCAAATTTGTCCATATATTTCGAAAACAAACGAAGAGAAAGTAGTATGAAGAGTATGGCTCGACCAGCTGCTCTCTCGAGAAGGAGCCGCACCCGACTATTTCCATTGCTTAATTTTAGGGTGCTCCGTTCTAAATGTAAGGATATTTATGTATTTTTTTCCATTTTTACGTCCTTGATATAAATTGTACTCCCACCGTCCGTGATGGTCCCATATTTGGGCGTAAAATGGGTGTGAATCATGGCATGGTAACAATGTTTCCACTCGGAGTTTCCAACAATGAGGAAAGGAAAAAAATCAATTTTCCAAGTGACAGGAGTGTATTTTTTGTAAAGCAAGTAGGAAGAATATGTATTTTCTATAGAAAAGAAACAAAGAGAAAGAAGATAAACTATGGGCATAGAGGAAACAACTCTAGAGAGTAGCAAAGAGGAGGAGTTAAAGGCGGTGCGATATGAGAGCAAAGCTGTGGTGACTTCCTAACACGAGGTACAGGGTACAGTCACCTAGTAGTACTAGTAGTACGAAACTAGTACTAGTAAATTTCAGGACCTTTACTATATATTGTATGCACGCAAAACAAATTGTGTTTTCTCTCTCCTTCACTGTCTCATCACCATCCCCATACCCCGGCTAGCTGATCTCTCCCTTGTCCAAAACGTGGCGCTGCACACGTGTGTCGACCTGCCTTATCGTCGGCTTCGTGTCAGTATCAAGCGTGATGCGTAGAAGGAACCATTTTGGGGCTTGGCGACAAAAGGTACGGTAGTCATACTATTATTAGAGTCAGAGTTCAAACTTTCACATTTTCAAAATTTTCACTTCCTTCCCAAACATCCGGAGGGAAGGTTAGTCAAAAGATTCAAAAGATAGTGGTGCACAAGGGATTGTTTATACTATCTGCAGTATGTCCTATCGCATTTGATGCACTTCATTATGATCTGGCCATCTTTACCATTACTCCATAGTACTCCATTGTCGGTCCATTTCACACCCTATGAAGAGGAAGCCACCAAGCACACCCGCAACATGCTGGATCGAAAGTACAGTAGGAGTAGTACGAAGGGTATAGCTTAGCTGCTCGCTTGATAAGGACCCGCACCCAACTACTTTTCATTGCTTCATTTTAGCGCCCTTTGTGCTAAATGTATGAACCTCTATGTAATTTTCTATTTTTTGAGGTCTTGATGTAAACTGTACTCCCACCGACCTTCTTAAATTTTAACTAAACGTAAGCGTGATAGATTGCTCTTAAAATTTTCCAAAAATCTTTTAAAGCTAAGCGGGAATTCGGTACATCGAAAAACCACCAAAAGTTCTAAAAAAATCATGTTCTTGTTATGCATCCGCATCCTGAAAAAGTTGACACGGTTTTCATAACATTTCAAAAAAAGAATAAGAAGTATACTATTTTTTGTGGCATCATGTTACGTGTATCCGGAAACACACGTTATAAAAAGTATAATACAAACATTATTAATTATTCTTTGGTTTCGATAATACTTTATATTGATGATCCCATATCCATGAATTTTCATGCCGCCAAATTTGGTCATATTTTGTATGTGGATGCCACAAGCCAAGTTGACAGTCATATATAGTGGATCGACAACATGTTGTACTTGCGATTCCCATGTTTTATGAGTATTCAAACTTCATAGCTAACCCCGCCCATTTGAATGACTTTATGTCGATATCTCGAAATTAGGTCAAATTTGAAACTACAAGTAAATTGTAGGTTTTGCTTTGATAGTTTTACGAAAAAGCTTTTAGAGGTACCCATCGAGGGGTCAAAATATATCAGAAATCCGTAAGAGTTGTGACGATAGGTTCAACTTCTTGCTAAGACTTTGCATCTTGACAATTTAACGAAATTAGGTCAAACTTGAGTTAGATACAAGTAAACACCATAGATTGCTCTTAAATTAAATATCTTTTCAGAGGTAGATCAGTGCATCTTCTTGTAGTAAACAGTGTCTTCGGTGTGAGTTTCCAACTATCAAGAAGAACATATAATTCCACATTTTCAGAGTGAATATGAGCGAGGTTGTTCTTTTTTCTAAAGAAAAGTACGAAAAATATTGGATCTGAATGCCACAAGCCAAATTTACATACATATATATTAGACCAACATGTTGTACCAACGATTCCCATTTATGAGTTTTCAAACTTCCCAGCCAACTCTGCCAGTAGAATGACTTTATGTCGATCTATCGAAATTAGGTCAAATTTGAAACTACGAGTACTAGTAAATTACACGTGCCCTGCACGTGAGACTTAGATAATAGCCGTATGACATATCATGACTATATAAAATTATAATAAATCAGACAAAAAATTGATCAACATCTATAAAGTATGAGTGTGTATTTGGTTCTTGTACTTTGTATATCATGTAGAAGTCAATGATTATTAGTTATCTAAAACTTGAAAGTTTTGGTAACATGGTCTAGGAAAACGAGGGAGAAGATTCTAAAATGACTGAGAAGTGTGTTTTGAGTTTTGTGCATAGCATTCATTCTGACGAAGACTATCAATAGAATCTTCTGGATGCTAGAATGGAAAACAAGATCCAACAGCTATAAATGGTGGGATTTGCTAGTCTTGATCCAACAATCAATGTTCAAAGTTATTCGTGCACTATATAGAGGTAAGAAATTGTAGGTTTCTTTGAAAGTTCTACGAAAAAGCTTTTGGCTACCCATCAGGGAGTCACAATTAATATATCAGAAACCATAGAGAGTTTTGACGATAGTTTCAACTTCTTACTAAGATTTTGCATCTTGACAATTTAACGAAATTAGGTCAAACTTGAGCTACAAGCAAGTAAGCGCAATTAATTTATCTTGAATTAAATGTCTTTTCGGAAGTAGATGGGTGCATCTTCTTGTAGTAAATAATGTTGTCAGTGTGAGTTTCCAACTATTAGGAAAGAACATTCTCAATTTTCCTAGTGATGACGAGATTGTTCTTTCAGGTAAAGAAAGTCCGAAGAATATGGATTTGAATGCCACAAGCCAAGCTTTCACACATATATAGTGGAGCAATATGCCGTACTTACGATTTCCCATGTTTTACGAGTTCTCAAATTTCCTAGCTTACTTCGCCCACTTGAATGACTTTATGCAGATTTATTGAAATTAGGTAAAATTTGAACTACTACAAGTAAATTGTGTAGGTTGCTTTGAAAGTTTTACGAAAAAGCTCTTGGAGGTACCCATCGGAGGGGGCAATTAATATACTAACAGAAACCACAAAGAGTTCTGACGACAGGTCTTATCTTCTTGCTAAGATTTTGCATCTTGACAGTTTAATGAAATTAGGTCAAACTTGAGTTACAACTAGGTGCAATAGATTGCTCTTGAATTTAATGAAATTAGATCAAACTTGAACTACAAGTAATAAATTGTAGGTTGCTTTGAAAGTTTTATGAAAAAAGCTTTTGGAGGTACCCATCAAGCGGTTAATTAATATATCAGAAACCATAGAGAGTTTTGACGAGTGGTTCGACTTCTAGTTAATATTTTGCATCATTAAATTTTTGAAAACGATCACATGAAATAGGGAGAGAGGGGAAATGATGTTTCTATTCTCTATGGGCAACCCACAAGCTTGAGGTGCACCTTAGGCTTAAAGATACAAACTTTATTTTTGCCACAATGTATATGGTGAACCTTAGCGGATGCCACATACTCGGCCTTAAGGTGTGCTTTTGTACACATTGCTGATGCCCTTATTAGGGAAAAAGCAAATAGTATATTAGTAGTACGCTAGTAGTAATACTCATTTCTTTGCTTAGACATATGTTCACCTCTGTCCACATGTTGTACATGCCGAGAGAATAAAACGTAGGCAGGGTAACAGGACAGCAATGAAGAGGCGTTGAAGGCGGTTCGATGTTAGAGGAAAGTTATCATGGGTTCCTGACACGAGGTACTCCTGTGGCCACTCTACTAGTAAATTTCATGACCTATGCATGCAAAACAAATTGTGTGTCTTCTCTCTCCTTCACTGTCTCTCACCATCCATCCTCCCTCTCTCCTCCCCTTTCCCCTCGCGCACCGGCCCAACCGATCTCTCCCTCGTCCACAGCGTGGTGCTGTGCACGTGTGCCTTGGTATGGCGACTCTATGTCTCTGGTGTGTTCGGCAGCCGCATTGGTGTGGAGTACATAGGAAGGAAACCACTTTGGTCCTTGGCAGCAAAAAAATTCAAACTTTTCCGGTTTTGAAATTTTCACTTGCTTCCCAAACATTGGGAGGGAAGGTTACTCAAAAGATCGGCCATTCGCAGTATTTTTTATCTTATCTTTATCTTGTCATATCTCTTACAATACCATACTAGTGGTATGGATAACTTCGAACATTGACCGTTAGATCAAGACCAGCAAATCCAAACATTGCTAACCGTTGGATCTTCTTTTCCATTCTTAGGATATACAAAGATTCTACTGATAGTCTTTACCATGATAAACGCTAGTATGCACAAACCTCAAAACACACACTTTATTGCTCAGCTTTAGGGTCATTGTGCTAAATGAATGGACTTGGTTACAATTTTCATTTTTATGAGGTCCTTGATGTAACTTGTACTTCCACCGACCTTGTTAACTCTCAAGCACCTTGCTCCTACAAGACCTACCACTGTTAAAAGAAAATGCAACCGCCCCAATTGTACGTAATATCCAAGTTTTTAGTACTAGGTTTTTTCAAGCTTCCTAGCTAACTTCGCATACTTTAGTGACTTTTTGTCGATTAATGAAATTAGGTAAAACTTGAGCTACAAGTAAGCGCGATAGATTGGTCTTGAATTAAATGCATTTTCGGAGGTAGATGGGTGCATATTCTTGTACTAAACAATGTCATCAATGTGAGTTTCCAACTATCAGGAAATAAAATTCTCAGTTTTCTAAGTGATGACGAGATGGTTCTTTTTCGTAAAGAAAGCCCGAAGAATATGGATCTCAATGCGATAAGCCAAGCTTCTAGACATATTAAGTGAACCAACGTGTTTTACTTACGATTCCCATATTTTTTTGAGTTTTCAAACTCCCTAGCTAATTAACTCTGGCCACTTTAATAACATGCCGATTTATCGAAATTAGGTCAAACTTGGACTATAACTAAATTGTAGGTTGCTCTGAAAGTTTTACGAAAAAAGCTTTTGAAGGTACCGTACCGATCGGGGGGTCACAATCAATATATGAGAAACAACAGAGAGTTTTGACAACATGTTTGACTTCTTGCTAAGATTTTGCATCGCATGATACTATTTAACAAAATTGGGTCAAACTTGAGCTACAAGTAAGCGCGATAGATTGCTATTGAAATATATGACTTTTCAGAGAGGTAGATGGGTGCATTTTCTTGTAGTAAACAGTGTTGTCGGTGTGATTTTCCAACTATATCAAGAAAGAACATTCAATTATTCTTAATTTTCCGAGTGATGACGAGCGAGGTTGTTCTTTTCCGTAAAGAAATGTCCGAAGAATATTGGATATGATGCCAGAAGCCAAGTTCACCGACATATATAGTGGACCAACATGTTGTACCAATGATTCCCATGTTTTATTTATGAGTTTTCAAGCTTCCTAGTTAACTCTACCCATTTGACAGAATGACTTTATGTCGATTTAACAAAATTAGGTCAAATTTGAAACTACAAGTAAATTGTAGGTTGCTTTGAAAGTTTTACGAAAAATCTTTTGGAGGTAACCATTGAGGGGTCACAATTAATATATCATAAAACACCGAGAGTTTTGACGATATGTTCAACTTCTTGCTAAGATTTTGCATCTTGACAATTGAACGAAATTAGGTCAAACTTGAGCTACAAGTAAGCGCGATAGATTGCTCTTGAAATAAATGTATTTTCAGAGGTAGAGCGGTGCATCTTGTTGTACTATTACTAAGGTATTTTCTAGAACTAATACTAATGTACTGGTACTTGTTTAGATCAAGTGAAGTAGATGGTCTTGCTTTCCTTTTAAACTTGGCTTTGTCACAATCTAGATGAGGCTTGGGCATTTTGGGATTCATATATGGGGGTCACACTAGTATTGATGTGAAGAGGAGGTATGCACACGAAAGCATACTTGATCATCAGTTTTGCTTGCTCCAATGATCAAGTGTGTTTGGAGAAAAGGGTAAACTGATTGTGTGACAAGGTTTTTACACCTGAAACATGAACGGGTTCTCTCTGTACTTCTATTGAGTTTCAGTGTCTGTATAGCTAAAACAACCACTTTGGAATGCAGCAGAATCAGTCAAGTGCTGCTGAATATGAACTAGGAATCTGTCGATATTTTTTCTATCTTATTCTGTACTACTGGATCTTTCAAATGCTACTGAATTTGTAAAAAAGTTATATCGCTGCTACTGGGTGGCTTGCACTAGAGCTTTTTTCGATGTGCCATCAGAACCGTTAGATGTGTTTTGGACAGAAACGAGAGGGTACCAAGTGAAGTCATTGGATACCAGTCCAGTTTTGGTGCACGCGGTATGTGCCCCTTATTCTTTAGATATTTTTACACGAATGTATGTAAAAAGAATTATTGCTTTTTTCGTCCGGTAGTGAGGTCTGTGTTCTGAATCCGGCCGAGCCACAACATAATGCAAATTTTACTAAAGAGGAGGTAAAATCTAGCCCATTCGGCCCCTCTTTAGCCCAGAACAATTTTAATTTGGCCTTGTAGGGGTCAGGGGACTTGCTGATGACATCCCATTTAAATATTTATCAAGGAGACTACTGAGAATAGTGCATGGAGTATAGCCCATTGAGTATAGTAGATGTAGAATATCCCAAAATGTTTAATTCAGCGTTTTTGGAATTGCCCTTTAAAACAAAAACAAAACCCGACTACCCATGTTTTTAAGAAACTACTCCATTATTTGGTATTTAATAAAGTGAGATGCTAGGATCGCTTCCCTTTTATTTTAATAAGAGAGATAACATGGACACATAAAATCTTTTTAAGAGGGCTAATATATAAGTTATAGGTACTATAAAGCTTTTTTGAGAATGTTCATCTTATTTGTTTGTCGTAGTGGCAACACACATGGTTTATATGTGTTTTGAAGTCTTGAGTTCGATTCTCTGTGCTTGACATAAAATTATCTTGTGTTTACATTTTTTCTTCTAGCAATATTTCTTTATGGAGAGGCTGACATCGTGGACCCACCAGCCTATAGCATCTCTCGAGTTTAATGGTCCTGTTTGAAAAAAAGTTAAATACTTGTACAGAGAGGCTAGCATCAGGGACCCACCCACAAAACATACGAGGCTGCATCTGGGACCCACAAGCCAGAACATACCAGAGAGGCTGACATGGGGGCCTCAACATCAAGACCATACACGGCTGCCACATCGAGCAACATTGCCAAGATCAAAACAGCGGACGTGGCGAAAAAAAGTCCATCATACGCAGGTTTGATTTACAGAGAGACCGACATGTGGGACCCAGTAGCACGGCCTTATACAGGTTCTGCCTCGAGCGACATTGCCAAGTTCGAAACAAGGAGGCGCGAGCGATAAAAAAGTCCAGCATGCACACGTTTCTTCTAATGAGAGGCTCACATGGGGGACCCAACAACCTAGAAAAACGGTTGATGCATCGAGCAACGCTATCAAGTTTGAAACACGGAGGTGCGACTGAGAGCAAAAATTTCATCATACACACATTTCTTCTAATGAGTGGATGAAATGTGGGGCCCTGCATATGATTAAATGGTAGATGTAGGGAGCAACGCTATCAAGTTCGGAACACGGAGGCGTGGTCGAGGGAAAAAATTCTATCATACACACGTTTCTTCTAATGAGAGGATGACATGTGGGGTCCAGGAGTTTGATTAAACAGTAGATGCATCGAGCAGCGCTATCAAGTTCGGAACAGGGTAGCACGAGCGAAGAAAAAAATTCATCATACACACGATTCTTATAATGTGAGGCTGACATGGAGGACCCAGCAGCGTGACTAGACGACAGATAGATCGAGCAATGTTATCGAGTTGAAATCAGGGAGGCAATAGCCAAGGGGAAAACTCCATTGTACACATGTTTCTTCTAATGAGAGGATAACATGTGGGTCTCCGGAGGTTGATTAAACGGTAGATGCATCGAGCAACACTATCAACTTCAGAACAGGGTAGCACGAGCGAAGGAAAAAAATTCCATCATACACATGATCCTTCTAACGAGAGGCTGACATGTGGGACCTAGTAGCCTAACTAAACAGCAGACGCATCGAGCAACATTATCGAGTTCAAATCAGGGAGGCACGACCGAAAAGTATGGTCTGCTAGAGACACTGACGTCTGGGACCCACACGCCTCAAAAGACTTTGGCAAATCAACATTGCACGAGGAAACAAAAATCTTGCTTCTACCACGCGCCAGCCGATCTTCCTCCATGTTTTTAGCGGTTCCGTCGTAGTAGAGGGCCGCAAAACCAGAAAAAAAAGTTTTCCATTGGCCACAGCCATGCCGAGAATTTCATTACCGAAGACGTGCCTTCTACGACGACCGTCAGGCCAAGTCATTGCGGAAGGAAACTTTTCTTGTAGTAACATGTAATGATGCCACTCTAGCATGTGTGTTCTTTTCATAAACCACATGGATCCACTAGATGTCATTGCATGTGTGTTCATTTCCAAAACCACATGGATCCACTGATGTCATTGCATGTGTGTTCTTTTCATAAACCATATGGATCCACTAGAGTCATTGGACATGTGTTCTTTTTCAAAACCACATGGATCCACTAGATGTCATTCCATGTGTGTTCTTTTCATAAACCACATGGATCCACTAGATGTCATTGCATGTGTGTTCTTTCCCATAACCACATGGGTCCACTAGATGTCATTACATGCGTGTTCTTTTCATAAACAACATGGATCCACTAGAGTCACTGGATGTGTGTTCTTTTCCAAAACCATATGGATCCACTAGATGTCATTGCATGTGTGTATATCAGTGTGCATCATTGTGGTTTTGAAAAATAACACATACAATGATGCCACTCTAGCATGTGGTGTCCAACCATGTCCAGGAACCCTAGCAGCATGCTGGGATTCAACTACATCATGCATTGTACCACCAGTTTGAAAGATATTGGATCACCACACCCATTTAGATATGTGTGTGTATCAGTGTGCATCATTGTGGTTTTGGAAAAGAACACATGCAATGATGTCACTCGAGCATGTGGTGTCCAACCATGTCCACGAACCCTAGCAGCATGCTGGGATTCAACTACAGCATGCATTGTACCACCAGTCTGAAAGATGTTGCATCACCACACCCATTTGGATATGTGTGTGTTAGTGTGCATCATTGTGGTTTTAGAAAAGAACACATGAAATGATGCCACTCTAGCATGTGGTGTCCAATCATGTCCACGGACCCTAGCAGCATGATGGGATTCAACTACATCATGCATTGTACCACCAGTTTGAAAGATGCTGCACCACCACACACACTTGGATGTGTGTGTTAGTGTGCATCATTGTGGTTTTGGAAAATAACACATGCAATGATGCCACTCTAGCATGTGGTGTCCAACCATGTCCAGGAACCCTAGCAGCATGCTAGGATTCAACTGCAGCATGCATTGTACCACCAGTTTGAAAGATGCCGCATCACCACACCCACTTGGATATGTGTGTGTGTCTCAATGTGCATCATTGTGGTTTTGGAAAAGAACACATGCAATGATGCCACTCTAGCATGTGGTGTCAACCATGTCCAGGAACCCTAGTAGCATGATGGGATTCAACTGCATAATGCATTGTACCACCAGTTTGAAAGATGCTGCATCACTACATCCACTTGGATGTGTGGGTATCAGTGTGCATCATTGTGGTTTTGGAAAAGAACACATGCAATGATGCCACTCTAGCATGTGGTGTCAACCATGTCCAGGAACCCTAGTAGCATGATGGGATTCAACTGCAGCATGCATTGTACCACCAGTTTGAAATATGCTGCATCACCACACCCACTTGGATGTGTGTGTGTGCATCAGTGTGCCTCATTGTGGTTTTGGAAAAGAACACATGCAATGATTCCACTCCAGCATGTGGTGTCCAACCAAGTCTAGGAACCCTAATAACATGCTGGGATTCAACTACAACATGCATTGTACCACCAGTTTGAAAGATGCTGCATCACCACACCCACATGGATCCACTAGAGTCATTGGATATGTGTTCTTTTCCTAAACCACATGGATCCACTAGATGGCATTGCATGTGTGTTCTTTTCATAAACCACATGGATCCACTAGATGTCATTGCATGTGTGTTGTTTTCTAGAACCACATGATCCACTAGATTTCATTGCATGTGTGTTCTTTTCATAAACAACATGGATCCACTAGATGTCATTACATGTGTGTTCTTTTCCTAAACCACATGGTTCCACTAGAGTCATTGCATGTGTGTTCTTTTCATAGACCACATGGATCCACTGGATGTCATTGCATGTGTGTTCTTTTCCAAAACCACACGGATCCACTAGATGTCATTGCATGTCTGTTCTTTTCATAAACCACATGGATCCACAAGAGTCACTAGATGTGTGTTATTTTACAAAACCACATGGATCCACTAGATGTTATTGCATGTGTGTTCTTTTCATAAACCACATGGATCCACTAATGTCATTGCATGTGTGTTCTTTTTCGAAACCACATGGATCCACTACATGTCATTGCATGTGTATTCTTTTCATAAACCACATGGATCCACTAGAGTCATTGGATGTGTGTGTATCAGTGTGCATGATTGTGGTTTTGGAAAAGAACACATGCAATGATGCCACTCCAGCTGTGGTGTCCAACCATGTTCCAGGAACCCTAGCAGCATGCTGGGACTCAACTGCAGCATGCATTGTATCATTGTGGTTTTGGAAAAGAACACATGCAATGACATCTAGTGTGTGTGCGTGGTGGTTGTTAGATCGTAATCTTAGCCCCCAATGGTGGCCGTTAGATCGAGTCTTCTAGAAGGCACGCCCCAAGACACTTGTTCTGCATGACGATTGTTAAAGACCATTTGATCCGGGCGCTTGGACGATTGGAATGGTTCTTCGTAAGAGAAATCTGCGAGTAGGTTGTTCTGTGACATGATTGGCCATGCTTACTGTCCGCTTGCTCTGGACAAACTAGCAACACCACGCGCTCCCACTTTCTAGTGTCACGTGTTCCGTGGGCCCACCTGCCAGTGTCACGTCCCCTTTACTTCTCTTCCTCCCCATACTTTTCTTCCTTCCCCTCGAAGCCACTTTCCCCACTTCTCTCCCATCCTGCCGTAGCCGCAAGCCGACAACGCCTCCAGCGATCTCTCCCGCAGCCACCCTAGTCCCCCACCCCCTTTCACCATGGGTTTAAGGGGAGACGGTGAGGAAACGCGTCGTGACAACAAGGATGGTGATTTCAATGTGAGTCATCTCATCTCGAACATCTGTATCCATTTATCTATTTTGAGCTATATCTACTCTGATTACTCATGCATGTATGATGTGTATAGGCCAACCAGACGTTGTACGACTCCGACTATCTCGGTTTAGCAGAGGAAGACAGTCCTCCGCTATGTGAACATGGATATGGGCCCGCTAAATTTGTAGCGTTCGAAGGACGAAACGCATGTAGGAAGTTTTTAGGGTGTCGGGGACATGGTGCAATGTTGCCACACAGAAGTTGCGATGTTGTCAAAAGGGTAGATCCAGAGTGGCCCAAATCGATGCAGAAAACACTGGACAAACTATGGGATATGACTTTTGAGTTGAAAGAATCCATAGTCAGCTCACTTCTTGAGAGTGCTGAGATGAAGTTATTTGACCATGTTGACACAACCAAGCTTAACTGAGATCTCGGGAGGGTGCAAGACAAGGTTAGGAAAGTCGAGAAGGAGATGGATGTGGCGTTGGCCCTAAAGGCTAAAGCAGAGCAAGAACGGACTCAAGCAAGGAATGAACTTCACCAGGCCAAAGTCCTACAGTTCACAACTACGGGTATTGACAAGTGCATGAGGATAAATGTAGAGAAACAATTGAAACTGTACAAGGAATATGCTAAAAGGACGGAACAAACGATTCAATCCTTGCTCTCGCGGGAAGATGCGCATCGGGCTAAGATTAGGAAGATCAAGGAGATGTGTGATAACTAGTTCTATTTAGCTTGAGCTCCGTACTTTTTAATTGTAATAGTAGTACTTGTTGACCAAGCGGTCTGAACTAGTGGTCTCAGAGTCCTGGGAGAAAAAAATTAGTAGCTCCTTAATCTGTCTTAACCCTCTATTACTTCCTTTTGTCTGATGATGCTGGTATTTTGACTTTGGTGGTTTGTTTAAACGTAATCTACGTAGATTGTTCCGCATGCAAATGGCACAACCACAATTTATAAAGTGGAAGCACGTACACCCTGTTACTGGAGATCTGGGAGCTTCGCCAGATGCAGGGGATGTAGGAGCAGGGAGGTGGTGAGATAGACGGGCTCAAGATTAAGCCAGAAAGTGGTGCCAGTTTCCTCATTATGTAGGAATTATCTGTTGCCATTGTTGTTTATGTTGCCATGTCATCGTGCAGCAGCTGAAATAAGTTGCTGCTTCATGGAGTGTAGCAGCCTAAATAATTTATTTTTGTGCTACTAACATTCCATTGAATTTGGAGACCTCCTTCCCCTCCGCAATCGTGGAACCGGTGATGCGTGTTTTCAGATAGTAGTGGCACACTCACAATTTCAAATTAAACTAGTGACTCGGCCGTTTTCAAACCTCAAGTCACGGTACATTTTACTCCGAGAACGTGGGTAGATTGTTCCGCCCCACAAGTTCCACGCACAAAGCTCCAGAATTTAACCGAATTACATATATATGTACAATTTCAACACATTATTATGCATCTTCATTGCCAGCAGCCTTCTTCCCCTGTCTGGGTGCCCAGCCTTCACATCCACTGGCTTCTTCATTTCTCGCCTTCTTCCTCTTCCTCAGTGCCAATTTTCTTAGCTTCACGTACTCTGCATCGCCGGGACAATCAGCACTAGAACTGTGTCCAACATCATCACTCCACTTGTTTTTATTTTCTTCCTGTAATAAAATGACTTACATGGCAGTCATGTTTCTAACCTTGTAGCGCTTCCTGCCAAAGAAACATGACTATTGCATAACTGCCTAATATCTACAAAGTAAACAAAACAAAAATTACAATACAACACAAACATGCGAACCTCATGAGACTTTTGCATACCAGGAGCAAGGGTTCGAGCGATCACCCTGTCCAAGAATAGCAGGGCGACTCCCAGTTGCAGCAGCTTCCACATCCAGTACATCACAATTCAGTGTAAACATGCAAGCCGAAGCATACGTTTTCATCAAACCAATTAGCTACTTGTCACACGTTAGAGGAACCATGAGGCCTCATTCATCCATGAAGCTGAACTTTGCAGTCTGCTTCGGCCCTATTTCAGCATGTTTATGGACATCATCAACCATACCATGGGTAGTGCAGATCTGCGCAGATGCTTCTTCCATCATGAGATAATGGTGTCTAGACCACTTGCCCTTCACCCCTGCTGATTTAGAGTCGTAGCTGGAGAGGGCTACCATAACCAGGTAAGGGTGGTCCGCGGAGATCCCACTTGACAGAAAACTATGGACAAAAAATGTTTGTCAGCATTGGGCTAGCAAACAATTCTAGGTTCAATAGCCAGCTAGAAGTTATAGTTAGTGCGAATAGCAAAGAGAAGAGTAGCTCGCCCGCATGTAGCCAGAACTTCTTATTTCTTGGTACTAGGGACTGCCATCCTCCGTGCTACTCAGCTCATCAACGACGGAGGCGGGATAGAGCCTTACAACGGCGGCTACGACATGCGACATTGGAGCTCGGGAATAGCGAATGGCCGCAGCAACTTGGCATTGGAAGCGAAATGTCCGAAGGGATCGTTCTGCTTGGACGGTGGATTTCGACGCCACCAATGCTAGGGGAAAGGAGGGAGTGGATTTTTGAAATTGGTCAACGTACCAAGCTCCTTAGTTCCTTGATTTGCCTAAGAGGTTGTCACATTGGTGCTCGCGTCATGGAAAGATTACTAACATGTGGGTCCCGAGCATCTACTTCACGGGGCAGTTTAACAAAATGTTTGAATTTGGTAGGGATGAGATGAGTTTGCCTCGAAATGGCCCCTCTCGGTAGTTGGCAGCCCAACTTTGCGAAACACGACAATTACAGGCAAGTCGGGTACCGCGATGCACTCGCCCGGGAACTTTGGGGCCGCAAACGAACAAGCCCCTAATGTTGGTAGTTGGGAGATCGGGTTTACGATAGATAACCGTACTATCAATAGGGGCTCTCAAAAGAGTAGCTCGATCATATCATTCAGAGAGAGCTCAAACCATTGCATTCTTAGCATCATCTTTCTTGTTTGTTTGTTGGATCTTATCTATGTTTGGTTCTAGAGCTTGTGTTCATTATAAGCTCTAGTTCATCAAAAACAGATTTTCCCCTTTATATCTTACTGTGTTTTTGATCTTGGAGTTTTTCTAGTTTCTGACCAAGGGAGGTATCTCACATTAGGTACTCTTGTCGTCCTCTTTCCAACAAAATTGGTTTTGGGTCGATTGGAATTTCCTAACTCAAGTTATTGCTATTTGAAGTTTGCCCTATATTTGTTTTGAAAAGAAAAAGAAAAATATTTTATGTTGGGCCAAGCGGTACTACCGGGTGTGCTACCGGGGGCATCTGATTGCGCGGCCACCTTCTCTACTCGGCCCAGTAGCATTCCAGCCTAGGTCCGGAAGTACCGGCCCTAGCGGTACTACCGCCCGAACCGGCCGGTACTACCGGGCCGGCCTAGCCAGCCCGCTCCCAGCTGCCACCGCTCCCTCGTATTTGCAGCTTGCTCCCACGCTCGCCCGCGCGCTCCCTCACTCGCTCCCGCTCGCTAGCACGCTCCTGCTCCGATCCCCTTTGCCTCGCTAGCCCCGCGTTCGCTTGCTTGGTCGCGAGCAGTTGCCGCTCGCCTTCTTCCTACACGCTGCTTGGTCTTGGGCGGGTAGTGCCGGCCCAATCCAGTATTACCGGCCCAGGTCTGAAATCAGCCCCAATGGGAAAAATTTCTTGGCCCTCCTTATAAGCTCCCTATCTCTTTTTTTCTAGTACCTCTTCTTCCTCTTTTCTTCAAGCTATTCCCCATTGCTTTGACCCCTCTTTGAGCTTGATTTCTTTCTTCCCCTCCAATGATTCTTGCACATATTTGAGAGGAAGTTTGAGGAGATCTAGATCTACATTTTGACCAAACCAAATCATCTCTTTGTGAGTGAATATTTGGGATCTAGATCTTGGAGGATTTTGTGTTCTCCTTTGGTTCTTCCTCTTTTATTCCCCCAATTGGTTTAGTAGCTTTGTTGGAATTTGAGAGTGAGGGATTGGAGCATCTTTGTGGTGTTCTTTCCATTTACATTATATGCACTGGTTAGAGTTCTCCTCGGAGGATTTGGTTGGTTAAATCAAGAAGATTTTCTCTCTTGGGTTCTTGGAACCATAGACGGTTGTGTGGCCTTTGTGGCAAGTTCTTGGGGCCTTCAATTAAGTTGTGAAGCTCTCTCCAAAATTGTGGCCTTGTTGGTGATTATTGGGAGCCTCCAATTAAGTTGTGGAGATTGCCCCAATCTTGTATGGTTTTGGTGACCCCCCTCAAGTGTCCCATAGTGGATCGGGTGCTTGCCTTGCGACGGGTGCTCGGGAGAATAGGGTGAGGCCTCTTGTGGCGTTGGTGGTCTTAGTACCGCCCACCCCTCCAACAAGACGTACTCCCTTTTTGGGAGGAACTCGGTAAAATATCGTCGTCCCCGCGTGCCTCAGTTATCTCTATACCCGAGCTCTTTACTTATGCACTTTACATTGTGATAGCCTTCATGCTTGAAGTAATCTATCTTGCTATCACTTTGTTGCTTGTCTTGCTTAGCATAAGTTGTTGGTGCACATATGTGAACCATAGCTTTTATAGGCTTTGTGCTTGATAAAAGAAAACGCTAGTTTTATTCCGCCTTTGTTAAGCCCATCTCGTAAAAGTTTTTAACCGCCTATTCACCCCCCTCTAGGTGGCACCCGTGATCTTTCAATAGGGTAAAATTTCCATCCTTAAATTCTTAAGCTTCATCTTTCAAATTTTGCTAAACTAACCTCTAAATGTGCTTTCATTGCAAGGTCCTATGCGTCCCTGATTTTGATAGTAATCGTGAGTATGGTCCTGATCTGTGGTGGTTAGCAAGATCTCTTAATGGTGCTTGCCTTATCCTGATCAATACTATGGGCGTTAGTGATAGGCCAACACTACTTATGGTGGTTATCATGTCGCTAAAAATATTTCTTATCATCATGGTTGCACTATTCATACCTATTCCACTGGGATTTGCTATCATGTGTTCTTGATTGACACTAGTAGGTTACTTCCACCGAGGCAATGGCAGAGGGTTGTTAGCCTTGGAGCATTTTCTATCTTCCTTAGATTGAACTGTCCGATTATTATTCCAATTGGCCTAGAAGGACTTGGCCTTGGAGATATGACGAGGGGCAACTGTGTATACACCTCACTGCATATAGTTAGCCTCGGTGGATTTGTTCCTCACCCCGAAATATGCCTCTTTAGTATGAATGTTGAAGCTGGAATTGGCGACAGACTCCGTTATGGTTCGTCCCAAACTTGGCCAACACGAAGGATTGGAACCAACATAATTAGCAGTTGGGGCTGAATCTAGTGATCATATGGAATAAGGATTTGCGTATCTTGAATTATTTACTTTGCTTGATTTGTATCGCATGGTCTCAGCTGTTAACTTGTTGTACTCTAACACTCATTTTGCCGCAATGTAAGTGCAAGGACCGCGATTTGATCAAACTCCTTTTATATGCAAGCCATAGTTTTATTCAGTGCGAGTCGAATATTCTGCAACTCGTTGAGCCCGCACCCCTTTATTATTTGTTGCACTTTTGAGTTCTCAAAAAATTTGAAATAAATCGGGAATAATGACTATGTCGTATCTTGTGCATCTATAATATTTGGTCCCATAATATGATCTTATGTGACCTATTTTAAAACGAAAAAACTAAGCAAACAATATCTTGTGTTCATTTGTTCATTTTGTGGTGACTAGACCATGTACTAGTAATATTTTGGGATGGAAATTTATAGATGAACTATATAAATATGATCTATGTTCATAATTTATTTCATATTTTCTGAAAACTTGAAAGTACGACATGCAAGAGCTTGTTGCCGGTGCAACTAGTTGCAAATTATAATTTTTGTCGTGGATATCACTAGTGACTCCGAGCGTATGATGCATGCACATTCTCACTAGCAAGTAGGGCCGACCTAAACAGGGCCCACCTGTCAGTGATTTAGAGCCATACGAAGTCATGCATGTTACCGAACTTGAGCGAAATCTGGTGCATCTGGTGTCCGTGCACATAGTACACGTCTCTTATTTTTCTACGCGGTTGCATACTACACATGTGTAATTCCATGTACCTTGTACAAGAACATATATCAACACATGCAATATGCCAAAATTACCATGAACACGCCCGTACTGTGCAATATATCCGGTATATATATTTTTGGTCCTGTGCTACGACTTCTGCATATAGGGGAACAAGATGAAAGTACACGTGTCCATGCCACGACTACTAGTAGTAGTAGTTCGTCCACCTATTTTCCATTGAAAATATTACAGTATGTTAAAATGAAAGTTGTAAAAAGAAAACCCTCTGGCCAAACTAATGTGACTAGACAATAATGCACCGCTGGTACGTAGTAGGAGTACTAGAAATTACTAGTTGTGTGGCGTGCTAGTCTAACACACAGTGAAGTCTAGGCGGCGGTGTCCTCGATGCTGTCTTTGACTAGACAGAGAAAGTAAGTAAAATCTAATCCTCCCTTTTTTGCCTCTCCATCTTCTTCCCTAGTCCCCACTCCGCCCACGCTCTCTCTTCTCACCAATTCCTTGCATAACGCCCCCCCCTCCTCCAGAAAACCCCAATCACACTTGCCTCCGCCTACGCCGCCTAAATCCATCCGGACGTGATGGCCGATTCAAAGCTCAGTAGGCGATGCAAGTGGGATCAACTCAGCGCAGACGGTGTCGAGCTCATCATTCAGCATTTCGACATTTCTAGCACCATCCAGCTAGCCGCATGCTACAAGATGCTGTATGATCGTATCGGCAACAACGAAGGTACGAAATAGACTTTTCACCATTGGATTAAACCCTGCCTACTAATGCCTTAGCCTGATCATTGATTCGAGGAGCACTATGATGATGTGAGGGTACATCGTCTGCATAACAGGGTGTACGACGTGGTGTCCCTCGACTATCCTCGGTGCACCGCCATCCTACCCTTCATGCACAAAACATTCTGGGTTGGCATGAATGATGACTAGTTCGCCGTCGTGGACCTAAGAGGGGTCTGATGCCTAGCGAACATCTACACCTATTGAGTAATTGACCTTCCATCAATGGATACTTGTGGCATTTTAGTCATCTCATATCCATTCTATAACAGGTAATGCTACTAACCAGCTAGGGTTCCCACATTTACCTGTACTCATGCATATTTCAAAAGTTTTTTTTGGCGAATCTGCAGGTATGGATAAAAGTACCAAAAGTCGTGGGATGGATGTCTTGACCTGTTGAAGATCGTAATCTGCAGAGTGCCCACATAAGCTAGGGGTTACATAGACTACAAGCTCCTCACATTGTTCGATAGTGAAATTGCCTACCTGGAAGGTGGTAACGAAGTTTGGAGATATCTGGACCATTCAGGTCATGGAAGACGAGAGTACTATGATGGCATTGAACACGGTGGCCTCATTTTTACGGTCACAAGTCAAGGCTGCACCTACTGCTGAGATCTCACATTGGAAGGTAATTCTAGTTCCATGATACATTGTGAGTGATTCAGTGAAGTTGTTCTTTAACTACCTTGTTTATGTTTCACATTTCATATAACCGAATGAGCATACCCTTTATGTTCTAAAAAAATGAATGAACCATTGCCAGTAATGAATTATTACTAGTAATATGTCTCCCAAAAATATAGTATATGACGGCGTCCCTGCACTAGTAAGTTCGTTCATTATCAGAATATGAAAGGTATTAACTAGCATCTCAAATGTGAGCGCAACACAATTAAGCCGGGTTTCTTGATTTTTTGTACTTTCAGGCCCTCCTCGGATTGTAGGAATCACATAGGATTTTTGTAGGACACCAATCTTTTCCTTTTTGGATTTCCTTGGGATTCAGAGGAAATGTGTATGATTTGGATCCTTAGGATTTTTTTATATAAATGTTATTTGATTTGAACGAGTATAATCCTTAGGAATTCCTTCAAAGGATTCCTTTGCACTCTATTTTGAAGGAAAATTTTGATCCACTCCAACCTCTTTGTACAATTCCTTTGGTTTTCTTGTGCAATCAAACACCACTTGATCCAAAATCTTTTAGGTATCTAATCCTATAGGATTCAAGTGGAAATGCCTCTATATCAATAAAAACTGGCGCTGCCAGCGTTTTTTCTCATTCATCTGTTCATGTGATCCAAAGAGTCCCTCATTTTTTCATATAACTGAATGATCGGTCCCTCTTTTGAAACTTACAACAACTAGGAAACTAAGATAAGAAAGAAATACAAAATTCGAATAGCAGAATAAGAAACACAATTACTAATGTTGTTAATTTATTGAGTAACATTTTTGTCAGAATTTGCCTATTCACACTGTTAGCATGAACAATGAAGAATGCTGGTGTTAGAATATGTACCAGTAACACACTTTTTGTCTCCAATTCGGATGTTGTAGGAAACAAGGAGCTTTTGTTTTTAATCTCATCACCTATTCTGAATGATCGTCCATGCATGTTGTTCCTCGCTCGATCGGCTAACGATGAGCGCCTAATGATCATAATTATGACGTATGGCATGGGGGTTGCCATGGCGAAGAGGGTGAAGTCATTCCCCATGCTAAAAGTGGGACTGGCTTATGCCTATATCCTGCCGCTCGTGTCTACATGTTTGAAAACGATCCTAGCTCTGCGGGACCTCCAAGGGTCATCGTTTGGAGGCAGGTTAATAGCCTGGGAGACAACTCTCTGTTTATTGGTATCAATTTTCTAATCATTCACGAGATGATGAAGAAACGCGGATGCAAGGCTCCTGATGGTACATTATTCCCATTCATGAGGAAACTATGTGTACACAATATACATGAGGTTTCGTGGAATACAATTCTCTCAGATTAAACGTTGCAACCTGCAGCCAACTGAATGTGAGCTCATGTGAGTTACCAGCCTTCCCAAAGATGGTTGGAACAGTGTGCGACATGCGGCAATTTGGTTTAGGCCTACTTTAGATGTGGTAGACTCATTGTTCCATCCCTAAACTGAGATGTGGATCTTTCTGGTGTATCATTGTGTCATCTTTTTTTGCATCGTGGTTTAATAGTTGACTGTTAGTACACTAGTTTTGGTGACTAGCTTGAATCAGTTTATATGAGCTATGTCATGCTTTTACAATTAGTATTGTCTTCCACATTATAATCCATATAGCTGTGCTTATTTCATAGCGTCATTTATGTACTATAGTTATCCGTACTGTTACTGGCTTGTATATACGCACCTCGTGCAACTTTGTGTTTTGAGAGTAATATTACCTCTTTCCTCTTAGCGAATAGGAAAAGTAGGTCACCGTGTCTTATAAGGCCACGAAAGAGGCCTTAACTGGGCCATAATGAATCTAGGCCCTAGGATGATAGCCGTAAATGTTTATGCAAATTTTCTTTAAAAAATGTGTATGTAGACCCGTCCAAAAAAATGTTTATGTGTACCCTATATTGTCACTAATACATGGCATACTTTTGACGCTACCGTGAAATTACTTGTTCAATATAGTATGTGTCCTTGCTCATTCTTTTGTATATGAAATGAACAAGTCAAGCTATGATGTGAAATGAACAAGTCAAGGTCTGATGTGTTGACATTATAAAGTGAAGTGCTAGTGTATAAAACGGTTGTATTATTGTGTTTAAAACTGTGAACTAAATGTGCAAATTCCGAGCCTTTTTGCATGATGACAATGCCACAAGTTGACGCTAATTGCGGCATGTATTAATTTGATCATGCTAAAGCATACAACTTCGAGTGATCGGTATAAGCTGGTGCTTACTCGAGCTATCTGAAGCAGGGCAAGTCAAGGCCACAGTATCTCTATCGCCTACAGTTTATATGACATAATTACATGGTTTTGAGTACATCAAATCGATTGGGCACTTAGGCAGATTTAAAGCCACCCAAACCATCTCGAAATATAACATTTGATCAAAAGATGATTGCGTGCTATAAAACTTTCTATGACACAGTTTTTGTCAATAAGTTAAACTCCCTCTAGTACTTTCCATATTCGAATCATGTGCTGCCCAAGTTCTTCGCTACGTAAAACTCTTAATAAGGCGCAATATTGGTCAATTTTCTCCCTTTTCAACTTCATTCTTTTGGATCCAACGTAGGTACAGCCAGGTCAGGTGGACCATCGATCTTTAGTACAATGTATTTTTACTACTCAACCTATGAAAAAGAACATTTCAGCCCTACTTTGGACAAAAAACATCTTAGAATCTTGTTTCAAAAAAATCTTCCCTTAATTAGCCTTTCGTGGTGAGCTGAGCCGCCAAACCCTAGTATATAGTTTTTAGGATACCAACTACATTGAATTTTCACTAAGGACTTAGCGAAAAGATTGCACATTCGACCCAACATTGGTCCAAAACCTTGCAAATTTAGCCTGCCGGGTCAGGTGAACTGCCGACCCCCCAACATATTGAGTACATTGAATTTTTAGTGAGGAGCTCATTAAAAAATAGTATATTTTACCCAACTCTGGCCCAAAACCTCGCTAATTTATCCTTTCAGGTTCAGATCGGCCATGGTCCGCCAACCCTCAACATGTTCTTACTTTGTTTTTTAAGCATGAACCACACTGAAGAAGTGTCGCTAGAGAGTCCACTATAATAAGCACATTGGTTCACAAGATTGGACCCAAGTTATTTTTTGTATCACCCAAAATCGTCTTAATTTAGCATTTTCCGTGCCATTCTGATAAAGTATAGGACAAGCTTCGCCTACCCAAGTTGTATTTATACAGACCATGTAACAGTTTTATGGTAATTCGTCAGGGTCGCTGCCTTTTCCTTTTAAGTGATTTCAATATTTCTAAACGTAATCTTTTCAAGGAGTTGCATAGATGGTTCTGGCACAGTGGTAGCGCACATAATTGCCATTTGTTGAAGACTTGAGTTTGAATCCTATGTTTATCAATATATATAACCTCTGTCGTTCTTTTATATTTTTTCCAGCATACACACGCTTCTTACACAGAGAAGGCTAACATCTAGGACCCAGCAACGTTGCCAAGGTCAAAACAGCGGACGCGACCGAAAAAAGTTCGTCATACACACGTTGCATCTATAGAAACTCTGACATGTGGGACCCAGTAGAGACCTTATACAGATGCTGCATCGAGCAACGTTGCCAAGTTCAAAATAGGGAGGCGCGAGCAAAGAAAAAAAATCTATCATACACACGATTCTTCTAGTGAGAGGCTAATATAAGGAACCAACCAGCCTTAATAAGTGGCTGATGCAGTGACAATGTTATCAAGTTCAGAACATGAAGGCGCGGCTGAGGGTAAAAATCCATCATACACACGCTTATTCTAATAAGAGGCTGACATGGGGGACCCAGCAGCATGATTGGATGATAGATGCATCGAGCAATGCTATCAAGTTCAGAACAGGGTAGCGCGAGCGAAGGAATTTTTTTATCATACACACGTTTATTCTGATGAGAGGATGACATGTGGAGCTCAGTAGCCTGATTAAATGGCAGATGCATCGAGAAACGTTATCATGTTCGGAACAGGATAGC
Organism: Avena eriantha; assembly: GCA_910589775.1. Lineage (NCBI taxonomy): Eukaryota > Viridiplantae > Streptophyta > Magnoliopsida > Poales > Poaceae > Avena > Avena eriantha. The sequence continues at coordinate 341,488,411 of OU342741.1, forward strand.
ATGAGCGAAGGAAAAAAATTCCATCATACACACGATTCTTCTAATGGGAGGCTGATATGTGGGACCCATCAGCCTGACTAAACGACAGACGTATCGAGCAATGTTATCAAGTTCAAATCAGAGAGGCGTGACCAAAAAGTATGGTCTGCTAGATAAACTAACGTCCGGGACCCACAAGCCTCAAAAGACTTTGGCAAATCAATATCGCGGGAGGAACTGGAAATCTTGATTCTGCCATGCACTGGCCGAGTTTCGTCCATGTTTTTAGCGGTTTCGTCGTAGTAGAGTGCCGCGAAACCAGAAAAAAATTCATCGGCCATGGCCGAGCCAATAAATTCGTCGCGGAAGACGCTCCTTCTACGATGACCAACGGGCCAAGTCATTGTGGATGGACACTTTTTCTTGTAGTGAGTACCAATAGTATTAAATCAACACGGTGGTGTAGTAGCACCTTCCTAGTAAATACATGAAGTACGATGTATCCATGTTTAATTGGTCAAATTGATGATCAAACTTAGACCTCAAATATCCCTGTATGCCACTAATGAATGAATAAATAAGGACACATGGAGTGTTTACCCTGATGGATGTAACCCGGGAATAACCCACCCCCTCCCCCAACACACTCTCGTACTAGTGCTACAATACTTTGGTACCGTACTACTATATATGTCTTAAAGACACTTGTTTCGATGCGCTTCATAAGCTAATCACCACTCGTGTCGACTCTCACTGGTCAGACAGACAAAGTCATTGACTTGTTGATTTGATATTGTATCGTCGATCTTCTTCCGTCATTTACAGAGAATAAATTTTTCCACCGCTTTCGGGCGTAGGATTTCACGGAGCTACAACCAGTAGCCCAGACATCTACTCACATGGCTCTCAAGCAATCACCACCGTACATTCAAAAAGAATGGGAGGGATTAGACAATGTATTTTCTTTTGGTCGATGGTTAATTTTTTTCCCGAGAGATGGTCGATTCGGGGTCCGGGAATGGGGGCATAGAGGCCGATAGGGAGAGGAATTTGCTGGAGTGGCAGGCAAGCTAATTTTGGTGGCAGTGTGTGGGTGTACAGATGGTACCGGTAGCCCATTTTGTGAGAATTTTTGTTATTTTACAAGAGTTCCATAGTATTCGGGTTTTGGTTATTTACCGATGTGCCGAACCTCGACGTGTTTAATAGATGTAGTATAGTACTTGTTTCAAATGTTTATTATAGAAAACTTGTTCCAAATATGCCTTTACACGATAATGAATTTAGAAGATCCAAAGATTATTACGTTTGGCAAGAGGAGCTCCGAGTATACTCTAGAGCATATCTCTGCTATGAGCATTCATTTGACAAGACAGTACAGCTACACGGTGTGCTAGGCTAGCTATGGTGTAGTAAAACTCCTAGAATCAACTTAGGCCGGACCCTAATACTCAATAGGCATAGGAAACACATAGAAGAGAGAGAAACCACGCTCGGTAAGACAGTACTATTTCAATCAATTTATTTTATTTCCCCTTTCTCTCCATTCCTCTTACTCTCCATCTTCTCGTTGATCCCCACTCGCCCACCTTAGCACATGCCAACACCGCCATGCCACTTTAGGATCAGCTCCGCCATGCTAGATACTGCTCGCTCTCTCCTCCAAAACCTCAATCAAATTCAATCAAAACCCAAATCAAAACCAAACGCCATCATCCCCCACCTGCTCGAGCTCTTCCTTGCGATGGCCCAATCGATCGATGACAATGGCACTTCTAGGGTGTTTCCAGTGGCCCCCTTGAATAAGTCTCAGATAGATGCGATGTCATCAACACTGCGAGCCTCGTCGTCTGCTGCAAAAGTTATCTTTACCCAGTAGCATATAGTGCATCCCTGGCCAAATCTCATCCGTTTAGTCTTCCCTGTGTTCTTGACTCTCACCTGATTGAGCTACCATGTGAGTACAATGTCTTCTACCGCGATAATTGCAAGAATCAGTTCTACAAGGGTGGCTACTATTGCGGCATGGGCAAGCAAAAGGCATAGAAGGTTAGGTGGACCTTGTGCGAGCTGATGCTGTATAGGTCATCCTCCGATGTTGTGATTCTAGATTGTGCGGGTAAGAAGTGGGCATGCACACATATAGTGGCGCAGCTAGCCAGGAGACTGTAGGGGTTAGCGCATGAAAACAATAAATTTTCCCTATGCCAAGAACCCTAATGCCAGGGTCTATCTATTAGTAATGTAGTAACGGGAGGGGCTTTTCGCAAACTTACCCTTGAAGACCGAAAAGCATTGTCAACGCTCGGGAGAATGTGGTTGATGTAGTTGTTCCGAAGCTGACCTCGGGGTTGTGTTGAAGTCCTTCGGCTCCTACGGATCCAACGACTTCTAGTGCGCCAAGTGTTGCACCTCCAAGGAGTTACACATGTCTGATGCATGACGATGACTCCCGCTCCTCCGATCCAGCAACAATTGCGGAAGTAGAGCTTCTGGTTCCAAATCCAGCAACGCGGCGACGCTCCGCGGTGAAGAAGACTCCTGCTCGCGCGATCTAGACTTGGGAACACGACGAGAGAGGGAATCAACTGGAGGTCTCCCCAAAATAGAGGAAACCTTTTATTGATTATTGTGTATTTAATTTGTCAAAATACCTCACAATATATAGGGGACCCCCCACATAGTTAATTGCCTTAGCTATGTGGGACTAAACAAAGGATATGGGAGAAGGGGAGGGCTGGCCGGCCGGCTTGTGGGCCTTGCATGGGGTGCCCAAGGCCCAACCGGCCACCCCCTCATTCTCCTCCCTTTGGTATTTTCCCTCATGGGCCCTTTTCCCTCTGTTTTTGGCCCAATTAGGTATTTGACCTTTTAATTTACTTTTATTTTATTAAATAATTATGAATAAATGATTAAATCAATATTTAACATTTATTCACATATTGTTCAATCCCGTGGCTATGGAACTCCTTCCACATCCACTCCGGACATCCTTCGGACTTACCGAAACTCTTCCGATTCTCTCTCTTTCTTTTCTTCGGTGATTCTGCCGATACCAAAATGCTCTCTAAGCATCATCAAGCCCTTAAGCGTGATACCCCATGGTTCGGGAACACTCTAGACATGGTGGAGACCCTTCTCGTACCAATGATCATCAGCGGGACCTAGATAGCCATGATGACCCATGTGCATTCCACGAATCTTTCGTCGCTGAACCATGAACGTCGTGTCATATTCCTTTTGTCTCTCAATACTTGCATTGCCTGATATCTAATCAATGATATAACCATTTCGTGTTCAATCTCATTACCAACAAATGTTGTTTAACTCGTTCCGACAAGTGATATCCCCGTAATCAAATCACACACTGCGCGACTATTGGATATAACTTCTCTGAGTGGACCCTCAAGTATCTTTTCCATCACACGGATGGACAAATCTCGCTCTTGATGCATAATGTCTATACATGTTCCTCCGAATACCTGAACACACCTTTATCATCATCGTGTTACCAAGTGACGTTTGGCGCTATCTAAGTGTCCTTGGGTGACAGTGATTGATGTGGTCTCACGGTCTAAGAAATAGGACACTAGGTCTATTCTAATCATCATAACTTGAACTTCATGACATGGTCGGGTCACGATGCTTAGGTTGGGTATATCTCATCATCTCATTCCCTAAATGAGGTGACTCCATTGTCAACTGGCATAAATGCCACATGATCAGGAAACCTTGATCATCTGTTTACCAATGAACCAATGCTATAGATTCACCGGTGTCATCAGATTGATGACAAGTACGTCATGAGGGGGTCCTCGAGGCGTGCGGAAGATAGGGGTGTGAGACGTACGGTGTTCCGGGACAGTGAGCACACAAGTTTACCTAGGTTAGAATCCATCGGCTTTGGACGGATCCTACTCCTGCTAGCAATCTAGTAATACGGCAGGGCAAGAATATGGGTTACAAGGGTTTCGCCTATGTGAGTTAAGATTGTAGACTATTGTGGGGTGCCCTAAAGGCTGGTCCCTAGGATGGCTTATACAGATATCTGGCCTAGGGTTTACAGGAGAGACCTATCCGGCTACGACTAAGAGTCGGTTACATAGTACATATTAAACTACAAGTAACCCTTCCCGTAGCCGGACTGGACTCCGCCTCTTCTCTCTGACTGGGCCGCCCGTGAAGCAAAGCTCTAACCCGAAGTAGGCCACCCTGGTCAGTGAGGCACAGTGAGGATACCCGAAAAGTATATCCCCAACAGCAGCCCCCGGAAGCCTCCAAGATCTAGAGTCGGATTTAATCATCGTCTAGCTTGATCCATCTTTGGCTTGTATAATCTTGAAGGGTTCCTAAAACTTGAAAAGAAAGGATAGGATCCGGGTCTCAAAACGAGTCGAACCTATGAGTACACATTATTTCGAGTTTCCAGCTTGAAATTCAAACTAAGCCGAAACTTGGCATCTGACGTAACCTGACATCAGTCATGGTCAAGTCACGTCACTGACATACATTCCGGTCAGCACGACCGTTGGTGGGTCCTCCTCTCGTGGAACCGAGGCGTCATTTTAATGCGTGCGCGGAGATAGAGGCAGCGCAATCCTCGCGAGGAGGTTACCCAGCTCCTTCCATGACGCGTGGCACGGTTACTGTTTATCTTGCACGAATCTTGGCGCGGGCAAAGGATATAAGGGGTTAAGATCTCTTCCTTCCTCTTCACCAGCTCCAGTGCTTTCTCCTTCCTCTAGACGCTTCCTGTGAAAGAGCTCTTCTGCCTCCCCCAAATCCCACAGCATCGCCCATCCTAGATCACCGGCGCCCAGAAAATGGCTGAGGCTTCGTATTTTGCCACGGCAGCGACGACGGCGATGGCTCTTGCGGCGGAGAAAGAGAAGGGACGCAGGGTCTAGATCCCGTGCGTCCCCGACAATGTCTGATGTCTACGCACTTCTATTCTTGTAGACAGTTGTTGGTCCTCCAAGTGCAGAGGTTTGTAGAACAGCAGCAAGTTTCCCTTAAGTGGATTACCCAAGGTTTATCGAACTCAAGGAGGAAGTGGTCAAAGGTATCCCTCTCAAGCAACCCTGCAATCAAGATACAAGAAGTCTCTTGTGTCCCCAACACACCCAATACACTTGCCAAGTGTATAGGTGCACTAGTTCGGTGAAGAGATAGTAAAATACAAGTGGTATAGATATAAGACAACGGTGCGAGAAAATAGCTTGATGGCATGGAAGAGACTAAAGGCAAACTGAAATAAAGATGAAAGCAAGCAAACATGTAACAGATCTAATTGCAAACGGTGTTTCAGTGCTTAGAAACAAGGCCCAGGGATCATACTTTTGCTAGTGAACACTCTCATATAACTATATTCTCTTCATGATACTACTCTGAACTACTCTTCGGTTGGACACTCTAATCCATGGTAGGGCTATAACAGCACTCCTCAAAGTTCGCTTTTCCCATCTAGATAACCCCACACTATCACCTTGAGCACTAGATGGTTCCAACAAACACCACAATTTCATAGAGACATCAACCTCCAAATATAACTCATAACAAGTATTTGTAATCTCTAGCCTAAGTGCCACCATGGTGTGCACGTTGTCACTTTCACAAACATGGGGAGAGCAGAGATCTGTTAAAGCACTTGAGTAGCAAGGTAGATCTACTTGATTACAAAGCTCATGATCACAATATGATCATGCATAGAGAGAGAGATGAACACATAGCTACCGGTAGAACCCTTAGCCTTGAGAGAGAACTACTCCCTCCTCATCATGGGAATCATCAATGACGATAGAGATGGTGGTGGAGATTGATGGAGATGGCTCTAGGGGCAATTCCCCGTCCCGACAGGGTGTCGGAACAGAGACTTTCTGTCCCCCGAATCTCCCCTTCGGTGGCGGCGGTGCTGCGGAACTTTTCGTGGCTAGAGGCTCCCGGATTTAGGGTTTTCTCATCAGAGGCTTCTTATAGGCGAAAGGGCAAGGTCGGTGGAGGCCGAAGGGGCCCACACCACCCCCTGGCGTGGCCTGGCCTAGCCCGCGCCACCAGGTGGCGTGGCTAGCCCCTGGCCCCACTCCGTCTTGTCTTCTGGCTTCGTGAGTCTTTTGGTAAAATATCGACTTTGGCTTTTGTCTAGTCCAATTCCGAGAATATTCATTTTCTGGCTTTTCTGGAACCAAAAACAGAAGAAAACAGGCAACTAGCACTGTGGCATCTTTTTAATAGGTTAGTCCCAGAAAATGCATAAAAGTATCTCCAAATGTAGACAAAACATAAGAAAATAGATACTAAACAAGCATGGAACATTAACAATTATAGATATGTTTGCAACGTATCAACATCCCCAAGCTTAACTCCTGCTTGTCCTCGAACAGGTAAGTGATAAAAAAGAAAGAATAATTTTTGAGGTGACATGCACTATCATAAACCTGATCAAAGTATTTGTAAAACATTGATAGCTAGGATCATAGTACTTCAACATAGCATGAAAGATATAGTTCTAACAATAAGACATAGCAACCATGTTGTAACATAAAAGGCACAAACAAAAGATTCATGAATAACAATGCTTTGCAAGACATTTGTTTGTTTCACATAAAGAAAACATAGCATAGTGGCATTCAGCTTGTCCCTCATAGAGTAGCAAAACATAAATGCATAGGACACCTTCAAAGTTTATAAGGGTGACTAGATACAAATAGTTTAAGAACAAACAATATCAAAGTTATGCATCAATCAACAAGTCTTGGGACAATGCACATAGAACTAAGAATGGCCACTATGCTCTCTCAATAGGTGCATAAAGATAGAAGATGGAGACTCAACATAAAAGTAAAAGAAAGGCCTTCATAGAAGGAAGCAGGGATTCAAGTCTCATAAAGAGCTTCCAAAAATTATGGTACTTATGAGCTTTCAGCTCTCATTGCCCCTATCATAAGCATCTTGAAGTGATTAAGGTTAAAGTAAACAAACTATGGAGTATATGCTTGACAATGTATAAGTTGGAAATCTCATGTCCCTTGAATACGAGGGCCGCTCCTCATGCTACTCAAGTTTAGTTACCGGTAAGTTCTTGTCATAGTAAGTACATGTGTATCATAGAGAACCACCAACGGGGTACCCCTTGCCCGATGATACGGAAGAATCCCCATATCAAAATGACAAGGCAAGTAGACAACGAGCATCTCATCAATCTTCTTATTTACCATGGGAAAATGGTGCTCTTTTCTCTCTTTCCTCTTTTCTCATCTTTTTTTCCTTTTCTCGTTTTCTAAGTCTCTATCTCTTTTTTTATAAGAAGAATGCTTCATAAACAGCTCATTATGGTTATGCTGCATGTTTCCACCATGACATCATGGATTAGACCGGCAGCCCAGGCGTTTCTCTAACACACATACATAACTCCATGGACTTACAAGCTCCCCTTTCATTTCACAATGACGACATCCATAGACAAAAGAGCATGATATCAACTAGGTACAAAGTAGAAGTGCAATGTTGAAAGCGTTCCCCATGACATCATGGTTCTGCTAATCCCCAACATATAAGTGCAAGCATATACAACATAGATGACACAATGGTTCAAGTTTATTAAGGGCAAGAAAAGTAAAGTGTGCCATCAAGTTCGTGAGAGCTTTAATCACTAATTTTCACATAAAAGTTTAATTCGGAAGGTAGATAAAAACATGAATATACTTGGAATAGCAAATGCTAATAGGTAGGTATGGTGGAATCTTTGGAACAACTTGGTTTTATTTGGAGTTGGATGCATGAGTGGAACTCATACTTGGTTATGGAGGCTAGCAAAAGACTGGGAGCGACCAACTAAGAGAGCAATAATGGCCATAATCATGCAAAGCGACAAAACATCATTGATTAAAGCATAAAGTGATATTACAAATTGAAAACTAAATGATCATCGAGGCTATGGTGACTTGGGATAGTCATAACATGGTGTGAGCATGCGCCAAGTCAACCCAAATAAAGCATTTAAAGGAGAATACCACAATACTATGCTTTAATATGCTAAAACAACGCATGATTCTTTCAAGGGACATTAAGCAATCTCAATTGTTTATAACAAGTCATGCTACATCAAGAATCACTAAGCATAAAGTGAAAACAATATCAATCATGACATGACAAAGCACTGGCCACAGTCAAAAAGAAACTCCTCTTATACCACTTAAGCATGAACTTTCCTACTCTTTTCCAATCCAAACCAACTTATTTGAAAGAACTCACAAAGATAATAATAAATAAAGATCAGTGAGTTTGTCTCACAAATCCAAAAGGAAGAAATAAAAAGTTCTAAGCTGAAACCACAAGAAAACTAAGGCTAAACATAGTGCTAGCAAAAGAGAACACTCACAAAACAATAAGAATGAAAACTAGAGTATTCTAAACAATGAAAGCGGTGTGTGTCTCTCTCCAAAAGTAGTGCTGGGATCCAACCAACTTATTGCAGCAAAGAAAGCAAAAGAAAACTAAAAGAAAAACATAGACGCTCCAAGAACAACACAATAGTGCATGAAACAATAAAAACGAAGTGTCTAAAAAGACCTGATATTTTTATTGATAAAGAAGGGGATGCCTTGGGCATCCCCAAGCTTTAACGCTTGTACCTCTTGAATATTTCTTGGGGTGACAAGGGGTGGAATCCCCAACATTGAGCTTTTATTCATTCTTCATCTCATTACATCATTCTTTCCATACACCTAAAAATTTCCTTCATACAAAACTTCACACAATCTTTATTAGCAACATTAGTGCATTCAAAAGATAATAAATCTTTGGGGTTTAGTTTTAAAATAGCAAAACTTTCATTAAAAACACAAGCTACTATAGCAATTCCCTGAAAAGCTCCATTCACCAAAAAGAACCCAAAAAGAAATCGATAAAGAGGCAAATGCAAATAATGGCAGAAATCTGTCAAAACAGACTAGCAGGTGAAAACCGATTTTTTAGAAGTCCTTCTATTGCTCAAATCGAAAAGTGTTGAACTAACGAAAGTTGGATAACAACCTGGGACAGCTCAAACCGACATACAGAGATTTTTCACAATTTTTTTACAATGAAGCATAAAAATCTGTTTCGGGATAACAACTTTCCCAAGTCTTACTTCTCTCATTAGAGGTTATTCTTGGCACAAAAACCACACAAAATGATAAGGAGCGGTTATTACAGAAGTAATAACTTCCAAGACTCAACTAAAACTTTTGGGTTATCTCCCAATAAGTACTTTTATTTAACGCCTTTAAGTTAGGCATGATAGTTTGAGAAGATGCTCACATAAGAAATATTAATTGAAGTAAAAGAGAGAATCGAGAAGCAAATTCAAAGCACATTAAGTCTAACCCACTTCCTATGCATAGAAATCTTGTAAAGAAACAAGTCATGAAAGCACAAAGCAACAAGCATATTAAAGCAAAACAAGTGCAACTTCAAAACTTTCAACATGAAGAGGGGAAACTTAATATTATTGAGATGCATAAAACCATGTTTCCCTCTCTCATAATAACTTTCAGTAGCATAATGAATAAATTTAACAATATAACTATCACATAAAACATTCTTATCATGAGCCACATGCATAAAAGAATTAATACTCCCCACATAAACATAGTCATTCTTATTAATTGTAGTGGGAGCAAATTCAACAAAGTAGCTATCACTATTATTCTCGTCACCATGATCATCAAATATAGGAGGCATATTGTAGTCATAATTAATTGCCTCCTCAATAGTAGGTGGACTGAAAATATCAAATTCATCATTGTAATCATCATATATTGGAGGTTTGGTATCATCATAAGTAATAGAATAGCTAGCTTCCAAAGCTAGGGAACTAAAAAGATCATTTTCATAAAAACTAGCTTCCCCAAGCTTAGACTTTTCCATAGCATTAGCAATAAAGGTGTTCAAAGAATTCATACTAATAACATTGCTATTAGTGTGCAAATAAAGTTCCATAGGTTTTTTAATTTTCTCTTCAAACACTTCATGTCCTAACTCAAGATAAATACTATAAAGCTCTCTAATTTTGTTGTTGTTTTCCATTAAGCCTAACTAGTGAAAATAAAAACAAGAAACAAAAAGACAAAATTACAGAATCTAAAGGAAATAACTTCGAGCACTCACACACACCAGCAACCGTACTAGACGATAGCTTAGTAGCCAGAAGATGTGAGTACCTTTTACCTTACCTCCCCGGCAACGGCGCCAGAAAATAGCTTGATGTCTACGCACTTCTATTCTTGTAGACAGTTGTTGGGCCTCCAAGTGTAGAGGTTTGTAGAACAACAGCAAGTTTCCCTTAAGTGGATTACCCAAGGTTTATCGAACTCAGGGAGGAAGTGCTCAAAGGTATCCCTCTCAAGAAACCCTGCAATCAAGATACAAGAAGTCTCTTGTGTCCCCAACACACCCAATACACTTGTCAGGTGTATAGGTGCACTAGTTCGGCGAAGAGATAGTAAAATGTATAGGTGTATAGGTGCACTTGTCAGGTGTATAGGTGACATGGTCGGGTCACGATGCTTAGGTTGGGTATATCTCATCATCTCATTCCCGAAATGAGGTGACTCCATTGTCAACTGGCATAAATGCCACATGATCAGGAAACCATGATCATCTATTGACCAATGAACCAGTGCTATAGATTCACCGGTGTCATCAGATTGATGACAAGTATGCCATGAGGGGGTCCTCGAGGCATGCGGAAGATAGGGGAGTGAGACGTACGGTGTTCTGGGATGGTGAGAACACAAGTTTACCTAGGTTCGAATCCATCGGTTTGGACGGATCCTACTCCTGCTAGCAGTCTAGTAATACAGCAGGGCCACAATATGGGTTACAAGGGTTTCGCCTGTGCGAGTTAAGATTGTAGACTATTGTGGGGTGCCCTAAAGGCTGGTCCCTAGGACGGCTTATATAGATATTTGTCCTAGGGTTTATAGGAGAGATCAATCCGGCTACGACTAAGAGTCGGTTACATAGTACATCTTAAACTACAAGTAACCCTTCCCATAGCTGGACCGGATTCCGTCTCTTCTCTTTGACTAGGCCGCCCGTGAAGCAAAGCTCTAACCTGAAGTAGGCCACCCTGGTCAGTGAGGCACACTGAGGATACCAGAAAAGTATATCCCCAACAGCAGCCCCCGGAAGCCTCCAAGATCCAGAGTCGGATTTAATCATTGTCTAGCTTGATCCATCTTCGGCTTGTAGAATCTTGAAGGGTTCCTGAAACTTCAAAAGAAAGGATAGGATCCAGGTCTCAAAACGAGTCCAACCTATGAGTACATTATTTCGAGTTTCTAGCTTGAAATTCAAACTAAGACGGAACTTGGCATCTGACGTAACCTGCCATCAGTCATGGTCAAGTCATGTCACTAACAGACATTCCGATCAGCATGACCATTGGTGGGTCCACCTTTCGCGGAACCGAGGCGTCATTTTAATGCGTGCACAGAGATAGAGGCAGTGCAATCCTCGCGAGGAGGTTACCCAGCTCCTTCCACGACGCGTGGTACAGTTACTGTTTATCTTGCACGAATCTTGGCACGGGCAAAGGATATAAGGGGTTAAGATCTCTTCCTTCCTCTTCACCAGCTCCAGTGCTTTCTCCTTCCTCTAGACGCTTCCTGTGAAAGAGCTCTTCTACCTCCCCCAAATCCCACAGCATCGCCCATCCCAGGTCACCGACACCCAGAAAATGGTTGAGGCTTCGTATTTTGCCACGACAGCGACGGCGGCGATGGCTCTTGCGGCGGAGAAAGAGAAGGGACGCGGGGTCTAGATCCTATGCGTCCTCGACGACGTCTGGTGTCTACGCACTTCTATTCTTGTAGACAGTTGTTGGTCCTCCAAGTGCAGAGGTTTGTAGAATAGCAGCAAGTTTCCCTTAAGTGGATTACCCAAGGTTTATCGAACTCAGGGAGGAAGTGGTCAAAGGTATCCCTCTCAAGCAACCTTGCAATCAAGATACAAGCAGTCTCTTGCGTCCCCAACACACCCAATACACTTTCCAGGTGTATAGGTGCACTAGTTCGGCGAATAGATAGTAAAATACAAGTGGTATAGATATAAGACAACGGTGCCAGAAAATAGCTTGATGGCATGGAAGAGACTAAAGGCAAACTGAAATAAAGATATAAGCAATCAAACATGTAACAGATCTAATTGCAAACGGTGTTTCAGTGCTTAGAAACAAGGCCTAGGGATCATACTTTTGCTAGTGAACACTCTCATATAAATATATTCTCTTCATGATACTACTCTGAACTACTCTCCGGTTGGACACTCTAATCCATAGTAGGGCTATAACAACACTCCTCAAAGTTCGCTTTTCCCATCTAGATAACCCCACACTGTCACCTTGAGCACTAGATGGTTCCAACAAACACCACAATTTCATAGAGACATCCAACTCCAAATATAACTCATAACAAGTATTTGTAATCTCTAGCCTAAGTGCCACCATGGTGTGCATGTTGTCACTTTCACACACATGGGGAGAGGAGAGATCTATTAAAGCACTTGAGTAGCAAGGTAGATCTACTTGATTACAAAGCTCATGATCACAATATGATCATGCATAGAGAGAGAGATGAACACATAGCTACCGGTAGAACCCTTTGCCTTGAGAGAGAACTACTCCCTCCTCATCATGGGAATCAGCAACGGCGATGGAGATGGTGGTGGAGGTCGATGGAGATGGCTCCGGGGGCAATTCCCCGTCCCGGCAGGGTGCCGGAACAGAGACTTTCTATCCCTCGAATCTCCCCTTCGGTGGCGGCGGCGCTGCGAAACTTTTCGTCGCTGGAGGCTCTCGGATTTAGGGTTTTCTCATCGGAGGCTTCTTATAGGCGAATGGGCAAGTTGGTGGAGGCCGGAGGGGCCAACACCAGCCCCTGGTGCGGCCTGGCCTGGCCCGCACCACCAGGTGGTGTGGCCAGCCCCTAGCCCCACTCTGTCTCGTCTTCTAGCTCCGTGAGTCTTTCGGTAAAATATCGACTTTGGCTTTTGTCCGGTCCAATTCCGAGACTATTCATTTTCTGGCTTTTCTGGAACCAAAAACAAAAGAAAACAGGAAACTGGCACTGTGGCATCTTGTTAATAGGTTAGTCCTAGAAAATGCATAAAAATATCTCCAAATGTAGACAAAACATAAGAAAGTAGATACTAAACAAGCATGGAACATCAAAAATTATAGATACGTTTGCAACGTATCAACGTCAAGCTCCACGTCGTCGAGAAGGAAGGCCTCCTCCGTGCCGGTGACTGGCGGAGCGGCTTCGGACAAACCATCCCCACCCCCAACACCGACGAGCGAGTGCATTTCGGCACCCACCACGATAGAGGTTTGAGCTTTCCTCCCTCAGATTTCTTTTCTGAGGTCATTGATCATTACGGAGTGTAACTCCACCATCTCCCACAAACTCTCTTTTATAGATGATCACTTATGCCTCTTTGTGTGTGTGTGTGTGGGGGGGGTATCTCGGTATTAGGCCGATCTTCTTCTTTTTCGGTATTACTTCCATACCCAGAGAAATTCCATCACTGCTAGTAATCCTTACATTACAGGAACTCTTAGCTTTTTGTTAGGAGAGAGCAAGTCTATCCTAGGATTAAGGCTAGTGATTTGGTGAAACAATGGTCGTCCATGTTCTTTTATCATAAGGACATACCGGCTCCAGGCAAAGCAACTACTTTGTCGGTTTTCATTGATGGCGCCGCCACACCCCAAGAGTCCTGGGACGCAGATGCTCTGGCTCTCACTGACTATCTGCTTCTTGCTAAGAGGCGGATCAAATATTTGATGAAGCACAAGGGTCTGAAAGGATCTGATTTGGTCCACTGTTGGCTGGTGCGTCAGATTCAGCCTCTCCAACACCATGGCAACTGGCTTATGCACTCAGTCACCAAGAGCAAGACGGACTCTCTCCGGATTTGCTCCAGGCCTTATTCAGAAAAGGACTATGAGTCCTAGATCAAATAGTTGATAAGGGAGCGGATCGGGAGGAAGATCTCGGAGCTGTCCTTGGACATGCATACGGATGACGATCCTATGACACCAGTAAGTTTTCCAGCAATAACTCGAATGATGTGTTCTTATATACATCATTGTGTCTTTTTGCAATAGTAAGATATTTCTTCTTTTCAGCTTGCTGACCTCCCCGAGTCGGAGCTTGCTCCTCTCGAGGGATATCTTCCCGAGCTCTCTCAGGATGATGGAGAACTTGTTCCATGGCTGGAGACTCTTACCCGAAAGCGTAAGACTCTGACAGTTTCCATTGGCACAAAGGAAGTGCCCATTGTGAAGAGGTAACTTTCCTCACAAGGTTTCTGTATTTTTATCTTTCTGAAATGTAAATATCTATGTTCTATTACCTCCTTAGAGCTAAATGATGAATGGATTCCTGCACCAACAACAGGGTTATTGCAGTACTTGTAGCGGCAAATATTTATAGTTTGTCCCGATGGGAGTTTGACGAATGGAAACAACATGACCCCGCAGCCACGTTGTCAATGCGGCCACGTTTTGCACCCAAACCGTGGTTTGGAGATAGCCTATTCTATAAGTTACTAGAACATCGATAATTGAGAGAGGTTTAAAATGTCTAATAACAAAGAACCTTTAACAAGAACAAAATAAACTAAGACAAAAAGTAAACATGAATATGAACTGAATTAAAGAGATTGTAGTTGTATGATTGAATGGAATGAGAGAGGGCATCCAGGCTTCGGTCTCACTAGTACTAGATGGGCAAATATATGTGTGATCTATAAGAGATTTCTCTGACAAATAAATGTTCCCCAATTGATTACCGGGCCATCACACTGTATGCACTATGTGTGGTTCTCACGCGTCACCACAAGGCAAAAGGCACTTCCGGACCAAAGGATCACATAAACTCATCTTAGATCACAATAAATTCTAACTTAGCGCACTAGATCATACCTCAACCTATAATTGAATCAATCACTCACACATGTATGAACAGAAAAATGTATAAAAATATATAATGATATCACAACCGTGTTCAATCTTACAATTACTAAACACAAGAGAGAGAGGGAGATGGATATGATGACGGAGATGGAGATCGATGCGTGGTGGTGGTGATGTCTTCCTTCTCCTCCCCTTCTTCTTGCTTGGATGCCTTGATGGTGATGGTGTTGAGGGATATCTAGATCTCGGAGGTGTGGTTGCGGCAGAGCTCCGTCACAATGGAGATTGGATGGGTGGCGGCGGTAGAGCTCCGCCCCTGAAGGGATATGGCTTGGTGGTTCTCTCTCTTGGGTCCTCCCTCCTTTATATAGGCCTTGGTGGTGCCCTATGATTCCCCCAATACCGTCATATGACTTAGGGAAGGTTCTGGAGCTTTTCTGGGGTCAAATCCCATCGTTTGCGACCTTTTTGGAAACTATACGGGCGAAGCTATACGACCATAAAAATAGCTTTGGCCGTAAAGTTGCTCGTCAAACCGTATGCCCCCTTTAATATTTTGGCCACCATTTCTTCATACGAACTCCGTTTTGGGTGTTCTTGGGCTCGTTGAGTTTGCATCGTCGAGGAATACAACCCCATGGTCTTGGATATTTATTTTGAGAAGTTGGAAAATTTCACTTTTCAACCTCTCAAATGGCTAAGTCTGGTCCCTGCAGCTCCTCCATACTATGCTCTCTTTGTCCCTTTTGCCTTTGTTTTATCCGTAATAATCATCAACACCTACACACATGTCATAGACAAGGAAAAGTGAGAAAATTCTACCTAAACTACTAAATGTGCAAAGCTCATATGAAAGTAAATGAGAACTAGAAGTCATGCATATAAGGCATAGCTATAGATGAAAGAAACCTGATATGAGATATAAATGGCTCATTTTATATGGCTAAAAGAGGTGATATTTCATAGCCATCAACTTCCCCAAGCTAGACCTTGCTCGTCCTCGAGCAGGAAGGGTCGGTAATAAATTAATGGTTGTGGAATAGTTTACCATTGGAAATCAATGCCTTGCATCCTTATTTCTTCTACAAGCTTGAAGAGAGAAAACATGTTTTCATACAAGGAAACACAAGCTCAGTTATAAAGACCACTAAAGATTCATCAAAACTTATATGATCCATGTCAACAGTGAATCTACTTGCAGACAAACTTGTGATCCTCTTATTGCATGCACCTTTTGTATAACTTTTCATATCATTATTATCTTTATGAGGCAAAACTTAGTCACAAATATATGTCAAGCATAAATAGGATTCTACCCAATCATGTCATCTAGTTAAGGCTCTCAAGTGCAGACATCAGTTATTGAGTTTCAGAAAGTTTATCTCTTAGCAACGAGATTTATGCCAAAAGGAAATGCGAGAACATGTAAAAAGAAGCATAGCATTAGAGTGCCTATTTTTGGTCATCCACATCAATGAATCATGGTTATCAAACACTCATTTTCTATTCTTTGTCTTTCCAAAACTTTAGTTCATCAGTAATGATATCATGCCAAAACTTGGTGTGTTTAATCAGACTGTGCAGGCTAAGAATGGATACTCGTGACCATTACCAAGGTTTCCCTTTTCGGTATAATGATTTCTCATAATGGTCAGAGGAGTATTCCCTCTTTCGCTTTGAATGCAAGCCCATGAGAATACCAATGCATACCCAAATATAGCATTTATGCTACATATGTTGGGCAACTCATAGCCAAACTCCAAGAGTTTCCTCTTTTTGGACAGTTCAAAGGCCAGCGGAGTTGTTAGCATCCCATGTTGTGCGACAATGGTGCAGACACGCATAAAACAATAACATACTTTAATCAACATGTCAAGATTTGGCATGCGTCTCAATTATCGCTAAATATTAGTTTCTTGAAACAAATCCTTTCAAAGAGTACTATCAAGTTGATCATCACATCTATGGTGTTGAGTATCTTTAAGGCTAAACTCTTAAGACAATTAATCAACACCTTATTTAGCATAGAACTCAAAACTTCGAAATATCATTTCCATTTAACAACTCCTTCCGTAAGCAAACTATCAAGTCTATTGTTTTGACATTATGGGATCGAGCATAAGCTATTCATTTAAGACAAGGCTATTTAGTGACAACCAACAAATTTCAAATGATATTGATCAAGTATTCATTCTTTCCAAGTGTAGATATTGTGGCAATGTTTTCTAGAGGATCACAAATAGTGTCACAAGCTTGATAAACAATTTGGCAAGATGCATACAAGCTCTAAGTCAACTCCTATGGTGCATATCATGAGCAAGTGTATCCCCATATGAATACAGAACTAGACTCACTTAAAAAAGCATTCAAAAACAGTGGGATACATGATTGCATTAAACCTTCACCGAATACGAACATTGCACAAGAATCTACACATGCAGAAGTAACCTCCCCAATCTTAGAACTTTGCAAGAACCAAAGTTGAGTATATGACCAAAAGAAAAGAGAAAATACAGTTTCCAAAAGAGAGTGTGATAAGTGGTTACCTCCCCAAGCTTAGGTGAAAACAAGGGTGACACACTTTACCATTGAGATACAAGTAACCTCTCTTTTGATAGACAAAGAACCTTTGCTTCAACATGTATTTATTGATATGCCCCGGTGTGCCTTCCTTGAGCACCTGCTTAAAAACTAAAAAGAAAACAAAATATTTTTGTGTTTCTGAAGACACGGGTTTAGCTCATAGGTGACAAAAATACAAGTCCCACTGAGTCGGTTCATCAACCTAAGCACCACGCTTAAGTCAATAAACTAGTTCTAGAAGATGCCTCTCCTAGATTTTTATGAAGTGCAAGTGAGACAAAAATATGAAACACAAGTGTGCAGCCCCTATGTGCTTAATAAAAGAGGTCCGAGTTGGAAGGTTTTACCAGAAACTGATTGTCGAAGCGTTGAATTGATGCAACCAAGTGGCTCATGTAAGTGTTTGCAAAGTCGGCACTACCGTACATGTCGTCACACAAGGTTCAAGTCCCTGCAAAAATAACACACAAAATAAAATGCATCGGTTTTGTATACGAACATAGTTCGTTTACCCCACCGATAAAAAGAAAGTAAAAACAAAACATGAACTTCTATAGAGAATCACAGTCTAGGAGGTTTTTGAGGTAGAATTTTATTGCTTACATATGCTCGGTCTCTCTAGATCATGGGAGAAGCTCCCAAGTGGTGTTTCGAGGTTTTTAGAAGAAGAAAGAATAAGATTTTGAGCAATGGTTATCTTCTAGTTGGCATTTGAGTTGTTTTCTCAACTATACGGGCGCAACTATACGGTCAGAACAATGCGTTACCGCCGTATAGTTGGCCTTCTGTCAAAATTTTAGGGTTTCTCCCTGGCGCCGCAGCTATACGACCGGAACTATATGTTCCTGCCGTATAGTTGATCGTCAAACTGTCTGTCCCTGGGAAAGAAAATATACAAAGGCATCGATATCTGTACAACCGGAGCTATACGACCAAAAAATTTATTCCCGCTATATAGTTGGTCGTTAAACTGTCAGTACATTGGAAAAGAATTTGTACGGAGGCACCGATATCTATAGGACCGGAGTTATACGGCTGGAATTTTTATTCCCACCGTATAGTTGGTCATTAAACTCTCAGTACATATGGAAGAAAAATTGTCGATGGCAAAGATATCTATACGACCGGAGCTATACGGCCGGAATTTTTATTCCCGCCGTATAGTTGGTCGTTAAACTCTCTGTATGCACCAAAAAAAAATCCTTTTCTTCGAAAATTATTTCTTATCATGTAACTTAGTGATATACCTTGTTTTGACAGTAAAATAAAAACTTAAATTTTCGACCAACATTAACATGTATAGGATGAGATTTAGGTACAACTGAGTTGTGCAACACATAGTAACAATAAATTCTACCTTTTGAAAAGTACAACAAGATAACTCTAATAGCAAATCATGCAAAGAATAAAAATGCCAATGCAACATGAATGCATCTAGACGCAAGACACAAAACTAAGAAAGACACCTAATGACTTCCGGGTTGCCTCTCGGGAAGCGCTTTCTTATAACCAAGTAGCCAGGCTTTTATAGTCCACATTTATTCAGCAATGGAGGTAGTTATAGGAGTAATTTTTCTTACCTCGAACGAGTGCTTTCAGGATTTATATCATACTTCTTTCTTCTAAGACATACCCGCTTGCGGTGCATCGATATCCTATAAGTGTTCTCGTTGCCACATGAGGATGGATGCACCAAGCACGGTAAATATGTATTCTTTCCTTTCTGCATAGAGGGTGTTAAAGATTTATTATCAAACTTTGAATCTTTACCTTGATTACTATTTTGAGGGTATAACCCATAATGTTCTTTTGGATCCAGTAGCTTGGTATTTGCAACCGGAATTTCCTGCACCTCATTAGTAAAACAAAAGTCATAGCAAATAGGTATGGGAGGCACACATGATTCCGTCTTTGGTTCATCATAATTGATTTCCCTGAAAAGAGTATTTCAACAGACACTACTAGAATCATGAAAAACTTCTTCTGAGCAATTATTAGGGATTATAGAATAATTTAAGTCCTCATCATCACTAGAGTCAGAAGAATAATAAAGATCAGGAATAGGTGGGGGATAAGGTTTGAGAGCTGCTTTCAATTCATTCCATTCCTTGATTTCTTTTTCTTATTTCTCCTTGATGAGTCTTTAATTTCTCTGATATTCTTCATAATTCTGTTTCACTTCATCTGCAAGTGTCATATATATGGGATATTCAACACGAGGCTTCTTATTTTTATTTTTCCTGGTTTTAGGCTTCTTGGATTTACCCTTTTTTCCTGCTTAAATGATGCAACAAGTGGAAGATATGGGAGTAACAGTAGAGGGGTGTTCTCCATCGTTAGTAGAAGCAGTTCTAATATGATTAAAATAATCAGCTATGAAAGGCATTGCTTTAGAAAGAACATCTCTAATTAAGGTATCATCATAAGGAATTTTTCCTTTTCTATTTTCATCTTTAAGAAACTCATTGACCAAGTTCAATAGATCTTTAAGAAACATCTCTAATTTAGGATATGAAGCCTACGCTCATAAGTTTTCTTTTGTGAGAAATACTTACCGATAAAAGCTTCGAGGATACCTTTCCATGAATTGAAGTGTCCCGCGGGATGTGATTTTAGCTAATCTTTAGCGTTTCCTTTCAGCGAGAACCGGAACAGATATAACTTCATCTTATCATTTGTCCATCCATTTGTTCACCGTAGAACACAATGAAGTAAATTTGTCAATATGCTCATATGGATCATTGTCCGGATCTCCTGAAAAAGCTATTTCCATGATCATATTTATCCACATAGGATTAATCTTATATCCATCCACATCAATAGTGGGTTGAACAATAGGAGCATGTAAATGATCAACACTCGGAGAAGCATACTCCGCAAGACTTTCACTTTCCATAGTTCCTATGTATTTGAATTTCATATAACTAAAATAAATAACAAGACTACTAACAAAAGGTAAACTATTTTTTTTGTTCTTTTCAAATAATCAAAAGCAGTAAGATAAATAACAACAAACGGAATAAACTATATGCGAGTAGGAAGGTAATAACCAGACGCTTATCTCCCCGGCAACAACGCCAATTTAATGACTGGATTCCTGCACCAACAACATGGTTATTGCAGTACTTGTAGTAGCAAATATTTAGAGTTTGTCCCGATGGGAGATTGACGAACGGAAACAACACGACCCCGCAGCCACGTTGTCAATGCGGCCACGTTTCGCACCCAAAGCAGGGTTTGGAGATGGCCTATTCTATAAGTTACTAGAACAACGATAATTGAGAGAGGTTTAAAATGTCTAATAACAAAGAACCTTTAACAAGAACAAAATAAACTAAGACGAAAAGTAAACAGGAATATGAACTGAATTAAAGAGATTTTAGTTGTAGGATTGAATGGAATGAGAGAGGGCATCCAGGCTTCGGTCTCACTAGTACTAGATGGGCAAATATATGTGTGATCTATAAGAGATTTCTCAAACAAAAATGTTCCCCAATTGATTATCAGGTTGTCACACTGTGTGCACTATGCGTGGTTCTTGCGCGTCACTGCAAGGCAAAAGGCACTTCCGGACCAAAGGATCAGATAAACTCATCTTAGATCACAATAAATTCTATCTTAGTGCACTAGATAATATCTCAACCTAGAATTGAATCAATCACTCACACATGGATGAACAAAAAAACGTATATAAATATATAATGATATCACAACCATGTTCAGTCTTACAATTACTAAACACAAGAGATAGAGGGAGATGGAGATGATGACGGAGATGGAGATCGATGCGTGGTGGTGGTGATGTCTTCCTTCTCCTCCCCTTCTTCTTGCTTGGATGCCTTGATGGTGATGGTGTTGAGGGAGATCTTGTTCTCAGAGGTGTGGTTGAGGCAGAGCTCCGCCGCAATGGAGATTGGATGGGTGGCAGAGGCGGCAGAGCTCGGCCCCTGAAGGGCTATGGCTTGGTGGTTCTCTCTCTTGGGTCCTTCCTCGTTTATATAGGCCTTGGAGGTGCCCTAGGGTTCCCCCAATACCATCATATGACATAGGGAAGGTTCTGGAGCTTTTTTGGGGTCAAATCCCATCGTTTGCGACCTTTTTGGCAACTATACAGTCGGAGCTATATGACCAGAAAATAGCTCCGGCCGTATAGTTGCTCGTCGAACCGTTTGTCCCCTTCAGTATTTTGGCCATCATTTCTTCATATGAACTCCGCTTTGTGTGTTCTTGGGCTCGTTGAGTTCATATCGTCGAGGGATACAACCCCATTGCTTTGGATATTTATTTTTGAAGTTGGAAAAATTCATTTTTTCAACCTCTCAAATGGCTAAGTATGGTCCCTGTAGCTCCTCCATACTATGCTCTCTTTGTCCCTTTTGCCATTGTTTTATCCATAATAATCATCAACACCTACACACATGTCATAGACAAGGAAAAGTGATAAAATTATACCTAAGCTACTAAATGTGCAAAGCTCATATGAAAGTAAATGAGAACTAGAAGTCATGCATATAAGGCATAGCTATAGCTAAAAGAAACATGATATGAGAGATAAATGGCTCATTTTATATGGCTAAAAGAGGTGGTATTTCACAGCCATCACTAAATAGCTCACCAAGGGCAAGGGGAATGGAGGCTCGTCAAAGCCCCTACGCCAGTCAAAGTTAAATTTGACTTCTCCTGCCACAACGCCTCCGACTCCTGCCCCACAGCCTTGTACAACACCGGATATTACTCCATCTCCGTCTGTTGCGGAAGATCTGGCAATCTCAGCCAACGGTCCTCGGCTCGCATATCGACGTCACCATAAGTGACTTGGCACTTGATAAGGGTGAACCTGTACATGGTAATGATCCCTCGGCAGAGGTTTTTGCCGATAACTGTCAACACCCGGATTTTTAATCCCAGATTCCTGTTATGCCATACCTCGCAATCCCAGGATTACCAATTTTGCGAGACATAACAGATTGTATATCATAGTACATCATCCATTACAAACCATAATAAGGTCTTACACAAATAAAGGATCTCACGAATCCAGTCTTAATACAATCAAGCAGTGGAATAATAAAGCGTAGTAGTGGGCTCCATCTTCAGGGTCATAGGCAATGCTGACGATGGGAGATGATCCTAGTTGTCGTAGCCGTCCTGTTGTCCATCTTCCTGATAGTCCTCCTCATAGTCTGGCCACAGGAATAGCCAGGGACAAAGCCATGAGTACTCTTTAAGTACTCGCAAACTATCGCTAACAAGTAAGGTAGTGCTAGTAGGAATACTAAGCTCTAGGTTTATTTGCAAAAGCTATATTTATCTTAAGATGAGTTTAGAAGTAAAGAAAACTAAGTTAATGTTCTAAATCACTTAAGTGGGAACTTAGTTTTCATAATTCACAACCCTGCTGTGGTCAAGTCAAAGTCATAGTTCATTTCACAAGTCATTTTGAAAACATCTGACGATGGGACAGTATGGCCACTCCAACTGTCCATGACCGGGGATGTGGCTATTCGAATAGTTTGACACTCTGCAGAGGTGGTACACTTTCACCACAAAATTCGATACATCCGTCAGGGATAACCCTGAATCAATCATACTTAGTATACGGATAATCAATCATAACCTTTTAATTACACACTCTAGTATAGGCACCTCCCCTATGAGCTTGGCCTCCCAGCCATGGCTATCTGCCATCCTAGGCACTGCATGGGTGGACACACATCAAGAGGTAGCCTCAGCTCAAACTCTCCCGCGAGGGAACCCATACTAATGCATATAAACTTCCGTCTAAGCCTTACCCAATTTAGGTATTGTGGTTGTATGGTAAAATTGGAATGGTATCGTATCCAAACCCAACCATCAGTTTTTGGTAAAAGGGCTAAGGCTCATGCCTCAACATTTTCATCATTAAACCATTTGTGTTT
This sequence comes from Avena eriantha, assembly GCA_910589775.1. Lineage (NCBI taxonomy): Eukaryota > Viridiplantae > Streptophyta > Magnoliopsida > Poales > Poaceae > Avena > Avena eriantha. The sequence goes on from OU342741.1 coordinate 341,511,850, forward strand.
CTCAACACATGTCAAAACATCTCAATAGAATGACTCATCATTCCAAGGTTTTCATAATCATTTTCAACAAGCATGACCATCTAAAGTGATCAAGTTTTATACTTAGCACTAGCCACTAAGGTTAAGAGTGTTCACTAAAGAGGGGTGCTAATCTTCAATCACATGCCATAGAATGATATCTAAGTATAACTAAATAGGCCAAGTTTTATACTCTTTATGCTATCTATACTAAAAGTAAAGAACTTTGGTAAAGCAAGGGAGTAAAGCTTGTAAGTAAAAAATGGGATGGTATAAATCAAAATATATAACCCGAGCATGCCTAAGGAATCTTGCTTAGGTTAACTTGCATCTAGTGGTGGCTTTCATAGTTAAGAAACTTGCAAGTGTTAGCTTTCTTAGTAGTGATGGCTTGCCTTGGTTGGTGTAGTGATTGAAATTCTCCTCGTCTTCTTTGGGGTAGAACTCCTCCTCCTCGTAGACTTGGTCGGTACTATCGTCTATAAAGGAATATGGGGTACACAATCACCAAACAATACTTAACTAAGTCTATTTAGCACACTAAGGCTCACACTTGATGATCTAGTATCATCACAAACATCACATGCAATAAAGAACTAGTTTTATTAATTTTATTTTAGAAAAGTAATTTCTACTCATTGAAACTAATTAAGATTTAATATTCTCCAATTAAAATATGGGATCATGTTGACACATATCATCACCACATATTCTAATACATGGGAATGTGATTTAAAGGGTTGGTCACATTTTATAAAGTTTAAGGTTATTATTTAATAGAATTAAAGTGACTAGAAATTCCCTAATAGCATTCTTTTGGTACTAGTCCAATGTCACTGCATGCAATCCTAGATATTTTTACATATTCAGATAGATATTACCAAGTGTGATTTTTGAGAGTTGGAATCAACTCAAAAGCTATTATGGTTGATTTTTGAAAAAATATTTGAAGTTGCAAAAGTCTCTATCTTATTATTTTTACTATAGGTCATCTCTAACTCCAAATGATTTAAATCCAACTGTCGTGGTGGTGGCACGGTAGATGCCATGGATAGGCTAAAGATGGGGCCAGTGAGTGCTAGGGGAATCCAGGGAGGGAGAGTGTGGTGATTCCATGCACGGAAAGTCTTGTATATTCTCTATCAATGGTGTTTTACAAGTGCTCCAAAGGCTCTCAACAAGAAGGATACAATGTCTCTTACTCCTTGTTCACTAGACCTAGAGTTCTACCTTAGACAGAGAGTGATTCATCTATCGGCCGTCCACCTCTATGGAGGGCCCGGTGCTCCTTATATAGGGGAGCCCAGGTTACAATTCTAGGGCACAGGTGGCAGCATATTCGTAGTCCTTTCCTAAAGCAGATGCTTCTTTATTCTTCTTTAACATCTCGTCCGGGCTTTGGACGTAACCCGCAGCGTCATCCTCGTCTTTTGGCGTCACCAGACTCGGGCTACGTCATCTGGCTTTGCCCGCGTCACCTTGGTCGCCCCTGACCCGCTGGTCCTCTTCTTTACTTTACTTTCCTCACGCTACAACTAATAAAGCCACCTTTTGACCAACGGGGGATTCCTTATCTTGGAAGCTAAGATAATCCGGCTAGCATATAGCTAATCTGGCTTACCCATTTACCTACAAATAGGTAGACATGGCCGACATAAATCTTATGCCGGCCAGACCATTGTCAAGGAGATGCTCCATGGGCCGGGTCACACCATGATTCGGCCTGCCTTGAGGTGATCCGATCAACAGTTTGCTTTGACCGTGCCGTACCCCGGCTAACTCGGCCCTTAGACCCTGGTGTTACCCTACCCGGGGGTATCTCCCCAACATTAGTCCTCGAAGCTGGTGCGGTCTTAGCAACTTTTAGTTGTTAAGGCCACAGTAGGTTCCCATATCCGGATCTTTCGCTCCTTAGGCCGAGTTACCTCGTAGCTCGGAGTTTCTCATCTTGCAACCCTTTTGCTCTTTCCGAGTTATTCCTTGTTGGCCAGGTCTTTTGCTTGCTTGTCCGGGTTACCTTTCCTTCTCTTGTACGCTTCTCCACATCCTATGTGGAGGGTAATCATCATTTGCCTCATTTTAAGGGCCACACGCATTTAATGTGCCGGTTACTGTCGCAATGTCAGGAATAACTGCTGTAAACGTCCCATCACTGCAGCGCCTCATTAACTGTAACACCGCGTCATGTCATTGGATTGCTTGCTCCCGTGGCCCCTCCTATGGCCTTGTTCTGATTGGCTGCTCGGGCTGCGTACACGCTCGTTGCGTGTGGCGCGTCACCCGCAAAGGATCCCACGACACGCGTGTGGCATGGTTAAGTAGGAGGTGCAGGGCGCTCCTAGGGGAAGTTCCCCCATTTGCGCCGCGCTCCACTACTCTTTCTCTCTTTCATAGCGACTCTGCCGCTGCCACCAGTTTTCTGCTTCACGAGCGCCACCGCGACCGCAACCACTCACATCCGTGCCACCGTCCCCATTCACAGTTTCCATCACGGGGCCTTGCGCTTCCCGCTTTCCTTCCTCCGGCTATCTCTACTCCGATTATCCCGTCAAAAGCTTCGAATCCACCATGTCTGAGGCAGAGGCAGTGGTGGCGCAGCAGGAAGAAGGAGTGGAGGGCCGCGAGCACCGCTGCTAGGACGGCTCCACCGTCCGTGAGGAGGACTTGGCTTGGCTCCGCGCCTCGCGTCCCATTCCCGCCGGCGTCGCCTGCCGCCTCGCCACCGGTGAAATCTCTCCTTCCCCTAGAGAGGGGAATATGTTGTGTTTCTTTCCCATTTCCAGCGCGGCTTCGACCACCCCACTTCTGATTTTTTCTTCAATTTCATTTCTACTTACAAGCTACAACCGCATCACCTCCCCGCAAATGCTATCACCTCTATGTCTTCCTTTGCCTCCGGCATTGAGGGATATATTGGCCTCTAGCCAACCAAAGAACTTTGGATTAAGTTCTTTGGTCTCCGGAGGAACGTAGTTCCGGATCCGGAGCTTGCCCCGGAGGACAAGCACCTGACCCAATGTGGCACTGCCTCCATCTCTCCGCGCAAGCACTCCGTGTTCCCCCGGGTCATCGGGCTCGAATCTTGCAAGGGCTGGGCCCGGACCTTCTTCTACGTCCGGAACACCACCAAGGAGGACCAGATCCGGCTGCTCCCTTTCAAGCTTGGCCCTCCAAATGCCTCGCTCTGGGAAAGCATTCCCAAGCGCGCCACGGCCCTGGCAAATCAAGTGGCATGACGGATCACGGAGCTGCTCAAGGAGCATCTCCAGGGGGAGGATATTATGATTACTTTTATCCACAGCCGGGTCTCCCCCCTCCAGAGGCGAGCCCACAAGATCTTCTACCTTAGTGGCCCTCTCGATCCTCACTGGACTTCTTCCTTTGAGTTGGATAACTCGGTGGTTTACCCCCGGGTTAAGTCCATATTTAATGTGGAGAAGGAGTTCTCCGAGGATTGGGAGTGGGGACTTGAGCCCTTCACCCGTGTCAACCCCCCAAAGGTAAATTACCCTTTTATTTTTTCGAATCTTCCTTGTATGTTGTTTTATTTTCGTAACTTGGCAATTACTGTCTCTCAGAAATTCCTTCAGCAACCATTGGAGGATACCGAGGTGTCGGCGAGCAAATGGTTGCCGGACCGCACCGTGGGGGACGAGGAGGAGCTTGATCCGGAGACCTTCCTGCCTGCTCCGGACGTCGTCAAACGCATCACTGGTAAGGCCTCTTCTCTAAGGGATTGGCCTGATGATGATGACTCGGATGTTGAGGTCTTGAAGGTATTTGATCCTGTTCTCATCTCTTACGCACATCTGGTTATGTCCGAATGTTTAGCTAACCCGGACAGTCAGGTCCACGAGGTTCCTCCGCTTGCCACTGGTGGCCCGGCTCCGGCTCCATCCAAGAAGCGCGCGGCTACCTCGACCGCAGCTTTAGAGGTGCCGCCGCCCAAGAAGAGGCAAAAGAAGTCCGGGGTTAAACCCTCGGCCAAGCCTGCCGCCAAGAGCACAGTTCGGAGGGCACACAAACCTCGGGCTCCTCCTACCACAAACGAGTAAGTCCTTTTAGCATTGCTACTTTGGATTTTTCCTTTGCTTGCCTTTGTTTCTGGTTGGTTCTCTCTTTTTGACTTGATGCCCTTCCTTTTTTCTTAGAGCTCATGTGGATATTTCTCAGAGCGGTTCCAGCATAGCCTCCCCACTCCGGAGCAGTCCCTCTCCCCCCCGCAACGATGATCATCGTCCGCTTAGCCCTATTCAAGAGGGTTCTATGGTTGCGCCTGACCAGAGCCTACCTTGCCAAGAGGAGGGCAACATCGGCGCGAGGGATAGTGGGGCAGCTCGGGACACGGAGATGCCAGATCTCCCCAGCTCCTCGGCCTCTGTGCCCAATGTTGAGGTGCCAGTTTCATCGGCGCCGCCCCCAGCACCTCTAGTACCAGTACCAGCACCAGCAGCAACAGCAACAGTAGCAACAACACCAGCACCAGTAGCACCAGCAGCAACCGTGACAACAGCACCAATAACACCGGCAACAACAGCACCAACAACATCAGCACCAGCAGCAAGAGCCTCCAAGCCTCCCAAGGGTAAAGCTCCTTCGGCTCCCACCGGGTCTACTCCTTAATCGCTGATATATTTCAACAAGCTTCTCAATCCTCATCCGGCAAAGCCAAGAAGACCTCCGGGTCAGCCAAAGGTACTTCTTCTGGGTCTACTCCCTCCGGATCAGAGGGCGGCCAGTAGCTGGTTTTGCATGCCAGCCCCGCTGCAGCTCAATCCGCCAGTGAAGGGCCTTGTGGCGAGCTATTCTCCGAGCGGCGAAAGTTACAGTCCACAACTCCTAGAGTATGTGAAAAACTGGAACGACACCGAATTCGTCGATCCTCAAGACGATTTGCCAGAGAATTTCGGCCCCGCCGAGTTCAGCGCCCAGATGAACTCCGCTACTAAGGCTATCTCCTTGGCTGGCCGGATGATGGAGGTAATTCTTTTTCTCTGACGTTGATGTTTTATGCAATTGAACACTTGTAGATATAACCCCTAGTCCCCGAGCCTCCGAGGGAATAACTTGTAATTCGGTCGGATGCTTCTCGTAGAGCTTAGTTTTGTTCATAATGACATCAATTTGTAATAAATTTTGAGCCGGGTCTAGTTCCCTTGGCCTGTATCTTATGTACTTCGGATATCCACGCACCTAGAGCCGGGTTAAGTTCCACTTGGCCCGGATCTTATATATTTCGAATATCCACACACCTAGAGCCAGGTTAAGTTCCACTTGGCCCGGATCTTGTAGACTTCGAATACCCACACACCTAGAGCCGGGTTAAGTTCCACTTGGCCCGGATCTTATAGACTTCGAATATCCACACACCTAGAGCCGGGTTAAGTTCCACTTGGCCTGGATCTTATAGACTTCGAATATCCACACACCTAGAGCCAGGTTAAGTTCCACTTGGCACGGGTCTTATAGAATTCAAATATCCACACATCTAGAGTCGGGTTAACTTACACTTGGCCCGGGTCTTGTAGGCTTCGAATTATTTCTACTTTGCCTCTGAACTTTTATCTTTTCCTTGCTTATTTCAGATTACCACTAACCACCGAATCGCTGAGTTCCAGCACCTGTTGGACTCCTACAAAGACATTCGCGGGCGTTATGGTAAAATCCTGGTGGAGTACCAGAAGAGGGGTAAGTTTCCATTCTTTTTCTTCCTTGTTCATTCAAACTTCTTAGGACCTATATGAATTTTTTGTCCGAATCATGCAGCCAAGGTTGAGGCTGAGAACAAAATCATGAGGAAAAACATTGCGGAAATCAAAGGTAAACTTATCCCCTTCACATGATCATTGTACTTTCCTTGCTTCATCCGGTGGATAATCATACTTTGGGTCCTCCGGATCATGTTGCAGTTGCTCTCGATGACAGTGTCACCATGCCTGAACTGATGACCCACTGCCTCAAACAAGCAGCTAACTTTGAAGCTGAACTAAAAAAGAAAGATGAGGAAATAGCTCGGTTCAGGCAGCAGGACTCGGAGATCACTCGGCTGAACGCCGAAATTCAAAAGCTCAAGAGCTCCCATCAGTCCGCGCTAGAGAAGGCCGACCAGGAGTTTGCTGAGGAGAAAGAGCATTTAACCACGCAAATCCCCAAGGACAAGAGCCTACTGGAGGAAGCCGATGTCAAGCTTACGTCGGTGACCACCGAATACGAAAAACTCCGGGTCCACAATGCCAATGTTGATTCCGAGATACAGCGACTTCTCTTCCAGATTGCGTGTAAGTTTTCTGCCCTTGCTTGATCTGCTATCATTCGGATTTGGTCCTTTTTCTCACTGTTTTTCTTCGCATCCTTAGGCAAATTTCCAGAGAGCGATACGCTCGCTGCCTCTACCGTACGCCAGTCCCACGAACAGCGTGGAATTCTTGCTGCCCCTGATGCCGAGCCAATCCCTTATACTATAGAGGATCTCCTGCCGAGTCTCACCGCTCGTCTTGAGGTAGTAAAGAATTTTGGCGTGGATATTGTCCCAGCGGCAACGCGCATGTTTAGCTGCCTCTCGCCCAGTGAACGTATTCCAAAGAAAGGCTCGGCTTTCATAGCCAAACTCAATGAATGTGACACGCAGCTGCATCTGTGGCGCGAGTCTGCTGCCCGGGCTGGGGCCGACATTGCTCTGAAATTTGCGCTCTCATGGTACGAAGGAATTGACTTGGCATTGCTCAATCGTATGCGCACCGGGTCAAAATGGTGCGAGGATCTAGAGTGGATCACGCGCTGCCAGGCCTGTGCAAACAATCTCATCCAGTACTCCTTCTGCCATGCTTGGAATGAGGGGCCGAGTTATCTTGATGTCGCTGATGACGAGATTGTCTCTGGAGCCGAAGATGAAGGAAGTGAGAGTGAGGGCTCCGAACTAGGAGACGAGGCTGAAGATCCGGAGGAAGCTGAGGTTAACCCGGAGGACAAAGCCGAAGCTAGCACTCCTCACCCGCACCCCGGAGTACCTCCCTCCTCGACAGATGATTCGTCTGCTGCTCCTGCTCCTTGAAAAACACTTGTCAAACTTATCAGATCCCTGGAATGCCGGGCGTAGATGTATTTAAATACTTTGGTTTGGTTGTGCTACAACTATGTGTTCCGAACTAAGTTTTACTGCTAGATTATTGTGGGCGAAGTCCCCGAGTTTGATTTTCTTGTTCCCCCAATTTTTGACTCGTCTCGCGTCTACCTTGATTTGGTTTTTTCGACTTACGAGTCCGAGGTTCAAAACATTGGCTTAACAATACTTGAAACCTTGAGATTAGCTCAAAATGATTCGATATTTTAGTGAATACAACAAAGATAAGGGTTAGTGAAAAAACCAATGTCGGCCCACTTAAGCTCTTTTCCTTAGTCGTTTTTCATGTGCTTTGCCATTCCAAACTTGTTCTCTTGCTTGCCATGAAGCCAATTCTTGTTGGACAGCAACAAAGTCGAAGAGTTAGGTTTTTGGTTCTCACACATTACTAATCCAACTAAGACATAAGCGACTTAACCCAACCGACACAAAAATACAAAAACGAAAGATAACTAAAATAGCAGTCCCTGAGTCTCTGCCCGGGGTGACGAAATTTTTATTGATAAGCTCATTGCCAACATACATACCGACATACGAGTAGTTCGGATACATTCACCTCTTAGGTGTAGAAAGGAAGAAGCAGTGCTACGTTCCATGGTCTTTTGGATTCTTCTCCGGACCTATCCACCTTGTTCTTTTGCTGGGGCTGTGCATCAATAAGATAGTAGGAATTATTGCGCAAAGCTTTTCTCACAATGAAGGGTCCTTCCCATGGAGGGGATAACTTATGCATTCCTGCAGTGCGCTGTATTAGCCTTAGCACTAAATCACCTTCCCGAAAAACTCGGGGTTTACTTTCTGGCTATGATAGCGTCGGAGATTTTGCTGATATATGCGGATCTGGACAAGGCCAGTTCTCTCACTTCTTCCAGCAGATCAACATCATTTTGCCGGGCTTCGCGCACTTCGGCCTCTGTGTATTGGGTGACCCTTGGCGAATCATGCTCTATGTCGGCTGGTAATACAGCTTCTGCCCCATATACTAGAAATAATGGCGTATAGCCTGTTGATCGATTCGGAGTTGTTCTTAAACTCCACAGTACCGCTGGTAGTTCTTCTATCCAGCACCCCGCTGATCTTTGCAGCGGCTCTATGAGCTGGGTTTTATCCCGGACAATACCAGTTTGTTCGATCTTTCCACTTGCCCGTTCGATGCGGGGTGGGCGACTGAGGCGACATCTAACCAGATCTTCTTTTCCTGGTAGAATCTCGCAAACGCTCCTTCAGCGAAATTTGTTCCATTATCAGTTATGATGCTATGGAGGCAGTCGTACCTTAGGATTATATCCTTGAGGAATCTTACTGCTATTGCCCCATCACATTTCCAAATCGGTTTCACTTCAATCCATTTCGTGAATTTGTCAACCATGACCAGAATATGGGTCATCCCTCCTTTGGCCGGCTTAAATGGTCCTACCATGTCTAGGCACCATACAACATATGGCCATGTAATGGGGATAGTTTTCAACTCTGACATTGGTAGGTGAGTTTTTGTGGCGTATCTTTGACAACCATTACATTTTCTCACCAAGTCCTCTGCTTGCTCCAAAGCACTGGGCCAATAAAACCCATGCCGGAAAGCTTTTGCTACTAAGGCCCTTGAGGAGGCATGGTGGGCACATTCCCCTTGGTGAATATCCCGGAGTATGTCAAGTCCCTCCTCCGGATCAACACACTGTTGTAGCACTGACGTCACACTTCTTTTGTATAGTCCGGAGTTGATAATTGTATAGGACTTTGCCCATCTCTAAATTTTCCTTGAACTTATTTCATCATCCGGCAAGATTCCCTCTTTCAGGAAATCAAAAATTGCCTTGGCCGAAGATGGCATAGCCCGGACGGGAAATGGTTCCTCATCCACTTCCATTGCATCCACTGACATAACTCCCACCGGATCAAGTTGTACAGTCCCCGGGTTTGCTGAGGCCGTCCCCGGGTTTGCTGAAGCAGTCCACGGTTTTGCGGAGGTGCTTCCCCATTCTATCTCCATAGGTGCAACTACTGATCCGGGAAGTGACGGGATATAAATTGAATCTGATTCGGGTGATGGTGTGATAGATGGTTTTCTCAAGTGCTCCAAAGCCACGTTTGGCAGAAATGGTTGCCGGCATGAGCCTAGCTTGGTCAGTGTATCTGCTGCCTCGTTTTCAATCCAAGGTATGTGATGGAACTCACATCCCTCGAAGAACCTGCTTATTTTTTGAACATGGAATCTGTACAACGCCATGTTAGCATCCAAGGCATCCCAATTTCCAAACACTTGCTGCACGACCAAATCCGAATCTCCAAAGCATTGTATCTGACGTATCCCCACTTCCTTTGCCACTTTGAGACCATGTACTAATGCCTCGTATTCTTCCACATTATTTGAGGCATTGAAGTGGATCTGAAGGACATACTTCAACCGATCCTTCTTGGGTGAGGTCAGCACTACTCCGGCACCCAGCCCATCTTTGAGTTTTGATCCGTTGAAATGCATTCTCCAGTAATTTGAGTCTGGCAGGGGTGCTTTGTATTGCATCTCGGTCCAATCCACAAAGAAATCCGCCACAACTCGCGACTTGATCGCATCCCTTCTGTCGAATTATGGAGCATAGGGAGCTAACTCGATTGTGCACTTTGCTATCCGGCCACTTGCGTCTTTGTTACTCATGATCTCTGAAATGGGTGCCTCACATATCACCTTGATGGGGTGTTCCTCAAAATAGTGTTTGAGCTTCTTGGCCGACATGTATACGTCGTACACCATCTTCTAATAGTGAGGATAATTCTGTTTTGAGGCTGATAATACTTCACTCAGATAATACACCGGCCTTTGCACTGACTTTCCTTCCTCCTCGCGCTCCACTACGATCACTGCACTTACGACTCGGTTGGTCGCGGCTACGTAGAGCAACATTGACTCCTTAGGTAGTGGTGCAGCTAGGATTGGCGCGGTAGATAACATCTTTTTCAATTCTCAAAATGCAAGATCCGCCTGTGGCGTCCATGTGAACTTGTCTGCCTTTTTCATTAGCTGATAAAGGGGCAAGGCCTTCTCTCCCAACCGACATATGAACCGGCTTAACAACGCCAGGCAACCAGTGAACTTCTGTACATTGTTAAGACATTTTGGCAGTTCCATTCTTTCTATGGCCCGGATTTTTGTCGGGTTAGCTTCAATTCCATGGCTAGATACCAAAAAACCGAGTAATTTTCCGGCAGGTACGCCAAAGGTGCATTTCTCCAGGTTCAGTTTCATTCGGAACCTTCTTAAGTTCGCGAATGTCTGCCGGATATCCTCAAGGAGCGTATTGCTTTCCTTGGTTTTTATTACCACATCATCCACATAGACCTGCACATTCCGACCTATTTGGTCATGCAAGCATTTTTGTATGCATCGCTGGTATGTTGCTCCTGCATTACGTGATCCAAACGGCATAGTGCGATAGCAATAAGCCCCGTACGGGGTAATAAACGTAGTATTTATTTGATCATCCGGATTCAGGGGTATCTGGTGGAAACCAGAATACGCATCAATGAACGACAATAGCTCACATCCTGGAGAGTCTATGACTTGATCTATTCTAGGAATTGGAAATGGATCTTTGGGACATGCCTTATTCAGGTTCGTGTAATCGATACACATGCGCCATACCACAGCTACGTTCGGATCATCTTTCTTTTTCTCCACCAACACCAGATTAGAGAGCCAGTCCGGATAGAGTACCTCCATGATAAACCTAGCCGCAAGTAGTCTTGCTATGTCGTCTCCAATAACTTTCCTTCTATCTTCTGCAAAACGCCTGAGAGGCTGCTTTACCGGCTTAGCCCCGGGTCTTACATTTAATGAGTGCTCAGCCAACTCCCTTAGTACACCTTGTAGATCTTGTGTAGACCAAGCAAAGATATCCTGATTCTCACGAAGGAAGTTGACGAGTTCGCTTTCCTATTTGCTGCTTAACCCGACACCAATAGTGACGGTGCGCTCTGGGAACTGATCATCAATTGGCACTTTCTTCGTGTCCTTAGTTGCTTGGCACGATACGCTCCCGTGCAGGTTGGTCAGGGCCACCATATGCTGTTGCGCGGATTGAGCCAACGCCGCCACTGATGGCTCAGTGTCGGTGCCAGAAAAATGGTGGTGCGGTGTTGATGTAGAGCTCGTTGGGAACCCCAAGAGGAAGGTATGATGAGCACATCAGCAAGTTTCCCTAAGTTATGAAACCAAGGTTTAATCGAACCAGTAGGAGCAAGGAAACACCCCAAAGGTGTTGCTAGCTGAGCCTTGGCAGGGCGCACTACCGGTGCTAGTAGCAACGTGGAGACCTGCACAACACAACCACATAACTTTGTCCCCAACTTGCGATGAGGTTGTCAATCTCACCGTGTTTTGCGGAAAACAAAGGATTAAACGTATCGAATGGAAAGAAGTAATAACTTGCAGAAAGTAAACACAAAGCAGTAAATAGTTTATAGATTGTATGTAAAAGAAAAGGACTGGGATCCATAGTTCACTAGAGGTTGCTCTCCTTAAGATAGATAACATGCTGGGTGAACAAATTACAGCGGGGCAATTGACAAACATCAAGAAAGCAATACATGCATACACTAATCATCTTGACTCCTTTGATACTTGGTTGGGCATTACAACATTATACATAGACCGCCATCCAACTACATCTATGACTAATAATCCACCTTCAGGTTATCATCCGAACCCCCTCCAGTATTAAGTTGCAAGCAACAGATTATTGCTTTATAAAATGCGTGTAAAGTAAACAATACGATTGTTCTATGAACAAAGGATTGTTGTTTTTTCCCTAGTAGCAACATCACATCTAGTACCTTAGAGATTTCTGTCACTTCCCCAGATTACCAGAGGCATGAACCCACTATCGAGCATAAATACTAACTCTTGGAGTTGCTAGCATCTACTTGGCCAAGATAGTGATACGTTCAAAACGTATCTACTTTCCCGAACACTTTTGCTATTGTTTCTCCTCTATACTTGTGTGATTTGGATGCAACTAATGCGATCTGACGCTGTTTTCAGCAGAATTGCCTTGGTGTCTACTTTTTGTGCAGAAAATCAACTATCAAGAAAAACCTGGAAAATATGCCAAAAATCCTATTTCACCCGAAGACTCCAGGAGCCAGAATACGAGACGAAGAAGAGCCCTGGGGTGGCCACACCACCTGGTGGTGCGGGCCAGGCCAGGCCACGCCAGGGGGTGGTGTGGGCCCCCCAGGCACCCCCTCAGCCTCTCTCTTTGCCTATAAGGAGCCTTCTGACCTACAATTCGGGGGGTTCGACGTTTTTCCAGAAGGAGTTCCGCTCCGCCGCCACCACTAGATTCCACGAAACAGCACTAGAAACTCCTTTCTAGCACCCTGCTGGGATGGGGAATTGGAGGAGATCATCGCCATCATCATCACCATCGCTTCTCCAACGACCATCCATGTTTCCCCCATCTATGAGTGAGTAATCCCCCGCTGTAGGCTATGGGGATGGTAGGGATTGGATGAGAATGTCCATGTAATGGCATCATATTGTTAGGGCATGGTGCCTAGTATCTTTTATTAGTGCTTTATGACTTTGTTGCGACTTGTTGTGCTTAATGCTTGTCACTAGGGCCCGAGTGCCATGATTTCAGATCTGAACTTATTATTGATTCATTATGATAGTATTGTTCTTGGTCTTATCTACAAGTTGTATACACACGTTGTTGTCCGGAACCTATGGCCCCGAAGTGACAGAAATCGGGATAATCGGAAGGGAAAGGCTTTGATGTGAGGATCACATGTGTTCACAGAGTGTTAATGCTTTGCTCCGGTGCTCTATTAAAAGGAGCACCTTAATTGCCAATAGTTCCCTAGAGGCCCTGTTGCAAACGGGCTGGCAGGACAAAAGATGCTGTGCAAGTTCTCATTGCGAGCACGTATGACTATATATGGAACACATGCCTAGGATTGTCTAGTACTTGGGTGCTTTATCTTATTTATCTGCAATTGCCCTATGTTCTGATTGCTATGTGAATTGTCTTGTCCATGCAACGCCCGTGCATCCATCCCTATGCCTACCGCACTCGAATCCCATTGTTTACTGCTTTTGTTACTACTGTCTTTGCTTTGCTACTGCTGTTACTTTGCTATTCCTACTACAAAACTATTGCTATTGATAAACTGCTGTGATCAAGATTGTTTCCAGGTGCAGCTAAATTGACAACTCAGTTGTTAAGGCTTATAAATATTCTTTGGCTCCCCTTGTGTCGAATCAATAAATTGGGTTTCACTTCCCTCGAAAATATTGCGATACACCCCCTATACTTGTGGGTCATCAAGACTATTTTCTGGCGCCGTTGCCGAGGAGCATAGCTTTATTTATCAAGTTCACTTGGATTCTCTATTGTTCGCTGCTATCCATCCATCATGGGTAAGTCTCGTGATGGCAATGTTTGTATTTTACCATCCACTACAAGAAGAGGTACGGTTCTGAACACCTCTGGTGCTCTTGATTCACCATCTGTTTTAAGTAAGCTCATTACTCCACCACATACACATGCTACACATACTGCTACTACTGCTGAATCTGAAACTTCTGATGCTTATGATGTTGCTTCTACTGTGCTTGATAAGAGTGGTTCATTAGGTCCTTTCCTAGATGCTTCGATTGCTAGAACTATAGCTGGAAATACCAAAACTCCTAATGAAGACACTACCACACTTGTTAGCTCACCTGGGTCTAGTGAGAGTTATGATATTGAAGAAGATTATGTTGAGATGACTGATGATTTTATTAAAGAATGTAAGAACACCCATGATAGGAGTGCTGCTAAGAGTCTCCTTGAGAGGCGTACTATTAGACCCAAATTATCTCCTGCTGCTAAGTTTGCTGCTTCTCCCATAAACATTATAGATGAAAATTATGATTTCTCTCTCGATCTATCTTACATAGCTATTGTCGAGAAAGAACCTTTTTGTGGGACTAAGAATGAAAGTGCGGTAGCACATATGAATGAACTTTCAACCATTAGTGGCTTGTTTTCTGATGATATTAAGATGCGTACTTACTTTGTTGCTAAGATTTTCCCTTTTTCACTGAAAGGAGAAGCTAAAACTTGGTTCAGTAATTTACCTCCTGGATCTATTGATAACCCTGAGTGTTTGATTAGTACTTTCCTGCAGAAATATTTTCCTCCCAGCGCTAGACATGCTATTTTGCAGGAACTTTTTGATTTTAAACAGGGAGAAAAAGAGGTATTGCATGAATCTTGGGCAAGGTTTTGTGCTTTGATTCATGCACAGGCTGGAAGTCCATTACCTAAGAATGAGCTTCTTGATATATTTTATAATGGACTAACCAAAGAATCTAGGACATACCTAGATAGTTGTGCGGATTGTGTTTTCAGGAATAGGACTCCTAAGGAAGCTGAGGAATTAATGGCTAAAATAAGCAAGAATTATGAAGATTGGACTCCTCCTAAACAGGCTACACCTGAAGTAATTGTACCTGAACCATCTATTCCTGTGCCTATTCCAACATCAAAGAAGAGGGGAGTTATTGAATTAAATGATTAAGTGATGAAGGAAGCTAAGAAATGTCTTAAGGAGAAGGGAATTAAAGCTGCAGATGTCAAGAATTTACCTCCTATAGAAGAATTATGTAAGCCTATTCCCTACTCACCCACTATTGAGGTACACTCTCTCCAACACTTCGATGAAGGTGATATCCCTTACTTGAAACCTCCTGACCAATGCTTAGAAGAATTTGATATCTTTATTGTTAAGCAAGATAACTTTAATAAAAGGGTGCAAAATCATCTAATGGAAAACACTATAGCTATTGTTGAGTTGAAAGATATTGTGGAAAGAACCTCTAATGATGTTAAAATGATTGTTAAACACTTTCAAATGGTTCAAACTCAAATAGATCAAGTCGTTAAAGTGCAAAACGACTTGCTAGTTAATGCTGCTAAAGAAAAACATGCTTATGAAATTAGAACTAGAAGTGGAGCTACTCTCCAGGATCCTATGTATCCTGAGGGGCATCCCAAAAGAATTGAGCAGGATTCTCTTCAAGCTGAAAATAGTGGTTCTACTCGTAAGAAAAGGAAAAAGAAACATAAAACTATTGTAGAACCCTCTGAACCTGCTATAGATCCTAATAGTATATCTATCTCTAATGCTGAAACTGAAAGTGGTAATGAAGAAAATGAAGTTCCTAATGAAGAAAAAGTTGAAGAAGAACCTGAAAACCACACTAAGACTACTAAATACACTAAAGAAGATTTTATTGCTAAGAAACATGGTAGTGAAAGAGAACCTTGGGTCCAAAAACCTATGTATTTCCTTGATAAGAAACACAAGTCAAAGGAAGATGAACACTATAATAAGTTTTGTGAGTGGATGAAGCCTTTATTCTTGCAAATTCCTTTGACTGGTGCTATTAAATTGCCTCCTTACTCAAAGTATATGAAGGACATTGTCTCGAATAAAAGGAAGATCCCTAATGAAGAAATCTCTACTTTGCTTGCTAATTATTCTTTCAATGGTAAGGTTCCTAAGAAACTTGGAGACCCAGGGATTCCAACTATCCCTTGCTCTATTAAGAACAATTATGTTAGAACTGCTTTGTGTGATTTGGGAGCTGGAGTTAGTGTTATGCCTTTCTCTCTCTATAAGATGCTTCAGCCTGAAAAATTGATACTAACTGATATATCTTTGCAAATGGCTGATAAATTTACCGCTATTCCTGTGGGTATATGTGAGGATGTACCTGTTCAAGTGGCTCATAATTGCTTGATATTAACTGATTTTGTTGTGCTTGAAATGCCCGAAGATGATAATATGTCTATTATTCTTGGGAGACCTTTTCTTACTACTGCAGGAGCTATTATTAATTGTAATCAAGGAAAGGTGACCTTCAATGTTAATGACAAGGAACATACTGTCTATTTCCCCAAGAAGATTGAAAGGACTTATGGCTTGAATTCAATTGAACATGTTGAAGGCATTCAAGTTGGAGAAATATATTGTCCCATACCAAGAGAAAAATTTGAAACTATTATGATTGGGACAATTGCTATCAAGGTTGAGGTAACATAATCATTAGTGGATTACAGTTTTGTCTCGTATGCAATTGTTTTGGTAGCAAGACTTGATCAACCTTGCTAACAAAAGGATTCCAATGAACAAAACAATGTTTTCATTATGATTATCTCCGTTTATTTCTATCCTTTGCATTTTAGTTTTTGCTTTCGTTTAGTTTTCTTTGTGTTGTTAGTTGCTTGAATGTTAGAACTTCTGTGGTTCTAACCTTGTTTTATCCTTGCATCATGTTTCCAAAAAGAAAAAAAGCTATCTGTCAGAAAAATCATTCTTCTATTTCTGAAAAATGCCCAAAAATAAAGTGTCTCGAAAAATTCCAGAAAATTCATATTATTTTTTTACGTGAAAATAGGGGCAGAGGAGTACCTAGTAGGTACCAGGGGGGCCCACCAGGCAGGCACACCATGTGGTGACGCGGCCAGCCCTGGGTGGCGCCATGCCCTGGCCCCCCACTACGTCTCTCACCTGCCACTTTCTTCTCTCTCCCGAGTAAGCTCCAGTTCATAGCTCAAAATCACGTTCTTTTTGTGCTTGCTCTCGATTTTTTCGATCTCCTTGCTCAGCCGATCTTTCTTGCTGAAATTTGGAGCATTTGTTCCCTGGTATGTGACTCCTCCCCTTGTCCAAGTAGATTTGTGTTTAGTGGATTATATGTTGAGTATTTTGCTGCTATAGGTGACTGGTTTTGAGAGCTTGTAAGCTTGTTTGATGCTTAGAGATATAGTTTTGATGCATGTTTAGGCCTCTTGCAAGTCCCTATGAGTAGAATCCTTCATTATATTTACTTTGCAATCACTTGTTTAATAGGTGTTTAAATTTCAGAATACCAAGCATGAACAACCATACTTTTGGAGAGATATTTGAGAGTGATACACCTAGGAGGTCGAGGCCCTCAAGAACAGCCTCTCAAGCTAGGCCATCATACAATGAAGACCTCATTGCAACCCGTATTGGCAGTGAAAGGGATGATGGGGATGCTCACCCATCCTCTTTTCCTTGTTTTACTTTCTTGCAAGCTGCATGTATTCTTGATGTTTTCTTACTACTGATTGAGAGGGTTGGTTTGACCTCTTATATGCAAGATGAGAGTGCACAATACGCTATGCTCACCAAAACTTTTGTTGAGAGCTTCTCATTTACTAACACACCGTATCAATCTACTGTCTCTTTTAAAATCTATGATATGCCCTTCACCATGCCTTTGGAGAGATTTTGCAGTATTGTAGGTGTGCGTATGACAGGGACCATGAAGAAAATTCAAGGGTGACCCGCTGATTTGTTGGAGCTTTACCGAGGGGTGACCAATGATGATGACCGCGTGGCGCAACGCGGAAAGATAAGAAATATCCAACTCCCTACTCTTAGATACTTTGCATATTATCTTGCCACTAGTGTATTGGGTAGGGAGAACACTAGTAATATCTCCAACTATCACTTAGCTTTCCTTGCTGCTGCGCTCAACAATGATACTCGGTACAATCTTGGCTCGCTTATTGCTCGCCACCTAGCTTCTAGGGGGCCTATCTATGGGGCATCATTGCATCGCGCATGGTCAATGCATTAGGTCTTTCAGTGGATCCCGATGATGTTATGCTGGCACCACAGAGGCTTGACCTTGTTGCCATGAAAACTCATCACTTTGTCACTGCTACCTCTGATTTGAACAATCTAGTATATAGGATGCTTTTCACTGATGGGGATGAAAGGGAGATCCTTTTGCCACAACCTGCTTTGTTTAGTGTTGACAGGAGACCGTGGTCGCGCTCCAAGGAGGAGGTGGACGAGCAGCTTCGCTTGCTGGGTTTCCACGAGCAGCACCAGGAGGATGTGCCCTCCTATGATTACTCCGCGCATTACAGAGGGACGTACTCGAGCTCGCACTAGGACGAGGGTACCTCCTCCTCGTACCACGGTGATACTTCATCCTGGCCAGCTTGGGATTGATACCCACTTAGGCCAAAAGCCTAAGCTTGGGGGGAGGTACGCCGACACCGCACTCATCTCCATATCATGTTGCGTCGGTACTTTGTATATTCATGTTTTCGTTCTCTTTTTAGTTTTCGTTCTTCTTTGCTTTTGCTTTCTAAAAACACAAAAAGACCAAAAATATTTCTGTTGTTTCTCTTTGGTTTGCTTCTTCTTTTTGCTTTGGTTTGTTTTTCCCTTTCGCTTTGTTTGAACTATTCGAAAAACCCAAAAAGATTTTGCTTTGCTTGTTTCTCTCTTTTGGTTCTTGTTTAAAAATCGAAAACACCAAAAATATTTGTCGTTCTTCTTTGGTTTTTGCGAGTTTGCTTCAGGGTTTGGCAGTTCTCAGTGGATATTGGTTTCATATTATTATTCAAGCCACACAAATGAAGAGCAATAATGAGGATCAATGACAACTTGAGGCGTGGTAAGAGGCTGGTAATGAACTCTATTTGTTTTCATTTTTGTACATATACTCATCACTGTGGGCATGCTTAGTCCGTTCATGTAGAGTGTATGTTTTCTCTGGATGCTTAATAATTCTTGCTTTCTTATGATTAGCTCCAGCTCGCTAATAGTTTGTAGCATGTCTCTTGAATGTTTGCTTGGATTACTCTATTCATAAATCAGTATGACACTGTGGTATCGTCCTATGAATGTTTCATTTGAATTGACTTGGCACATTCTCATGCATGCACTTGACTGTAATAATCAGTTAAGCCTCGATGAATTATTTTGCCTTGAGGATCTTGAATCACTTTCATGCCATGAGTAGTCCTGTTTTGTTGCAAGCATGATAATGACAGCTATTGCTCTCTCGTTTGTCGCTCCCTTACTATTGCTAGCCTTCACTTCCACTGAGTGTTTTACTCATGTTTCCAACTCCCTAAACCAAATATTTCCAAAGTGTCCACCATACCTACCTATTAGCATCATTTGCTACTTTCGTGCATATTCAACATGCCTTGTTTTCTTCCGAATAAAATGTTTGCTTGTTATGGGAAAATTAGTTAGTAAAGCTCTCACGAACTTGATGGCACACTTTATTTTCCGCACTTAATAAACCTGAACCATTGTGAACTCTCCATGAAAGTTATATGCTTGCAAATTATAGGCTGGGGATTAGCAGAACCGTGCTGTCATGGGGAATGCTTTCAACACTTGTAAATATATACCCAGTTGATACCTTGCTCTTTTGTTTGCGGATGTCGTCGGTGTGAAATAAAAGGGGAGCTTGTAAGTCCATGGAGTTATGTATGTGTGTTAGAGAAACGCCTGAGCCGCTGGTCTAATCCACGCTGACATGGTGGAAACTTGCAGCATAACCATAATGATATCTATGAAGCATTCTTATTATAAAAAAATAGAGATATAGCTATTGAGAAAAATAAAAAAAGAGATTTATGAAAAGAGGAAAGAGAGAAAAAAGCACCATTTTCCCATGGTAAATAAGAAGATTGCTGAGATACTCATTGTCTTCTTGCCTTGTCATTTTGATATGGGGATTCTTCCGTATCATCGGGCAAGGGGTACCCCGTTGGCGGTTCTCAATGATACACACATACTTACGATGACAAGAACTTACCGGTAACTAAAGTTGATTAGCATGTGGAGCGGCCCTCATACTCAAGGGACTTGGGATTTTCAGTTTATAGTCTGTCAAGCATATAACTCAGATTGGACCTCACTTTCACCTTAACCACTTTAAAGATGCTTATGATAGGGGTAATGAGAGCTCAAAGCTAATGAGTACAATACTTTCAGCATTTGGAAGCCATTCAAAATTATTCAAAACCTTTTTCTTCTACTTGTTGAGTCTCCACATATTCTTTGAGCACCTTCTTGAGAGCATAGTTGTCATTCTTTGTGTTTGTTCCATTACTTGATTATTTGTGTTATGACTTTGATGCTTGTATTCTTGATATCTTTACTTCTAGTCATCACTTGTACTTCAGAGGTGCCTTGGCATTCACAATCAAAGGCAAGCGAGATACCACTCTATCATACCTTTTTATGAGCATTGTAATGTTTCTTATGTTCGTGCTTCATGCTACTTATTATTCTTGAGTTGGAATCTCTGCATAGCTTGCAATAACTATTGAGTAGACTCAGTTGGATACTCTTTATTATGAATTGTCTAAGTAGTTGATCACATTGGTGAGAATATTTACATCATATGAAGCAAATGGTTCGTGAAAGTTCTTTTATCGCACTCAGTTTTCAACTGAATTGCTTGAGGACAAGCAATAAGCTAAGCTTGGGGGGAGTTGATACGTCCAAAACGTATCTACTTTCCTGAACACTTTTGCTATTGTTTCTCCTCTATACTTGTGTGATTTGGATGTAACTAATGCGAACTGACGTTGTTTTCAGCAGAATTGCCTTGGTGTCTACTTTTTGTGCAGAAAATCAACTATCAGGAAAAATCCCGGAAAATATGCCAAAAATCCTATTTCACCCGAAGACTCCAGGAGCCAGAATACGAGACGGAGAAGAGCCGTGGGTTGGCCACACCACCTGGTGGCACGGGCCAGGTCAGGTCACGCCAGGGGGTGGTGTGGGCCCCCCAGGAACCCCCTCGGCCTCTCTCTTCGCCTATAAGGAGCCTTCTGACCTAAAAACTTCGGGGGGTTCGACGTTTTTCAGAAGGAGCTCCGCTCCGCCGCCACCACCAGATTCCACGAAAAAGCACCAGAAACTCCGTTCTGGCACCCTGCCGGGACAGGGAATTGGAGGAGATCATCGCCATCATCATCACCATCGCTTCTCCATCGACTATCCATGTTTCCCCCATCTATGAGTGAGTAATCCCCCGCTGTAGGCTATGGGGATGGTAGGGATTGGATGAGAATGTCCATGTAATGACATCAGATTGTTAGGGCATGGTGCCTAGTATCTTTTATTAGTGCTTTATGACTTTGTTGCGACTTGTTGTGCTTAATGCTTGTTACTAGGGCCCGAGTGCCATGATTTCAGATCAAACGTATTATTGATTCATTATGATAGTATTGTTCTTGGTCTTATCTACAAGTTGTACACACACGTTGTTGTCCAGAACCTATGGCCCCGAAGTGACAGAAATCGGGATAACCGGAAGGGAAAGGCTTTGATGTGAGGATCACATGTGTTCACAGAGTGTTAATGCTTTGCTCCGGTGCTCTATTAAAAGGAGCACCTTAATTGCCAGTAGTTCCCTAGAGGCCCCGCTGCAAACGGGCTAGCAGGACAAAAGATGCTGTGCATGTTCTCATTGCGAGCACGTATGACTATATATGGAACACATGCCTAGGATTGTCTAGTACTTGGGTGCTTTATCTTATTTATCTGCAATTGCCCTATGTTCTGATTGCTATGTGAATTGTCTTGTCCATGCAATGCCTGTGCATCCATCCCTATGCCTACCACACTTGAATCCCATTGTTTACTGCTTTTGTTACTACTGTCTTTGCTTTGCTACTGCTGTTACTTTGCTATTCCTACTACAAAACTGTTGCTACTGATAAACTGCTGTGAGCAAGATTGTTTCTAGGTGCAGCTGAATTGACAACTCAGTTGTTAAGGCTTATAAATATTCTTTGGCTCCCGTAGTGTCGAATCAATAAATTGGGTTTCACTTCCCTCGAAAATACTGTGATACACCCCCTATACTTGTGGGTCATCATATAGCTACTAACAACGGAAAGCATGCAAGATCACAAATAACAAAGACATGATAGAATCAATAATCAATCTGAAATAGCATCTCAATATCCACCGGATCCCCGCAAACACAACATGCAGAATTACAAATAGATGATCTTGATCATGAACGGAGCTCACAAGATCTAAACATGAAAGCACAAAGGAGGATAACCAGCCATCTAGCTACTACATGGATACGTAGTCCAAGGATGAACTACTCACGCATCACACCGGAGGCTTGCATATGAAGAAGGCCTCCAGGGTGAATTCCCCTCTCCAGCAAGGTGCCGGGAAGAGCTTCAGATCCCTCCCGATCTAGGGATGGAGATGACGGCAGCTACAGACTCTTTCATGGATTTTTGATCGGGCCCTTAGGGTTTTCATTCCGAGGGCATCTTATAGGCGGAAGGGGAGGCCGAGGGGGTGACGGAGGCGGCCAGACCACCCCCTGGCACGGGCTAGGATGGGCCGCGCGGCCAGGTGGTGTGGTGCCCCCCTGGCCCCTCTCCGTCTCGTACTCTGGCATCTGATGACTTCCGGAAAAATAGGCACTTTGGCTTTTGTCCCGTCCAATTCCGAGAATATTCATTTTCTGACTTTCCAGGAACCAAAAACAGCAGAAAACAGGCAGCTGGCACTGTGGCTCTTATTAATAGGTTAGTCCAAGAAATCATATGAAAAGTACTCCAAAGTGTGGACAAGACACAAGAAAGTGGATAAAACTAAGCATGTAACATCAAAAATTATAGATACATTTGCAATGTATCAGCCACTTCTAGTATCTTCCTTTTTTCTTGAGCTATCACGAGTGACTCGGCTAAATTGGATCCGACTGAGGCACACTCAATTTGAATGACGGAAATCCCCTGATACAGTTATCACGCCCCTTGGTCCGGGTAACTTCATCTTAAGGTAACTGATGTGGGTAGTTGCCATGAACTTGTTTAGCGCTGGCCTGCCGAGTAGCGCATGATAAGCGCTCTCAAGATTCACCACTTCAAATTCCAAGTTCTCAGTGCGGCAGCTGTCTCTTGTGCCGAATAACACGTCAACCCGAACTTTACCAATTGGTTCACAAGAAATACCTGGCACAATACCATGAAAGGCGGTCCTTGTTGCTTGCAACATGTTCACTGTTATTCCCAACTTATGCATGGTATCCTTGTACATAATGTTGATACTGCTGCCATTGTCAATCAATACCTTGGAAAATCTCACATTGAGATTCAGCCCGATGAACGTCAGATCCAGGACCAAGGCGTAGGTTCCTGGGCTTGGCATGATTTTTGCGTGATCCTTGATACTCCATGTAATCTCCTCATCCACCTAGGGCATATACCTCACCACTGCTGGCATCACTACATTTACCTCCATATGCCGGCGCTGCAAGCTCTTCTGGTCATTGTCTTCCATGGTGAACACACAGTAGCTTTGATGATGTTCCCTGTACTCATTTCGTCCTTCATTCTCATTGTAACCTTGACCTTGCTGTTGGTTATTGCCCACTTGATGTACAGCGTCCCTTCTTTCCGGATTCTCGTACCTCGGAGGAGGTGGTGGTAGCATTAGTTACTGTCCATTTCCCCCTGTCAGTAACGGTGGCCGTGGTGCCTCGTCTCTAGGTGCTTCATTCCGAGGTGCCTGTGCATTCCCCGAACTTCCCTATTCCAGTTTCCTCATCCATTCACACCACCGGGTTGTATGATTCGCCGGACTGTTCGGACTTGGCGTATAAAATTTGCAAGGTTGATCTAGCATAGACTCGAATGTATACCTCGGTCTATCCTTTCACTCTTGCCACTGCTTTTTCTGCTCTAGGGTCTGATACATTGCAAATGTATCTATAATTTTTGATGTTCCATGCTTGGTTTTATCCACTTTCTTGTGTTTTGCCCACACTTTGGAGTACTTTTCATATGATTTCTTGGACTAACCTATTAACGAGAGCCACAGTGCCAACTGCCTGTTTTCTGTTGTTTTTGGTTCCAGGAAAGTTAGAAAATGTATATTCTCGGAATTGGACGGGACAAAAGCCAAAGTGCCTATTTTTCCGGAAGTCATCAGATGCCAGAATACGAGACGGAGAGGAGCCAGGGGGCCACCACACCACCTGGCCGCGCGGGGCAAGCCAGGATGCGCCAGGGGGTGGTGTGGCCAGTACAGGCACCCCCTCAGCCTCTCCTTCCGCCTATATATTGCCCTTGGTACGAAAACCCTAAGGACCCGATCAAAAAATCCACGAAAGAGTCTGTAGCCACCGTCATCTCCATCCCTAGATCAGGAGGGATCTGAAGCTCTTCCCGGCACCCTGCCGAAGAGGGGAATTCACCCTGGAGGCCTTCTTCATCACCATGCAAGCCTCCGGTGTGATGCGTGAGTAGTCCATCCTTGGACTACGGGTCCATGTAGTAGCTAGATGGATGGTTCGCCTCCTTTGTGCTTTCATGTCTAGATCTTGTGAGCTCTGTTCATGATCAAGATCATCTATTTGTAATTCTGCATGTTGTGTTTGCGGGGATCCGATGGATATTGATATGCTATTTCAGATTGATTATTGATTCTATGATGTCTTTGTTATTTGTGATCTTGCATGCTTTCCATTGTTAGTAGCTATCTTGGCCAAGTAGATGCTAGCAACTCCAAGAGTTAGTATTTATGCTCGATAGTGGGTTCATGCCTCTGGTAATCTAGGGAAGTGACAGAAATCTCTAAGGTACTATATGTGCTGTTGCTACTAGTGAGAAAACAACAATCCTTTGTTCATAGAACAATCGTATTGTTTACTTTACACGCAGTTCGTAAAGCAATAATCTGTTGCTTGCAACTTAATACTGGAGGGGGTTCGGATGATAACCTGAAGGTGGATTATTAGTCATAGATGCAGTTGGATGGCGGTCTATGTATAATGTTGTAATGCCCAATCAAGTTTCAAAGGAGTCAAGATGATTAGTATATGCATGTATTGCTTTCTCGATGTTTGTCAATTGCCCTGCTGTAATTTGTTCACCCAGCATGTTATCTATCTTAAGGAGAGCCACCTCTAGTGAACTATGGATCTCGGTCCTTGTCTTTTACATTCAATCTATAAACTGTTTACTGCTTTGTGTTTACTTTCTGCAAACTTTTGCTTCTTTCTATTCGATATGTTTAATCCTTTGTTTTCCGCAAAACATGGTGAGACTGACAACCTCATCGCAAGTTGGGGACAAAGTTCTGTGGTTGTGTTGTGCAGGTCTCCACGTTGCTACTAGCACCGGTAGTGCGCCCTGCCAAGGCTCAGCTAGCAACACCTTTGGGGTGTTTCCTTACTCCTACTGGTTCGATTAAACCTTGGTTTCATAACTGAGGGAAACTTGCTGCTGTGCTCATCATACCTTCCTCTTGGGGTTCCCAACGAGCTCTACATCAACATCGCACCAACTTTTTCCTGGCGCCGACACTGAGCCATCAAGCATTTTTCTGGCGCCGTTGCTGGGGAATCAAGGACATCTTCACAAGGGGATTCCCTCATAACCAATATCTTTACTTTGTTATTTTTGTTTTGCTTAGTTTTCTTTTTGCTTTGTTTGCTTGTTTCTTATTCAAAAACACACAAAAATTAAGTCTCCTTTAGTTGTTGCCTCCTCCTTAGCTCACCATGTTGATCCCTAAATTCACCCTAAAAGACCTTTCAATTGGTAGTGGTTCTATAATTGGGAAAAATAATATTGAGGAATTCTTCATGTTAGTAAGCATGAAGATACTGAAGATAGATCCCTTCCAGAACTTGCTCCAAACTATGAGATTGCTGCAGCTTCTTTAATTCACATGTTAGACGCTAGGTTTTTTAACCTCAACCCCTTAATGCAAGTAATGTTTCTTAAGCTAGAAGAAATTGAGGACCCTGAAAAGAGGGATTTTATTCTAGAAACTTTGTTTAAGGAGTTCTATGATGTTGCCAAGGAAGCTAGGAAACTCTTTAAACGTTTCAATATGCTAGGCTCATGTGTATATGTTGTTGGTACACGAGAAAATATGAACAAAACCAAACCTAATGGGGAGGAACCTAAGATACCAACACCCTTTAAACTAGTGGTAATACATGATGCCATAGAAAAGAATCTTGATTGGATTGTTCCTGCAAACCCTTTTGATGATAATAGTGAACCTAAGAGCATTGAGAGAGGATCCTCTAGAACTTATTTGGATGATATACCTTGCCTTGTTGAAGATATTTCTGGTATTAATCTTAATGCTTCTTCAATTGAGAATACTTGATTCTTTTTCTTGCTTCTTATGCCTAACTTACAGGCGTTAAAGAAAAGTACTTATTGGGAGATAACCCAAAAGTTTTAGATGAGTCTTGGAAGTTATTACCTCTGTAATAACATCTCCTTATCCTTTTTATTTGCTTTTTGTGCCAAGAGTAACCTCTAATGAGAGAGAAGTAATGATTGGGAAAGTTGCTGTCTCGAAACACATTTTTGTGCTTCACCGTAAACATTCGTGTAAAATCTCTGAACGTCTTTTTGAGGCATGAATTTTTGTTCTTCTGCCCTAGGTTGTTATCTAACTTTCGTTAGTTCAACACTTTTTGATTTGAGCAACATAAGGTCTTCGCAAAAATTCGTCTTTACCTGCTGGTCTGTTTTGACAGATTTCTGCCATTTTCTGCATTTGCTTCTTGTTGGTTCCTTTTTGAGTTCTTTTGGGGAATTGAGCTTTTTGAGGGAAGTGCTACAGTAGCTAGTGTTCTAATGGAAGTTTATTTGGTGTTAGAACTGAACCTTAAGACTTATTTATCTTAAGTGCACTAATGTTGCTAATAAAGATTGTGTGAAGTTTTGTATGAAGGAAAAATTTCAGGTGTATGGAAGGAATGAGTAATGAGATGAAGGATGGACTAAATCTCAAGCTTGGGGATGCCACGTGTGTCACCCAAAGAAATATCCAAGAAGTACAAGCGTCAAAGCTTGGGGATTCCCAAGGCATCCCCTTCTTCATCAATAAAAATTCCAGGTTTCTTCCAAACGCTTCATTTTTATTATTTCATGCACAGTTGTGTTGTTCTTGGAGCATCTTCTTTTTCGTTTTCTTTTTGGTTTTTCGTTTGCTTTTATTTCCAAATAAATTGGTTGGAACCCCTCTTTCATACATTGGTTTTCAAATAGTTTGGTTTGGATTGGAAAAGAGTACGAAAGTTTATACTTATGTGGTAAAAAGAGCTTGTTTTTGACTGTGGCTTATGCTTTGTCATGACATGCTTGATATTGTTTTGGATTTATGCTTAGTATTCTTTGCTGTAGAATGACTTGTTATAAACAATTGAGATTGCTTAATGTGCCTTGGATGAATCATGCGTTGTTTTAGCATATTAAAGCATAGTATAATGGTATTCTCCTTTGATGCTTTATTTGGGTTGACTTGGCGCATGCTCACACCATGTTATGACTATCTCAAGTCACCATAGCCTTTATGATCCTTTAGTTTTCAACTTGTAGTATCACTTTATGCTTTGATAAATGATGTTTTGTCGCTCTACATGATTATGGCCATTATTGCTCTCTTAGTTTGTCGCTCCCAGTCTTTTGCTAGCCTCCACAGCAAAGTATGAGTTCCACTCATGCATCCAACTCCCTAAACCAAGTTATTCCAAAAATTCCACCATACCTAGCTACTAGCTTATGCTATTCCAAGTATATTCATGCTTTTGTTTACCTTCCAAATTAAACTTGTTATGAGAAAACTAGTGATTAAAGCTCTCACGAACTTAATGACACACTTTACTTTTCTTGCCCTTAATAAACTTGAACCATTGTGTTGTCTATGTTGTATATTCTTGCACTTATTTGTTGGGAATTAGCAGAAACATGCTTTCATGGGGAACGCTTTCAACATTGCACTTGGTACTTGTACCTAGTTTATATCATGCTCTTTTGTAATGGATGTCGTCGATGTGAAATGAAAGGGGAGCTTGTAATCCATGGAGTTATGTATATGTGTTAGAGAAACGCCTGGGCCGCTGGCGTAATCCATGCTGACATGGTGGAAACCTGCAGCGTAACCATAATGAGTTGTCTATGAAGCATTCTTCTTATACAAATAGAGTCCTATATTGATAAAAAAAAGAGAGAAAAGAGAAAAAAAGAGATTATGAAAAGAGGAAAGAGAGAAAAAAGCACCATATTCCCATGGTAAATAAGAAGATTGCTGAGATGCTCGTTGTCTGCTTGCCTTGTCATTTTGATATGGGGATTCTTCCGTATCATCGGGCAAGGGGTACCCCGTTGGCGGTTCTCTATGATACACATGTACTTACGATGATAAGAACTTACCAGTGACTAAACTTGAGCGGCCCTCGTATACAAGGGACATGAGATTTCTAACTTATACTTCGTCAAGCATGTACACCATAGTTTGTAAACTTTAACCTTAATCACTTCCAGATGCTTATGATAGGGGTAATGAGAGCTGAAAGCTATAAGTACCATAATTTTTGGAAGCTCTTTATGAGACTTGAATACCTATTTCCTTTTACAAAGGCCTTTCTTCCACATATTGAGTCTCCACCTTCTACCTTTATGCACCTACTTTGAGAGCATAGTGGCCATTCTTAGTTCTATGTGAATTATCCCAAGACTAGTTGATTGATGCATACTTTGATATTGCTTGTTTTAAACTATTTGTATCTAGTCACTCTTATGAACTTTGAAGGTGTCCTATGCATTTATATTTGCTACTCTATTGAGGGACAAGCTGAATACTATTATGCTATGTTTTCTTTATGTGAAACAAACAAACGTCTTGCAAAGCATTGTTACTCATGAATATTTTGTTTGTGCCTTTTCATGTTGCATCATAGTTTCTTTGTCTTATTGCTAGAACCTTGTCTTTCATGTTATGATTGAAGTACTATGATCCCAACTTTGAATGTTTTACAAATACTTTGATCAAGTCTTTGATGGTGCATGTCACCTCAAAAATTATTCTTTCTTTTTATCAATTACCTACTCGAGGAAGAGCAGGAGTTAAGATTGGGGATGTTGATACATTGCAAATGTATCTATAATTTTTGATGTTCCATGCTTGGTTTTATCCACTTTCTTGTGTTTTGTCCACATTTTGGAGTACTTTTCATATGATTTCTTGGACTAACCTATTAACAAGAGCCACAGTGCCAGCTGCCTGTTTTCTGTTGTTTTTGGTTCCAGGAAGTCAGAAAATGAATATTCTCAGAATTGGACGGGACAAAAGCCAAAGTGTCTATTTTTCCGAAAGTCATCAGATGCCATAATACGAGACGGAGAGGAGCCAGGGGGCCACCACACCACCTGGCCGCGTGGGCCAGGCCTGGTCGCGCCAGGGGGCGGTGTGGCTAGCCCAGGCACCCCCTCGGCCTCTCCTTCCACCTATAAGATGCCCTCGGGACGAAAACCCTAAGGACCCGATCAAAAAATCCACGAAAGAGTTGTAGCTGCCGTCATCTCCATCCCTAGATTGGGAGGGATCTGAAGCTCTTCCCGGCACCCTGCCGGAGAGGGGAATTCACCCTGGAGGCCTTCTTCACCACCATGCAAGCCTCCGGTGTGATGCGTGAGTAGTCCATCCTTGGACTACAGGTCCATGTAGTAGCTAGATGGTTGGTTCTCCTCCTTTGTGCTTTCATGTCTAGATCTTGTGAGCTCTGTTCATGATCAAGATCATCTATTTGTAATTCTGCATGTTGTGTTTGCGGGCATCCGATGGATATTGAGATGCTATTTCAGATTGATTATTGATTCTATCATGTCTTTGTTATTTGTGATCTTGCATGCTTTCCGTTGTTAGTAGCTATCTTGGCCAAGTAAATGCTAGCAACTCCAAGAGTTAGTATTTATGCTCGATAGTGGGTTCATGCCTCTGGTAATCTAGGGAAGTGACAGAAATCTCTAAGGTACTAGATGTGTTGTTGCTACTAGGGAGAAAACAACAATCCTTTGTTCATAGAACCATCGTATTGTTTACTTTACACGCAGTTCGTAAAGCAATAATCTGTTGCTTGCAACTTAATACTGGAGGGGGTTCGGATGATAACCTGAAGGTGGATTATTAGTCATAGATGCAGTTGGATGGCGGTCTATGTATAATGTTGTAATGCCCAATCAAGTTTCAAAGGAGTCAAGATGATTAGTATATGCATGTATTGCTTTCTCGATGTTTGTCAATTGCCCCGCTGTAATTTGTTCACCTAGCATGTTATCTATCTTAAGGAGAGCCACCTCTAGTGAACTATGGATCCCGGTCCTTGTCTTTTACATTCAATCTATAAACTGTTTACTGCTTTGTGTTTACTTTCTGCAAACTTTTACTTCTTTCTATTCGATACGTTTAATCCTTTGTTTTCTGCAAAACACGGTGAGATTGACAACCTCATCGCAAGTTGGGGACAAAGTTCTGTGGTTGTGTTGTGCAGGTCTCCACGTTGCTACTAGCACCGGTAGTGTGCCCTGCCAAGGTTCAGCTAGCAACACCTTTGGGGTGTTTCCTTGCTCCTACTGGTTCGATTAAACCTTGGTTTCATAACTGAGGGAAACTTGCTGATGTGCTCATAATACCTTCCTCTTGGGGTTCCCAACGAGCTCTACATCAACATCGCACCAGCTTTTTTCCGGGCGTCGACACTGAGCCATCAGGGTCCAAGGCTTTCTCCCTTCGTTCTTCTGCTGCCAGTTTTGCCCTTCAGTTTTCTGGCGTTGGCTTGCTCTGGCATTGGGCTGATCCCGATCCACTGCTACGACCTGCTGCGAGTTGTACTGATAATCCGGATGCTCATCCCTTCTTTTTCCTCGAAAATCATTCCTCCTTGACGATCCGGGGCCATCTCGGCCGTATACTCTTTGTTTGCCTCGCAGACATTAACCAGGGTTGCGTTGGATCTCCCAAGGCATACAAGTCTAGGATCCAGATTGTCTCAGCCAAGGTAGTTGGCATATCTCGCTGTAATCTTTGCCACAACATACTTCCATATCTACATCCCTGTGCGAACCACGCAATAGCTTGTGATTCAATTACTCCTTCACACGAGTTTCGCACATTGCACCACCGAGTCAGGAAATCTCTATCTGGCTCATTCGGTCTCTGCCGGCATAACACAAGTGTTTGTGGTATGTTGGGTCTCTTGTAAGTGCTTGAGAAATTGCTAACGAACAGCTCCTGGAAATCCAGCCAGCAGTTAACACTTCCTGGTGGGAAATTGTTTAACCAAACTCGCACTGGTCCTTCCAGCATCTGTGGTACATATCTCACCGCCCATCTCAAATTTCCTGTTGCGATCTTGACTGTTGTGGCATAGTCGATCAGCCAATGCTCTGGCCTGGTACTACCATCATAAGTTTGGGTTCCTCTAGCTAGTTGAAAGTTTGACACTGGTGGCTCATTCATGATCCGTGGCCCAAAACATGCTGGCCTCGGTGGACCTTGTATCTCAATTTGCTCCGACCTATAAATCCTATCCAGCTTCAATCTTGCATCATCTGGCTGCAAGTTCTTGCTTCCCAACCGTGATCCAATTACATGGTGATACGGTCTGGGGTATCCATCGTTGACCATACCTGAGTAACCATCATTGTACCTTTCCTGATCCGAATGTGCACGGGGCTGTCATGCTGCTCGTCCAGCACTCCCCTCTTGTCGAAGTTCGTGTTGTTGCTGCGTCTGAGGTAAATTTTGCCCCGCTCCCACGAGATAGCGCTTACCGGCATTGCCGTTGGCAGCATTTCTTTGACCAGCATTGCCTTGGTCAAGATTACCTCAGCCAGCCACACCTCGGCTGGTACTGTGCCGGTCCTCATCAACTTGCACTGCTTTTCCTTTTCCAGCCCTTACCGGATCATAAGGAACCATTTGCTTATCTCTTCTTCCGGAATCCACTACCTCTTCTCTCCTGGGATTATGACCCCGAGATGACGCAGATCCTCTGGATCTTGCCAGGTTATTTCTGGCTGAATGTACCAACTGTGAGGCCCCTGGTGGTACTGGGTTAGCCTTGTTTATTTCTTCATTTTGTTGGCATGCAACTCTCCACAAGTGATTTACCCTCTCTTGCTGCCTTTGTCGGGCCTCTCCGGTTAAACCTTCTAACTCGGATGCGGCCGCATTTGCTGCTATGAGATTCTTTGCCGGGGTACTGTACCGATCCAACCCTACTGTTACTATCGTAGCTGTCTGACGCGGCCTAGGCTCATACTCCTTGTCAATCTCACTGATCAGGTCCCAACCCCGGATTTTTACTCCATCGATACGGTTGGTGATACATTGCAAATGTATCTATAATATTTGATGTTCCATGCTTGGTTTTATCTACTTTCTTATGTTTTATCCACACTTTGGAGTACTTTTTCGTATGATTTCTTGGACTAACCTATTAACAAGAGCCACAATGCCAGCTGCCTGTTTTCTGCTGTTTTTGGTTCCAATAAATTCAGAAAATCAATATTCTCGGAATTGGACAGGACAAAAGCCAAAGTCGATATTTTACCGGAAGAATCACGGAGCCAGAAGACGAGACGGAGAGGGGCCAGGGGCTGGCCACACCACCTGGTGGCGCGGGCCAGGCCACGCTAGGGGGTGGTGTGGGCCCTTCTGGCACCCCTTGGTCCCCTATCTCGCCTATAAGAGCCTCCCGATGCATAAACCCTAAATCGTCAATCAGAAATCCACGAAAAGTTCCGCAGCGCCGTCGCCACCGAAGGGGAGATTCGGGGGACAGAAAGTCTCTATTCCGGCACCCTGCCGGGATGGGGAAGTGCCCCCGGAGCCATCTCCATCGATCTCCACCACCATCTCCAGCACCGTTGTTGATTCCCATGATGAGGAGGGAGTAGTTCTCTCTCGAGGCTAAGGGTTGTACCGGTAGCTATGTGTTCATCTCTCTTTCTATGCATGATCATATTGTGATCACGAGCTTTGTAATCAAGTAGATCTACCTTGCTACTCAAGTGCTTTAATAGATCTCTGCTCTCCCCATGTGTGTGAAAGTGACAGCGCGCACACCATGGTGGCACTTAGGCTAGAGATTACAAATACTTGTTATGAGTTATATTTGGAGTTGGATGTCTCTATGAAATTGTGGTGTTTGTTGGAACCATCTAGAGCTCAAGGTGACAGTGTGGGGTTATCTAGATGGGAAAGGCTTACTTTGAGGTGTGTTGTTATAGCCCTACCATGGATTAGCGTGTCCAACCGGAGAGTAGTTAAGAGTAGTATCATAAAGAGAAGATATTTATATGAGAGTGTTCACTAGCGAAAGTATGATCCCTAGGCCTTGTCTCTAAGCATTGAAACTTCGTTTGCAATTAGATCTGTTACATGTTTGCTTGCTTCCATCTTTATTTCAGTTTTACTTTAGTCTTTTCCACGCCATGAAGCTATTTTCTATCACCGTTACCACTTATAATTATCGATACCACTTGTATTTCACTATCTCTTCGCCGAACTAGTGCACCTATACACCTGACAAGTGTATTGGGTGTGTTGGGGACACTAGAGACTTCTTGTATCTTGATTGCAGGGTTGCTTGAGAGGGAATACCTTTGACCACTTCCTCCCTGAGTTCGATAAACCTTGGGTGATCCACTTAAGGGAAAACTTGCTGCTGTTCTACAAACCTCTGCACTTGGAGGCCCAACAACTGTCTACAAGAATAGAAGTGCGTAGACATCAAGCTATTTTCTGGCGCCGTTGCCGGGGAGGTAAGGTAAAAGGTACTCACATCCTCCGGTGTGAGTGCTCGAAGTTATTTCCTTTAGATCCTGCAA
Source organism: Avena eriantha (assembly GCA_910589775.1). NCBI lineage: Eukaryota > Viridiplantae > Streptophyta > Magnoliopsida > Poales > Poaceae > Avena > Avena eriantha. The sequence goes on from OU342741.1 coordinate 341,545,501, forward strand.
TTTTGTCTTTTTGTTTCTTGTTTTCACTAGTTAGGCTTAATGGAAAACAACAACAAAATTAGAGAGCTTTTTAGTATTTTTCCTAATATAGAACATGAATTGCCTAAAAAGAAAATTAAAAAACCCATGGAACTTTCTTTGCATGCTAATAGCAATGTTATTAGTATGAATCTTTTGAACACCTTTGTTACTAATGCTATGGAAACGTCTAAGCTTGGGGAAGTTGGTTTTCATGAAAATGATCTTTTTAGTTCCCCAGCTTTAAAGAAGAAAATTTGCTCTGATGATACTTTATCCCCCATATGTGGTAATTCAAATGATACTTGTGATATTTTAAATCCACATACTGAAAGCATCCCTTTTAAAATACCTATAAAAATTGTTGAACGTGTTATGAACAACTATTATTTGGGAGATGGAACTGTGCATCCTGGTGATCATTGACTCTTTATACACGAATTATGCGAGTTGTTCAAGTGTGCAGGTATTTCAATGAACTAAGTTAAGTGGAAGCTATTCCCTTTGTCACTTAAGGGCAAAGCAAGGGAGTGGTATGAGCTACTGGATGATCCTCATCATTTGGAGTGGAAGGAACTTGAATCTCTCTTTTACTCTAAATTTTATCCTCCTCATGAAATTCATAAAGATAGGAATTATATTTATAATTTTCATCCTCATGATGGAGAAAGTATTGCCCAAGCATGGGGGAGATTGAAGTCACTAATGCTCAAATGTCCCATTCATGAGCTCCCCAGGAATATTGTTATTAATAATTTCTATGCAAGGCTTTCAAGACATTACAAGGACTACCTAGATACTTGTTTAGAGGGATCCTTCACGAGTAAGGAGGTCAAAGCTAAGTGGGATCTTCTTGAAACAATTCAAAGCAATACCGAAGATTGGGATAACAACAAAGGTAAAGAACTAGGTATAAACTATGAGTATGATTGCATTAAGTCTTTCACGGAAACTGCTGATTTTCAAGATCTTAGTGCTAAATATGGTCTTGATCCTCAAATTCTTTTTGATTGTTATAGAACCTTTTGCTTCTCATATTAATGCTCCTAAAGAAAAATGGGACATGTATCATGAGCCTTTTAAAGACACTTGCATGGACAATGAAATTGTTATTAATGATAGCAACAAACATGCTCAAACCTCTGAAAGTACTATTTCTTATAAGCATGTTAATTTTTGTGTAATACATAGACCTTGTGAGAATAATCAAATTTAAGAAGAATATTGTATCACCAATAGGAATGAAAAAACTAGAATGTGGTATAGGGCTTTAAATGATCTTGGTAAAAAGTTCGTGCCCTTTATCCTTTTATTTGTGAACTTTGCTTCGAAGTGGGTCATTTCAATTTTCAATGCTCATGCCATAATAATAGCCCTTCTAATCCAATGAGTACTGCAAGTTTGTATTGTGATGACATGACCACTCCTAATCAGCATGATGAACTTACATTATTTTTGGGATGTGAAGGGTTATCAAGAAAAACCTCTTTGATAGATATGGGTGCGTTTGATATGAATAGTGTCCTGCATGGTTGTCATCTTTATTGTGTTGATAATTGCCACACAAATACTTACATACAAAATATTATAAAAGATGAGGTTTTACCAATATATGACAGGACTAATATGTGTTTTGTTCTCATTAATGAAAAGGAGGAATCCTCCAAAGTTTCTTCTATTGTCTATACCAATGAACCAGGGTATATGGAGAAGCTTCCTTTTAAGCCTCTCCCTCCTAAAGAGAGGACTAAAAAGAAGAAGAGGAGGAGTAAAAGAAGAGAGGAAATGGTATTTTCCCCTAAGAATGTTGCTCCTATTATAGTTTTTGATGAGTCTGAACTCGATGATGTTCCTATGCCTATTACCTATAGTAGTGATCATGATTGGGAAAAGCACACTACTTTTGATATTGAAAATCTCTTCGGTACCAATTCTGAAAATGATGATAATTGTTGTACTATTAGTGCTATACATGTTCCTTCCAATGATGATATGTTTACAAATGAACACACTTTGGAAGATAACTATTCTATTGCTTATGATGATACTATACCTCCAATATATGATGATTGCAATGATGAATATGATATTTTCAGTCCACCTACTATTGAGGAGAAAATTAATTATGAATACAATATGCCTCCTATATTTGATGATTATGGTGATGAGAATAATAATGATAGCTATTTTGTTGAATTTGCTCCCACTACAATTAATAAGAATGACTATGTTTATGTGGGCAGTATTAATTCTTTTATGCATGTGGCTCATGATAAGAATGTTTTATGTGATAGTTATATTGTTAATTTTATTCATGTTGCTATTGAAACTTATTATGAGAGAGGGAAACATGGTTTTATGTGTCTCAACAATATTAAGTTTCCCCTTTTTATGTTGAAAATTTTGAAGTTGCACTTGTTTTGTTTTCCTATGCTTGTTGCTTTGTGCTTTCATGACTTGTTTCTTTACAAGATTCCTATGCATAGGAATAGGGTTAGACTTAAATGTTCTTTGAATTTGCTTCTTGATGCTCTCTTTTACTTCAATTCATATTTCTTATGTGAGCATCTTCTCAAACTATCATGCCTAACTTAAAGGTGTTAAAGGAAAGTACTTATTGAGAGATAACCCAAAAGTTTTAGATGAGTCTTGGAAGTTATTACCTCTGTAATAACCGCTCCTTATCATTTTTATTTGCTTTTTGTTCCAAGAGTAACCTCTAATGAGAGAGGAATAATGATTGGGAAAGTTGTTGTCCCGAAACAGATTTCTGTGCTTCACCGTAAAAATTCGTGTAAAATCTCTGAACATATTTTTGAGGCGTGCATTTTTCTGCTTCTGCCACAGGTTGTTATCTAACTTTTGTTAGTTCAACACGTTTTCATTTGAGCAACAAAAGGTCTTCGAAAAAATTCGTCTTTACTTGCTGGTCTGTTTTGACAGATTTCTGCCATTTTCTGCATTTGCTTCTTGTTGGTTCCTTTTTGAGTTCTTTCGGGGAATTGAGATTTTTTAGGGAAGTGCTACATTAGATAGTGCTCTAATGGAAGTTTACTTTGTGTTAGAACTGAACCTTAAGACTTATTTATCTTGAGTGCACTAATGTTGCTAATAAAGATTGTGTGAAGTTTTGTATGAAGGAAAAATTTCAGGTGTATGGAAGGAATGAGCAATGAGATGAAGAATGGACTAAAGCTCAAGCTTGGGGATGCCACGCGTGTCACCCCAAGAAATATCCAAGAACTACAAGCGTCAAAGCTTGGGGATTCCCAAGGCATCCCCTTCTTCATCGATAAAAATCCCAGGTTTCTTCCAAACGCTTCATTTTTATTGTTTCATGCACAATTGTGTTGTTCTTGGAGCGTCTTCTTTTTGTTTTTGTTTTGGTTTTTCGTTTTCTTAGTTTTCTAAATTGGTTGGACCCCCTCTTTCATACATTGGTTTGGAAATAGTTTGGTTTGGATTGGAAAAGAGTAGGAAAGTTCATACTTATGTGGTAAAAAGAGCTTGTTTTTGACTGTGGCCTACGCTTTGTCATGCCATGCTTGATATTGTTTTGGCTTTATGCTTAGTATTCTTTTCTGTAGCATGACTTGTTATAAACAATTGAGATTGCTTAATGTGCGTTGGATGAATCATGCGTTGTTTTAGCATATTAAAGCATAGTATAGTGGTATTCTCCTTTGATGCTTTATTTGGGTTGACTTGGCACATGCTCACACCATGTTATGACTATCTCAAGTCATCATAGCCTTTATGATCTTTTATTTTTCAACTTGTAGTATCACTTTATGCTTTGGTCAATGATGTTTTGTCGCTCTGCATGATTATGGCCATTATTGCTCTCTTAGTTTGTCGCTCCCAGTCTTTTGCTAGCCTCCACAACCAAGTATGAGTTCCACTCATGCATCCAACTCCTTAAACCAAGTTACTCCAAAGATTCCACCATACCTACCTACTAGCTTATGCTATTCCAAGTATATTCATGCTTTTCTTTACCTTCCATATTAAACTTGTTATGAGAAAGCTAGTGATTAAAGCTCTCACGAACTTGATGGAACACTTTACTTTTCTTGCCCTTAATAAACTTGAACCATTGTGTCATCTATGTTGTATATGCTTGCACTTATTTGTTGGGAATTAGCAGAACCATGCTGTCATGGGGAATGATTTCAACATTGCACTTGGTACTTGTACCTAGTTGATATCATGCTCTTTTGTATATGGATGTCGTCGGTGTGAAATGAAAGGGGAGCTTGTAAGTCCATGGAGTTATGTATATGTGTTAGAGAAACACCTGGGCCGCTGGTCTAATCCATGCTGACATGGTGGAAACCTGCATCGTAACCATAATGAGCTGTCTATGAAGCATTCTTCTTATAAAAAAAGAGTCCTATATTGAGAAAAAAGAGAAAAAGAAAAAATGAGATCATGAAAAGAGGAAAGAGAGAAAAAAGCACCATATTCCCATAGTAAATAAGAAGATTGTTGAGATGCTCGTTGTCTGCTTGCCTTGTCATTTTGATATGGGGAATCTTCCGTATCATCGGGCAAGGGGTACCCCGTTGGCGGTTCTCTATGATACACATGTACTTACGATGACAAGAACTTATCGGTGACTAAACTTGAGTGGCATGAGGAGCGGCCCTCGTATACAGGGGACATGAGATTTCTAACTTATACTTCGTCAAGCATGTACACCATAGTTTGTTCACTTTAACCTTAATCACTTCAAGATGCTTATGATAGGGGCAATGAGAGCTGAAAGCTATAAGTACCATAATTTTTGGAAGCTCTTTATGATACTTGAATCCCTACTTCCTTCTATGAAGGCCTTTCTTCCACCATTATATATTGAGTCTCCACCTTCTACCTTTATGCACTTACTTTGAGAGCATAGTGGCCATTCTTAGTTCTATGTGCATTGTCCCAAGACTAGTTGATTGATGCATAACTTGATATTGCTTGTTTTAAACTATTTGTATCTAGTCACTCTTATGAAATTTGAAGGTGTCCTATGCAATTATATTTGCTACTCTATGAGGGACAAGCTGAATACTATTATGCTATATTTTCTTTATGTGAAACAAACAAACGTCTTGCAAAGCATTGTTAGTCATGAATCTTTTGTTTATGCCTTTTCATGTTGCATCATAGTTTCTTTGTCTTATTGCTAGAACTTTGTCTTTCATGTTATGATTGAAGTACTATGATCCCAGCTTTGAATGTTTTACAAATACTTTGATCAAGTCTTTGATGGTGCATGTCACCTCAAAAATTATTCTTTCTTTTTATCACTTACCTACTCGAGGACGAGCAAGAGTTAAGCTTGGGGATGTTGATACATTGCAAATGTATCTATAATTTTTGATGTTCCATGCTTGTTTTTATCTACTTTCTTATGTTTTATCCACACTTTGGAGTACTTTTCATATGATTTCTTGGACTAACCTATTAACAAGAGCCACAGTGCCAGCTGCCTGTTTTCTGCCGTTATTGGTTCTAGGAAAGTCAGAAAATCAATATTCTCGGAATTGGACCGGACAAAAGCCAAAGTTGATATTTTACTGGAAGACTCACGGAGCCAGAAGACGAGACGGAGAGGGTCCAGGGGCTGGCCACACCACCTGGTGGCACGGTCCAGGCCAGACCGTGCCAGGGGGTGGTGTGGGCCCTTCCAGCACCCCCTCGGTCTCCCCTCTCGCCTATAAGAGCCTCCCGATGCATAAACCCTAAATCGTCAATCAGAAATCCACGAAAAGTTCCGCAGCACCGTCGCCACCGAGCAAGAGATTACAAATACTTGTTATGAGTTATATTTGGAGTTGGATGTCTCTATGAAATTGTGGTGTTTGTTGGAACCATCTAGAGCTCAAGGTGACAGTGTGGGGTTATCTAGATGGGAAAGGCTTACTTTGAGGTGTGTTGTTATAGCCCTACCATGGATTATAGTGTCCAACCGGAGAGTAGTTAAGAGTAGTATCATAAAGAGAAGATATTTATATGAGAGTGTTCACTAGCGAAAGTATGATCCCTAGGCCTTGTCTCTAAGCATTGAAACTTCGTTTGCAATTAGATCTGTTACATGTTTGCTTGCTTCCATCTTTATTTCAGTTTTACTTTAGTCTTTTCCACGCCATCAAGCTATTTTCTATCACCGTTACCACTTATAATTATCTATACCACGTGTATTTCACTATCTCTTCGCCGAACTAGTGCACCTATACACCTGACAAGTGTATTGGGTGTGTTGGGGACACAAGAGACTTCTTGTATCTTGATTGCAGGGTTGCTTGAGAGGGAATACCTTTGAAAACTTCCTCCCTGAGTTCGATAAACCTTGGGTGATCCACTTAAGGGAAAACTTGCTGCTATTCTACAAACCTCTGCACTTGGAGGCCCAACAACTGTCTACAAGAATAGAAGTGCGTAAACATCGGTTGGCCTTAGCATACTCTCTCAAGGTGATGTTCATCGACTGATGCAGCTCTGCTACTTTCTTTGCTCCAGCTAACATTTTCCGCCTTGTTTCCTCTAACTCGACTTGTGCCTGAGCCTAATCTAACACATGTGCTATTGGCGTTGCTAAGCTATCTATCGCTTGCTGGAGCACATTCTCTGGCTTTTCTAGCGGAGGAAACCTAGATCTGGTCTGCTTTAGCGTTACCTCTGGCTCTGGTGCCGGATCTTTGCTCGGTCCTGCATCTGGCGCGGTCATCAGGACCTCAACGCTGCTAGTGGGGCGAGAGATACACACTCCAAGAGCTGCGTTGAGAGGTGGCTCGCCTCCCTCGATGATGTTTCGTGAGTGGACACAAGACTCATCCACCCCAATGTAGATCTTGTGCGCGCCAAGCTTGAGGAAGATGTTGTTGCGCGGTGGAGGGTGCATGTCGAAGCTTCCCGCGTTGTCGCTGACGTAGTCCAGCGCTCCAAAGCGCTAAACCAAGCCTAAGACGATATAGTCGCCGATACTTGAGAAGTTTCCTATCTGAATTTTCACCCTTGCTAGCACCACTAGCCCCACGATGGGCGCAACCTGTCGTGGTGGTGGCACGGCAGATGCCATGGATAGGCTAAAGATGGGGCCAGTGAGTGCTAGGGGAATCCAGGGAGGGAGAGCATGGTGATTCCAGGCACGGAAGTTCTTGTATATTCTCTATCAATGGTGTTTTACAAGTGCTCCAAAGGCTCTCAACAAGAAGGAGACAATGTCTCTTACTCCCTATTACTAGCCCTAGAGTTCTACCTTAGACAGAGAGTGATTCATCTATAGGCCATCCCTCTCTATGGAGGCCCCGGTGCTCCTTATATAGGGTAGCCCGAGTTACAATTCTAGGGCACAGGTGGCAGCATATTCTACGAATATGCTCCTTTCCTAAAGTAGATGCTTCTTTATTCTTCTTTAACGGCTCGTTCGGGCTTTGGACGTAACCCTCAGCATCATCCTCATGTTTTGGCGTCACCAAACTCGGGCTACGTCATCCGGCTTTGCCCGCGTCACCTTGGTCGCCCTGACCCGCTGGTCCTCTTCTTTACTTTACTTTGCTCATGCTACAGCTAATAAAGCCACCTTTTGACCAACGGGGGATTCCTTCTCTTGGAAGCTAAGATAATCCGGCTAGCATATAGCTAATCCGGCTTACCCATTTACCTGCAAAACAAATAGACATGGCCGGCATAAATCTTATGCTGGCCGAACCATTGTCAAGGAGATGCTCCATGGGCCGGGTCACACCATGATTCGGCGTGCCTTGAGGTGACCCGGTCAGCACTTTGCTTTGACCGCGCCGTACCCCGCTAACTCGACCCTTATACCTCGGTGTTACCTTACCCGGGGGTATCCCCCCAACACCAATGGGCTTGGATAGATATTTTAATTTACTTTCTTGCAAAATTTGAATCATGCAATTTGGTTGAGTGAAACTCCCTGAATTGATTTTTGAATAAGTGGACAGAATATGATTTTAACTAAATTGGAAAATCACTTATTTGAATTTCTGGGCTAGTGCGGGAAAGCTAACGGGCCGGCCCAGCTGCACAACACAGCGCAGTGCGTGGCTGACAGAGGGGGTCCACTGGTCAGCGACTCACTCTACGCGAAACAGTATCTTCTGATCTGAGCCCTACGATCTAAATCTAATCCAACGGCCGAGGGTCATCGTCGACGACAAACAGCTCCGGCGAGGAATTTACCCTAGCGCGGTGGTGGGGGTCTCGTGGGGCTCACCTGGGCTCCAGCTAGGCTCGGCAACAGGGTGATCGATGTGGTAGACGGCGGCGAGGCGAGGCGTGGTCACGGCGAGGCTCGGGGTGGTCAGAATCAACAACGCCCTTCTCCTCCAGCAGCGGCAGACTCTGGTGAAATTTTGGCACGGTGGTGCTCGCCTTGCTCCGGGAAGAGGTGGGGAAGGTCAGTGAGGAGTGGCGAGTCGAGTGGTGCGAGGATTGGAGGCTGGGGTGGCCTCCTTTTATAGCTCGTCGAGGGGACCGAGCGGTGCGGTGGAGAGCTCGACGGTTGCGTGGCTACAGGCGTCTATTAGCATGGGCGAGGGCGTAGGACGGTGCGGTGCTCCCTGGCGGTTCTCACAAACTTAATGGCGCGGCGTGGGGCGACTTGGTTTGGTCTGGGGCATGCGGCGCTCTGAGCGGGAGCGACGGTGTTTGCGATGGTGTGCGGGCGCTACGGGTCGCACGACGGCGAACAGGGGTGTGTGCCGGGTAGGGTGATCATGGCAAAGCGACGCGTGCGTGGAGAGGGCAAGGTGCGGACTGGCGGGGCTGGTCGGGCACGGCGCACTGGCATGCTCTGGACACGGCGCAGAGGCACGGTGCGTGGCAGTGTTAGTGTGGTCCAGGGCTGGGCTTCGACAGTGGGGTGGACAGGGGGTGGCGGTAGGCTGCGGCGACGCTAGTGGACATGCTGGTTGAGCACGGGGTTGTCTCGTGCGAGCTGGCCGTGGTCGGCCGGCGATGACCACAAAACGGCGGCGCTCCACTGTGCAAACGGTGGAGGGGTGCTGGTCTGCTGCTGCTAGTCACTCAGGGGGACAAGGGGGTAACTAGGGAACCATTTGGTCGATAATGACTGTACCAAATAGTGAAGCTAGTCCAAGGATTATTCTGTGCATGCCAGGTGTTTGTGTTAATGGACGCATGAACTTTAGTTTTGAATTTTTGATTCAATTTTTTTGAGTGATCTTAGCTTAAGCTTGAGAGACTAGGTTTGCTTGGGTAAGTCAAGGTGAACTCATTTGATGTGTTTTTGAAAAAGTGTGATCTTAACACATACACTTGATTCAATTTTCAAATATCCTTTAAATTGATTTGCTAGGTGTTTTTGTAAGTTTGTAAAGTGGGCCTTGATACGCTTTTACTTGGTCTAGCAAGGGCTGAAAAGAAATAGAATTGTTTCTGTTAAGAATTGTCTTCTAGGAACACCTAAAGTGACCTAGTGGTTTAAAATGGTCAAAATGACCATTTGGTTTATTTAATCATTTTTTATTTCTTTTTCTTTGGATTTTGTTGGTAAATGGTCTGGATGATGTGGCATTCACTTTTAATCCATTTCACAACACTTAGAGCAATCAAGCATGGCATATACACTCAATTCTATACTAATGCAAACACACATGCATTCATATTCATTTCTTAATAAAAGTTTTTGTTAACCCTAAATTGGGTGATTAGGTCTTGATAACCTTGATTAAAATTTTAGGATGTTACAAACCTTCCCTCCTTAAACAAAATCTCGTCCCGAGATTTAAGAAAAACTAGGAACTAAAGAGATCTGGAAACTCAGTCCTAATGTAATCTTCTCGCTCCCAGGTAGCTTCATCTTCGGTATGGTTGCTCCATTGGATCTTGAGAAATTTGATACTCCGGGTCCTGGTGGTTCTGAAGGCTTCCTCCAAGATACGAATGGGCACTTCACGATACGTCAGATCCTTCTTGATATCAATGGCTCAGTGATCGATGTTCTTGAAAACTTTGGTCTTCTCCGGAACTTCTAGGCATTTGCGAAGTAACGAGATATGGAACACATTATGGATGGCTGACATCTCCTCTGGAAGTTCTAGTTGATATGATACTTCTCCTCGGCGATTCAGAATCTTGAAGGGTCCAATATATCTGGGGGCTAACTTTCCTTTTAGTTGAAAACATTGCATTCCCTTCAAAGGAGACACTTTGAGATACACAAAATCTCCGACATTGAAAGTCAGGTCTCTACGTCTCTTGTCAGCATAACTCTTCTATCTGGATTGGGCAGTCTTGAAGTGCTCACGGACTTTGTGAACTTTCTCTTCGGCTTCTCGTAGGATGTCTGGTCCAAAAATCTGACTCTCTCCTACTTGCGACCAATTCAAGGGGGTACGGCACTTTCTTCCATACAGAAACTCAAATGGGGCCATTTGTAAACTGGCTTGATAACTGTTGTTGTATGAGAATTCTGCGAAAGACCGACACTCTTCCCATTTTGATCCATACTCTAGAACCCAAGCTCTCAACATATATTCTAAGATCTGGTTGACTCTTTCAGTTTGTCCATCGGTTTGCGGGTGAGAAGATATGCTGAAATTCAACTTGGTTCCTAATACTTCTTGGACTTTCTGCCAAAATCTTGAGGTAAACTGGGTTCTTCGATCCGATACTATGGTCTTGGGGGTTCCATGCAAACTGACAATTCTAGCAATGTACAGCTCTGCTAGCTTCGAACTCTGGTAGGTTGTCTTGACAGGTATAAAATGGGCTACCTTGGATAGTCTATCAACTATGACCCAAATAGAGTCATTTCCCCTACTAGAAGTAGGAAAACCGGTGATAAAGTCCATTCCGACGGAATCCCATTTCCATTCCAGAATCTACAATGGTTGCAACAGTCCTGCGGGTCTCTGATGTTCCGCTTTGACTCTTTGACAGATATCACACTTGGCTATGTAGCTTTCGATTTCTCTCTTCATCTTGTGCCACCAAAATTGCTCTTTCAAATCCTGATACATCTTTGTTCCTCTGGGGTGGATAGAATAAAGAGTATCATGAGCTCCATGCATGATAACTTGCTTCAGCTCTGAATTTGCTGGCACACAGATACGTCCTTTGTACCACAAAACTCCTTCTTCATCTTCGGTGAATCCAGGTACCTTTCCTGTACCGATACGACGCTTGATTCCGTCGATACTTGCATTTCCCTTCTGGGCTTCCTTGATCTGTCTAATCAAAGTGGGTTGAAGTACTATACTAGCTAAAAATCCTTTGCTAACTAGCTCTATTCGAAACTGCTCCAACTCTTCATGCAAACTTGGCTAGGCTTCTTTGATCATGGTGTTTAGTCTACACGGCAATCTGCTAAGAGCATCCGCTACCACATTGGCTTTGCCGAGGTGATAGTGAATGTCAAGATCATAATCCTTAATTAACTCTATCCATCTCCTTTGCCTCATATTCAGCTCCTACTGGGTGAAAATATACTTCAAACTCTTGTGGTCCGAATAAATCTCACAGCGGTTACCCATAAGGTAATGACGCCATGTTATCAATGCTAAAACTACACCTGCTAGTTCAAGATCATGGGTAGGGTAGCTTTGCTCATGTTGCTTTAGTTGTCTGGACAGATATGCTATGACTTTGCCTTCTTGCATCAGCACACATTCGAGACCAATCTTGGATGCATCACAATACACATCAAAAGGCTTCTTGATATCCGGCATAATCAAAATTGGGGCTGAAATCAATCACTTCTTGAGCTCTTGGAAACTTGCTTCACATTTGTCAGTCCATTCAAACTTCTTATCTTTCTTCAACAACTGGGTCATCGGTCTTGCGATGCTCGAAAATCCTTCAAAAAACTTGCGGTAATACCCCGCTAATCCGAGAAATGCACGGACTTGGGTTTCAGTGGTTGGGGCTTTCCATGCTTCAACATCTCTGATCTTGGCGGGATCAACAGCGACTCCTCCTACCGATAGAATATGTCCTAGGAATCCTACTTCCTACCAAAACTCACATTTGCTAAACTTGTCATACAACTGATGTTCTCTCAGGGTTTCAAGGATGGTTCTGAGGTGTAGCTCATGGTCTTCTTCTGACTTGGAATAGATAAGAATGTCATTGATAAAAACAACGACAAACTTATCCAGAAAGTTCATAAAAATCTTATTCATGACATTCATCAAATAAGCAGGGGCATTGGTTAATCGAAAGACATGACCGTATACTCATACAATCCATATCTGGTGGTAAAGGCGGTCTTTGGAATATCCGTTGCACGAATCTTGAGTTGGTGATAACCAGTTCTAAGATCAATCTTAGAAAACACTCTAGCACAAGTCAACTGGTCAAACAGATCCTCGATCTTGGGCAGTGGGTACTTGTTCTTGATGGTGACGTCATTCAGCTTCCGGTAATCTGTGCACAAACAGTTACCTCCATCCTTCTTATCAAAAAACAAAATAGGTGATCTCCATGGCGATGCGCTTGGTTGAATCAAACCTTTCGCCAGCATAGCATCAAGTTGCTTCTTCAGCTCCACTAGTTCCGACGGGTTCATACTATAAGGGCTCTGTGCTATGGGTCTAGTTCCAGGAATTAGTTCAATAATGAACTCGATATCCCGATCTAGGGGCATAACGGGCAATTCATCTAGGAGTACGTCGGGGTATTCACAGACTACTCTGACTTGGTCTATGGTTGGTTGGTCTAGACTCTTGTTGCACTTGAATTGACAAGGCAAGGTTTTAGATACATGCTCTACTGATACTCCAGAGCTACTAGTCATGGTTATGGCTTTCTTGGCACAGTCGATCAATCCTTTATGTTTTGACATCCAATCCATTCCTAATACTACTTCCAAACCTTTGGTTCCAAGTACTATTAGATTGGCATAAAAATCTATCCCATGGATTCTGATAGGTACAACCTTGCAAATTTTTCTTGCTTTGGTGGTTGAACCAGGTATTTGAACTATCATAACATGCTTCAATTTGGTTGGTTGAATCTTAATAGTGCATGCAAATTCTTTGGTAACAAACGAGTGCGATGCTCCAGAATCAAACAATACTCTTGTTAAAACTGAGTTGACAGAAAACATACCCAGCACAACATCTGGCCCTTCCTAGGCTTCTTCAGCATTCATGTGGAATAGACGACCATTGCGGTTGAGCGAATTCCCTGGGGAAAACCTCCTTCTAGGCTGAACACGGCGTTGCTGCTGAGCTGGGGCATTCACATTGGTGGCTGATGCAAGCTTCTTGGGACACTCGTTGGAGTAGTGACCCTTGACTCCACATTCAAAGCAAGTAATCTGGGACTTGTCTTTGGCTGCAACAGGCACAACAATTGCTTCCAGTCCTTGGGGCAGTATTTTTGTTGTTGTTGTTGTTGTTGTTGTTGTTGGACTTGGGCGGTGCACGGTTGAAGTTGTTGGAGTTGCCGGGGTTGTTGTGATTTCCTCCCGACTTCATATTTCCTTCGCTATGACTGGGGTAGCTTGGATGGGACATCGGGGGTCTATTGTTTCTCAGGGCATATCCTGCAGACGGGTTGGGGCGATACTTCTGAGGGTGGTTGGATCCACTCTAGTGCATCATGCGACGCTTGCGGTTGTCATTGGCTTGGTTGATCTTCCCTTCCATCTGGATGGCAGAATCTACAAGCTCTTCGAGATCTTCAAAACGGATGTTGACTAGGACAGTCTGCATCCCATCATGCAATCCGTTCAGGAATCTCTCCTTCTTCTTGGCTTCAGTGTTGATCTCATCAGGGACATATCTAGCTAGCAACCAAAATTTGTCACGGTACTCAACTACCGCCATCCTGCCTTGCTTCAGTTCTCTGAACTCATCTCTCATCCGGGTGACTAAACCTTGCGGCACATGGGTGCGGCTAATCTTGATCTTGAAAGCTTCCCATGTCATCACTTGACCGTGGTTCATAGTACGAGTGTTGTTGCACCAGGCTCTTGCATCTCCTGCCAGATAGTGGGTGGCAAACAGTACTTTCTCGTTGTCATCAACTCCGGCGACTTCTAGGTTGTTCTCCATGGTTTGCAACCAATCATTAGCATCTAAAGGGTCTTCAGACTTACTAAAGATAGGGGGATTGGTATTCTGAAAGTTCTTAAGCTTGGATCCATGATGATCCTGATTTCCATGGCCTTGATTATTGTGGGACATTTGAGCTATTTGTTGAAGAGTGGCTAGGTTGGCTTGACGTTCTGCTCAACTAGCTTCACGGTCGAAAACTAGCATTTGCAGAATCTGCAACATTGGGTCCTGCGATGAGCTGCTTCCTCCGGGGTTTCCACGAGTCATCTGAAGATTGAGATAGATAATGAGATAAGAGGGAAATTTCTAAGGTTCATGGTTTTGTTTCAAAAGCTTTAAACTTTGAGTTTGACTCAGGTTTGGTAAACTAACTTCTTCGCATTCATTCATTCATTCAAGAACACAATACAACACACCACAACACAAAGGAAAACAGATGGTTTTAAGAACCATTTTGTGAAACTACGATATAGTGGGACCGATACCACTCATTCCTACGGTAGTGATCAAGTGCATCTACTCATCATCAATGAAGTCTGAATCATCATCATCGGTGTACAAATCCATGGCATCATCCTCCAGGTAGTCGTTGTCATCACTGAGGTACGAGTGAAGATCTCCCTGGATGTCTTCACCTTCTTCCTCTTCCTCCGCTTCCAGTTGGATATCCTGCTCACGGATGGTCTTCTCGAGGTCGGCCACCTTCTTGCGAAGACGATCAATGGTGTGATCCTCCTTCTCACATTGACAACGAAGTGATTTGCGATCCTTGCCGAGCATGGAGAGAGTCTGGTCCTTCTGGGCGGCAATGGCAAGGTTTTTGTTGGCGTAGGCTCGAGCATTGTCCAATTCCTTCTGCCTATCATACAACAGGAAGTCAAGGTTCTCCACTTGGCGCTTCATCACTGGGTGACTTGGCATCTCCAATGGCATTCCCATAGAATCACGCCTTGCGAAGTGCGCAAAGCGAGTTCCCTGGATCAATTTGATGTTTTGTCCGCAAAGACGGGCAAGAGCTTCATGCATTGCCCTAGCTAATCCATCTAGCCAGTTGTTTTCTCGCACGGTGAATTGAATCTTCTCATAAAGGGGGGCTTCCATCTTGCCTCGGAGATCTGCAATTATCAGCCACTGTAGATCTCCTCCTGGGTGATCATTAAGTTGGGCTCCAAAGAATTCCGGATGCGGGCGCTCCAAATACTCCGACAGTGCATCGAGATCCCTCTCAAAGATCAGTTGGCCTCTGTTGCTCAACTTGTAGAACTTGCAATATTGAACTTCCATCTATAAGAATTTAGGATGCGTAAGTTAGTGAGGTGATCAAGTGTGTCAAATTTTTATGTAGGAATGTAAGAATTTTTTAGGAACATGATTTTTTTGAAAGAATCAAGGATAAGGGTGGGAATAGGTTTTCATAAATACTCACTTCTTTGGTTTTGAAACTAAGTTTTTGTTCGGACGTCCATTCTAACTAGGGTCTCCTATGGTCAGGATGGCTCTGATACCAACTTGTCAACACCTGGATTTTTAATCCTAGATGCCTGTTATGCCATACCTCGCAATCCCAGGATTATCATTTTTGCGAGACATAACAGGTTGGATATCACAGTACATCATCCATTACAAACCATAATAAGGTCTTACACAAATAAAGGATCTCACGATCTAGTCTTAATACAATCAAGCAGCGGAATAATAAAGCGTAGTAGTGGGCTCCATCTTCAGGGTCACAGGCAATGCTGACGATGGGAGATGATCCTAGTTGTCGTAGGTATCCTGCTGTCCATCTTTCTGATAGTCCTCCTCATAGTCTGGCCACGGGAATAGCCAAGGACAAAGCCATGAGTACTCTTTAAGTACTCGCAAACTATTGCTACCAAGTAAGGTAGTGCTAGTAGGAATACTAAGCTCTAGGTTTATTTGCAAAAGCTATATTTATCTTAAGCTGAGTTTAGAAATAAAGAAAACTAAGTTATTGTTCTAAATCACTTAAGTGGGAACTTATTTTTCATAATTCACAACCCTGTTGTGGTCAAGTCAAAGTCATAGTTCATTTCACAAGTCATTTTGAAAACATCTGACGACGGAACAGTATGGCCACTCCAACTGTCCATGACCATGGCCGCGGCTATTCGAATAGTTTGACACTCTGCAGAGGTGGTACACTTTCACCACAAAATTCGATACATCCGTCAGGGATAACCCTGAATCAATCATACTTAGTATGCGGATAATCAATCATAACCTTTCAATTACACACTCTAGTATAGGCACCTCCCCTATGAGCTTGGCCTCCCAGGCATGGCCATCTACCATCTTGGTCACTGCATAGGTGGACACACATCAAGATGTAGCCTCAGCTCAAACCTCTCCCTCGAGGGAACCCATACTAATGCATATAAACTTCCGGCTAAGCCTTACCCAATTCAGGTATTGTGGTTGTACGGTAAAATTGGAATGGTATCGCATCCGAACCCAACCATCAGTTTTTGGTAAAAGGGCTAAGGCTCATTCCTCAACATTTTCATCATCAAACCATTTGTGTTTCTCAACACATGTCAAAACATCTCAATAGAATGACTCATCATTCCAAGGTTTTCATAATCATTTTCACTAGGCATTACCAGCTAAAGTGATCAAGTTTTATACTTAGCACTAGCCACTAAGGTTAAGAGTGTTCACTAAAGAAGGGTGCTAATCTTCAATCTCATGCCATAGAATGACATCTAAGTATAACTAAATAGGCCAAGTTTTATACTCTTTATGCTATCTATAATAAAAGTAAAGAACTTTGGTAAAGCAAGAGAGTAAAGCTTCTAAGTAAAACTTGGGATGGTATAAATTAAAATATATAACCCAAGCATGCCTAAGGCATCTTTCTTAGGTTAACTTGCATCTAGTGGTGGCTTGGATAGTTAAGAAACTTGCAAGTGTTAGCTTACTTAGTAGTGATGGCTTGCCTTGGTTGGTGCAATGATTGAAATTCTCCTCGTCTTCTTCGGGGTAGAACTCCTCCTCCTCGTAGACTTGGTCGGTACTATCATCTATAAAGGAATATGGGGTACACAATCACCAAACAATACTTAACTAAGTCTATTTAGCACACTAAGGCTCACACTTGATGATCTAGTATCATCACAAACATCACATGCAATAAAGAACTAGTTTTATTAATTTTATTTTAGAAAAGTAATTTCTACTCATTGAAACTAATTAAGATTTAATATTCTCCAATTAAAATATGGGATCATGTTGACACATGTCATCACCACATATTCTAATACATGGGAATGTGATTTAAAGGGTTGGTCACATTTTATAAAGTTTAAGATTATTATTTAATAGAATTAAAGTGACTAGAAATGCCCTAATAGCATTCTTTTGGTAGTAGTCCAATGTCACTGCATGCAATCCTAGATATTTTTACATATTCAGATAGATATTATCAAATGTGATTTTTGAGAGTTGGAATTAACTCAATAGACATTATGGTTCATTTTTGAAAAAATGGTCTCTGTCTTATTATTTTTACTATAGGTGATCTCTAACTCCAAATGATTTAAATCCAACAGTCTTGGATAGATATTTTAACTTCCTTTCTAGAAAAATTTGAATCATGCAATTTGGTTGAGTGAAACTCCCTGAATTGATTTTTGAATAAGTGGACAGAATATGATTTTAACTAAATTGGAAAATCACTTATTTGAATTTTTGGGCTAGTGCGGGAAAGCTAACGGGCCGGCCCAGCTGCACAACACAGCGTAGTGCGTGGCTGACAGAGGGGGTTCACTGGTCAGCGACTCACTCTACGCGAAACGGTATCTACTGATCTGAGCCCTACTATCTAAATCTAATCCAACGGTTGAGGGTCGCCGTCGACGACGAACAACTCCAACGAGGAATTAACCCTAGCACGGTGGTGGGGGTCTCGTGGGGCTCACCTGGGATCCAGCTAGGGTCGGCGACGGGGGCGATCGACGTGGTAGACGAAGGCGAGGCGAGGCATGGTCACGGTGAGGCTCGGGGTGGTCATTATCAACGGTGCCCTTCTCCTCCAGCATCGGCGGACTCCGGTCAAATTCCGGCACGGTGGTGCTCGCCTTGCTCCTAGAAGAGGTGGGGAAGGTCAGTGAGGAGTGGGGAGTCGAGTGGTGTGAGGATTGGAGGCTGTGGTGGCCTCCTTTTATAGCTCGGCGAGGGGACCGAGCGGTGCGGCGGTGAGCTCGACGGTGGCGTGGCTACATGCGTCTATTGGCATGAGCGAGGGCATAGGACGGTGCGGTGCTCCCTGGTGGTTCTCACGGACTTAATGGCGCAGCGTGGGGCGGCTTGGTTTGGTCTGGCGCGTGCAACACTCTAAGCGGTAGCGACGGTGTTTGCGACGGCATGCAGGCACTACGGGTCACGCGGCGGCGAACGGGGGTGTCTACCGGGGTGGGGTGATCATGGCGAAGCGGCACGTGCGCGAAGAGGGCAAGGCGCGGGCTGGCGGGGCTGGTCAGGCACGGTGCACTGGCGTGCTCTGGGCTAGGCTTCGACCGTGGGGTGGGCAGGGGGTAGCGGTAGGCTGCAGCGACGCTAGTGGACATGCTGGTTGGGCGCAGGGCTGTCTGGTGCAAGCTGGCCATGGTCGGCTGACGATGACCACAAAACGGTGGCACTCCACTGTGCAA
Source organism: Avena eriantha (assembly GCA_910589775.1). Lineage (NCBI taxonomy): Eukaryota > Viridiplantae > Streptophyta > Magnoliopsida > Poales > Poaceae > Avena > Avena eriantha. The sequence goes on from OU342741.1 coordinate 341,564,234, forward strand.
ACAGTGGAGGGGGGTGCTGGTCTGCTGCTGCTAGTCACTCAGGGGGACAAGGGGGTAACTAGGGAACTATTTTGTCGATAATCACTTTACCAAATAGTGAAGCTAGTCTAAGGATTATTCTGTGCATGCCAGGTGTTTGTGTGAATGGCCGCATGAACTTTAGTTTTGAATTTTTGATTCAATATTTTTGAGTGATCTTAGCTTAAGCTTGAGAGACTAGGTTTGCTTGGATAAGTAAAGGTGAACTGGTTTGATGTGTTTTTGAAAAAGTGTGATCTTAACACATACACTTGATTCAATTTTCAAATGTCCTTTAAATTGATTTGCTAGGTGTTTTTGTAAGTTTGTAAAGTGGGCCTTGATACACTTCTACTTGGTCTAGCAAGGGGTGAAAAGAAATAGAATTGTTTCTGTTAAGAATTGTCTTCTAGGAACACCTAAAGTGACCTAGTGGTTTAAAATGGTCAAAATGACCATTTGGTTTATTTAATCATTTTGATTTCTTTTTCTTTGGATTTTGTTTGTAAATGGTCTAGATGATGTGGCATTCACCTTTAATCCATTTCACAACACTTAGAGCAATCAAGCATGGCATATACACTCAATTCTATACTAATGCAAACACACATGCATTCATATTCATTTCTTAATAAACGTTTTTGTTAACCCTAAATTGGGTGATTAGGTCTTGATAACCTTGATTAATGTTTTGGGATGTTACAATAACCTTCTCAGCAATCTGGGTATTTCCAAACTTGGCATTACTCGGAAAACTGCAGAAGAGATACGAAGGTTGGCTCAACAATTCCTGGAGAGCCAGAACATCACCGCCGAGGAAGAGGCACAAGAAGCCAAAAACGTAAAACTCTCCGATCTTCTTGACCAAGTTCGTCTTCACGACAAAAAGCTGAAGGCCGGTGTGGCTCTGCCACCACCAGTAATCCCGCTGACCCTCGCCGAGAAGGTTACCACCGAGGTGAACATGAGCTTAATCAAGCTTACTCACGAACAATGTAAGTCGGAATTCCTCAAGGAAATATGCCCTAAGAGGCAATAATAAAGTTGTTATTATATATTCCTTATACATGATAGATGTTTATTTTACATGCTAGAAATGTATTGATTCGGAAACATCAATACATGTGTGTTTAATAAACAAAAAGGTTTCCTAGTCATGCCTCTCTTATAGACTAGCTTGTTGATTAACAGGATGATCAAGGTTTCCTGATCATGGACATTGGATGTTGTTAATAACAAGGTCACACCATTGGTGGAATGATGTGATGAACATTCATCTGAAGTATAGCATTACGATCAAGTCATTATGTTTATATTGCTATAACATCATACGAAGTAATCTTTATCCTTAGACCATGAGATCATGTTAATTGCTAACACCGGAAGAGTATCTTGATAACATCAAACGTCACACAGTAACAGGGTGACTATAAAAATGGGTTCAGTACGACGAAGGTGTTATGTTGAGGCTCATGGATCAAGAGTGGAATTTGTCAATCCAGATGACGGATAGATATACTCTGGGCCCTCTCGGTGATATCACATTAGGATAGCTTGCAAGCAGGTGATGTGATCACTAGAATGCTATATCACGGGAACGAGAAAAGAGTGCATGTCGGTAACGAGATCAAACTAGGTATGGAGATACCAATGATCGAATCTCGGACATGTAATATATCGAGAGACAAAGGGATTTAGTTACAAGCGTTAAAGGTTCTCACGATCACAGGAGTCATCGTTGAATGTGTAGGAGTCAGTACGGATCTCCAGGTCCCGCTGGTGATTATTGATCGGAGAAGGGTCTCGATCATGTCTGCATTATTCGCGAACCGTAGGGTGGCACACTTAAGAGTTACTGGACACCATTTTGGAGCACATATGTTTCAGACGAAAGAATTGCAAAGCGCAGGAATTGTTTCAATAGAAACCGGGAATTGTTTCGGGTGAAATTGCAGAAGGTGGTTCTGCATGTGATATTGAAATATTGCAAGGGGCTATATGTGAATGTTAATTAAAGTAACTAACAAAATTCTGAATAAATTTAATAAAAAGAGTTTTATTAAATGAGAGAGCATTAAATTTGGAGAAATTTAATGCATTTAAAGTGGAGACTTTAAAAGGGAATGTGAAGAGGCATTTTAATGTGGAGGGGTTACCACCACATGAAAGGGGGAGGTGAGGGGTCAGCCCCCCATGCACCGGCCATGGAGAGAGGGGGCACCCCCCTCCTCCTATAAAAGGCCACCCATTCCCTCCTTCATCCTCACACCTCCTTGTGAAGATCTCTCTCCCCCTCTAGAATTATTCCCCCATGGTCTCGGATAGCGAGATACATGTTCCCGGTGGCATTTCGTCTAGAAGGAGTTGCTGCTTCCGCTGGATCGCTGGAGCGAGGAGGTGGAGGTTGTCCGGTGGCTTGAACGTGTGTGCGAGTGCCGATGCGCTGCTGAGTTGCGGCGCTCGGACTTCCTCATGATCTTGAGATCGGCAAGTGTACGACTACATCAACCACGAGTTCCTACTCGTTAACAAAGCTCGTTATCCATGAGTGTAAGTTCTCGTTGGATGTATGTCCACCCGTTGCTTTGTACCTAGTAGATAGATCTTGGCGTGTAGTTCACACCGTAGGAAATTTTTTGTTTTCTATGCTGCGGACCCAACAGTGGTATCAGATCCTGATCTATGCGTAGGTGCTTAACACGGGTAGTACACATATGGTTGATATGTGGGCGATGATGATCATGTTATTGCATCTTCTATGTATTTTGGATATTGGTGGCATAGTGGGATGAAGCGGCCCGGACCAACCTTACATGTCATCGTACATGAGACCGGTTCCACGACTGACATGCAACTTGTTTTGCATAAGTGGCTGGCGGGTGTCTGTCTCTCCTACTATAGTCAATATCTGATTTACAACGGGTTGCTAATAACTTAGTTATCCTTGTTGTGGTTTATGTTCGTAGGTGAGAACGGTTCTATCTCCGAAAGTCCTAAGCCACGTAAAACTTGCAATTGATAAATTAGAGGCGTCTAGTTTAGATCGTTGCTAGGCTAGTGTATTGATATGGTATTGTTGTAAGTAGATGTATGGTGGATACTCTTACAACACAGTCAATGTGTAAGTTCCATAGACCTTGGCCTTACACACAAAGGAATGATAGAGATCATACCACGATGCAAGTGATAGAGATCAAATGCATGGACCATATCATCTCACTTTACACATTAGATGTTAGCATCTTATACTGCTAGTTTGGCGCGTTTGGTAGCATTATAAGATGATCCCTCATTTAGATATCAAGATAAAAATGTGTTCTTCCTTGAGTATGCACCGTTCTGTGGATCGTGTTGCGAGACATCACGTGATGATCGGGCGTACTCGAATCTACGCTTTCATAGGAATGGGTGTAAGACAGTTTTACACACGCGAATACTAAGGTTCTTACTTGGCGAGCCTACTATGTACAGACATGGCCTCGGAACACAGACCGAAAGGTTAAGCATGAGTCATATGGTTGATATGATGCCCATATAGATGCTCGCCTTTGAAGCTATATCAACTCACGTGATGATCGGACTTGATGTAGTGGATTTGGTTCATGTAATCACTAAAAAGGCACGAGGGATGTCCTTTTTGAGTGGGAGTTCATTAGTAATTTGGATTAGTTGAACTCAATCTATCATAAACTTAGTCTAAATAAACTTTACAAATTCTGTTGTAGATGGCACCACCTGCTTTTAATTTCAATGTGTTCATGGAGAAAGAGAAACTTGCTGCGAAGGTAGCAACTTCACCAACTGGGCTATGAATTTGAGGATTCTCCTCACTGCTACACAAAAGCAATATGTGCTAGATGCGCCGCTAGGCCCTCCACCAGCTCCTGATGCCCCTGACGAGGAAAAGAATGTCTATGTGGCTCGTCAGGAGGACCACAACTTAGTTCATTGCGGCATACTGTATGGGCTAGAGCCAGAACTTCGAAAGCGTTTCGAAAATGGCAATGCCTTTGATACCATGGGAGAATTGAAAATGATTTTCGATACCCATGCTACCGTAGAGAGTTATAATGCTACAGAAAAGTTCTTTAGTTGCATGATGGAGGAAAACAGCTCCGTTAGTGAGCACGTACTCAAAATGTCTGGGTATGCCGATAAGCTTGTGTCCTTGGGAATAACGATTCCCATTGACTTAGGCATACATCGTGTTCTCCAATCTCTGCCACCTAGCTACAAGAGCTTCGTGATGAACTATAATATGCAGGGCATGAAGAAGTCTCTTCCCGAGCTTCTGTCAATGCTTAAGACTGCAGAAGTGGAGATTAGAAAAGAACATCAAGTGTTGATGATCAATAGGACCACCGGTTTCAAGAAGGACAAGAAAGGCAAGCACAAGGGAAAGAAGGGTGGCAAGTCTGTTGCCATGCCTGAAAAGAAACCCCGGGCTGGCCCTAAGTCTGACACCGAGTGCTACTATTGCAAGGGGACTGGCCATTGGAAGCGCAACTGCCCCAAGTATTTGGCGGACAAGAAGTCCAGCAAGGAAAACAAAGGTATATGTGATATACATGTTATTGATGTGTACTTGACTAGTACTCGCAGTAGCACCTGGGTATTTGATACCGGATCGGTTGCTAATATATGTAACTCAGGTTCAGGGGTTACGGAACAAGCGACAACTAGCAAGGGATGAGGTCAGGATGCGGGTCGGCAATGGATCAAGAGTTGATGTGATCGCCGTCGGGACGCTACCTCTCCATTTACCATCGGGATTAGTTATAAACCTAAATAATTGTTATTTGGTGCCTGCACTGAGCATGAACATTGTATCTGGATCGTGTTTGATGCAAAGTGGTCATTCCTTTAAATCTGAGAACAATGGTTGTTCGATTTATAAGAATGATATCTTTTATGGTCATGCACCTATGTTGAATGGTTTATTTCTGTTGGATCTCGATAGTAATATTACGCACATTCATAATGTTAATGCTAAAAAGATTAAACTTGATGATGATATGACTACATATATGTGGCACTGCCGTCTAGGTCATATTGGCGTTAAACGCATGAAGAAACTCCATTGTGATGGACTTTTTGGAATATCTTGATCTTGAATCATTTGATATATGTGAGCCATGCCTTATGGGCAAGATGACTAGAACGTCGTTTTCCGGTTCAATGGAACGGGCGACAAATCTATTGGAGATCATACATACTGATGTGTGTGGACCAATGAGTGTGTCGGCGCGAGGTGGATATCGTTATTTTGTTACTTTCATGGATGATTTGAGTAGATATGGGTATATCTATTTGATGAAACACAAGTCTGAAACTTTTGAAAAGTTCAAGGAATTTCAGAATGAAGTGGAAAATCATCGTAATGATCAAATTTCTACGGTCTGACCGTGGAGGAGAGTATCTAAGTTACGAGGTTAGCACACACATGAAAGAGTGTGGAATAGTTTCACAACTCACGCCTGCCGGAACACCATAACGTAATGGTGTGTCGGAACGTCGTAATCGTATCTTATTGGATATGGTTCGATCTATGATGTCTCTGACTGACTTACCTTTGTCATTTTGGGGTTATGCACTGGAAACAGCTGCATTCACTTTAAATCGGGCACCATCTAAATCCGTTGAAACGACACCGTATTAATTATAGTTTGGTAACAAACCTAAGCTGTCATTTCTTAAGGTTTGGGGATGCGATGTTTATGTAAAGAAACTTCAACCGGATAAACTCGAACCCAAAGCAGAAAAATGCGTCTTCATAGGATACCCAAAGGAAACAATTGGGTATACCTTTTATCACAGATCCGAGGGCAAGGTTTTTGTTGCCAAGAATGGATCCTTTCTTGAGAAGGAGTTTCTCGCGAAAGGTGTGAGTAGTCGGAAGGTAGAACTCGAAGAGGTTATTGAACCTTCTCTTCATGTAATGGCGAGTGGTGCAGCACTGGAAGTTGTTTCGGAGTTGACTTCACCTGATGAAGAGAGAGCTAATGATAATGATCATGAAACTCCGAAAGAGGACACTACCGAACCTCGCAGGTCAAGCAGGACACGTGTAGCTCCTGAACTGTACGGCAATCCTGTTGTGAATTTCATGGTTGATGAAATGGATGACCCTGCGACGTATGAAGAAGCGATGATGAGCCCGGATTCCAACAAATGGCTAGAAGCCATGAAATCCGAGATGGAATCCATGTACGAGAACCAAGTTTGGAACTTGGTGGACTTACCTCACGACTGAAAGGCCGTGGAGAATAAATGGATTTTCAAAAGGAAAATTGATGCTGATGGTAATGTGACCATCTATAAGGCTCGACTTGTCGCAAAGGGGTTTCGACAAATTCAAGGAGTTAACTACGATGAGACATTCTCTCCCGTAGCGATGCTTAACTCGGTTAGGATTATGTTAGCAATTGCTGCATATTTTGATTATGAAATATGGCAGATGGATGTCAAAACTGCGTTCCTCAATGGTAAGATTGAAGAAGAGTTGTATATGATATAACCTAAGGGTTTTGTCGATCCTAAGGATGCTAATAAGGTGTGAAAACTTCAGCGATCCATCTATGGACTGAAGCAAGCATCACGGAGTTGGAATCTCCGCTTTGATGAGGTGATCAAAGAGTTTAGATTTGTCCAAACTTATGGAGAGGCTTGTATTTCCAAGAAAGTGAGTGGGAGCAATGTGGTATTTCTCATATTATATGTGGATGACATATTATTGATTGGAAATGATATAGATCTTTTAAACAGTGTTAAAAGTTATATAAACAGCAAATTTTCGATGAAAGACCTTGGTGAAGCGTCATATATATTAGGCATTAAAATCTATAGAGATAGATCAAGGCGCCTAATTGGGCTATCGCAGAGTACATACCTTGATAAGATATTAAAGAAGTTTAATATGGACGAAAGTAAGAAGGGGTTCTTACCTATGCTGCAAGGCAAGACATTGAGTAAGACTCAAAGTCCGGCTACGACGGAAGAAAGAGAGATGATGGATAAGATCCCCTATGCCTCGGCCATAGGCTCTATTATGTATGCCATGCTATGTACAAGACCGGATGTGGCACATGCTATTAGTTTGACTAGTAGGTACCAATCTGATCCAGGTTCGGAACACTGGATAGCGGTAAAGAACATCCTCGAGTACTTGAGAAGAACTAAGGATATGTTTCTTATATACGGAGGTGAAGAAGAGCTAGTCGCTAAGTGTTATGTCGATGCTAGCTTTGACACCTATCCGGATGACTCTAAGTCTCAATCCAGATACGTATTTCTCTTGAACGGAGCAGCAGTTAGTTGGAGGAGTTCCAAACAACCTGTGGTGGCTGGATCAACAACGGAGGCGGAATATGTTGCTGCTTCAGAAGCGGCGCAGGAGGCAGTTTGGATGAAAGAGTTCATTACGGAACTGGGTGTGGTTCCCAGTGCGTTGGACCCGATGGTGATCTATTGTGACAACAATGGAGCCATAGCCAACGGAAAGGAACCAAGGTCTCACAAGAATTCCAAACATATTAAGCGCCGGTTTCACTCCATCTGTAAGCATGTCAAGGATGGAGATATAAAGATTTGTAAAGTACACACGGGCCTAAATGTAGTAGATCCGTTGACTAAAGTTCTCCCTAGGGCAAAACATTATCAACACCAGAACTCCATGGGTGTTAGATTTATCACTATGTGAACTAGATTATTGTCTCTAGTGCAAGTGGGGGACTGAAGGAAATATGCCCTGAGAGGCAATAATAAAGTTGTTATTATATATTCCTTATACATGATAGATGTTTATTTTACATGCTAGAAATGTATTGATTCGGAAACATCAAAACATGTGTGTTTAATAAACAAAAAGGTTTCCTAGTCATGCCTCTCTTATAGACTAGCTTGTTGATTAACAGGATGATCAAGGTTTCTTGATCATGGACATTGGATGTTGTTAATAACAAGGTCACACCATTGGTGGAATGATGTGATGAACATTCATCTGAAGTATAGCATTACGATCAAGTCATTATGTTTATATTGCTATAACATCATACGAAGTAATCTTTATCCTTAGACCATGAGATCATGTTAATTGCTAACACCGGAAGAGTATCTTAATAACATCAAATGTCACACAGTAACAGGGTGACTATAAAGATGGGTTCAGTATGACGAAGGTGTTATGTTGAGGCTCATGGATCAAGAGTGGAATTTGTCAATCCAGATGACGGATAGATATACTCTGGGCCCTCTCGGTGATATCACATTAGGATAGCTTGCAAGCAAGTGATGTGATCACTAGAATGTTATATCACGGGAACGAGAAAAGAGTGCATGTCGGTAACGAGATCAAACTAGGTATGGAGATACCAATGATCGAATCTCGGACATGTAATATATCGAGAGACAAAGGGATTTAGTTACAAGCGTTAAAGGTTCTCATGATCACAGGAGTCATCGTTGAATGTGTAGGAGTCAGTACGGATCTCCAGGTCCCGCTCGTGATTATTGATCGGAGAAGGGTCTCGATCATGTTTGCATTATTCGCGAACCATAGGGTGGCACACTTAAGATTTACCGGACACCATTTTGGAGCACATATGTTTCAGACGAAAGAATTGCAAAGCGCAGGAATTGTTTCAATAGAAAGCGGAAATTGTTTCGGGTGAAATTGCAGAAGGTGGTTCTGCATGTGATATTGAAATATTGCAAGGGGCTATATGTGAATGTTTGTTAATTAAAGTAATTAACAAAATTCTGAATAAATTTAATAAAAAGAGTTTTATTAAATGAGAGAGCATTAAATTTGGAGAAATTTAATGCATTTAAAGTGGAGACTTTAAAAGGGAATGTGAAGAGGCATTTTAATGTGGAGGGGTTACCACCACATGAATGGGGGAGGTGAGGGGTCAGCCCCCCATGTGCCGGCCATGGAGAGAGGGGTTACCACCCGTTGCTTTGTACCTAGTAGATAGATCTTGGCGTGTAGTTCACACCGTTGGAAAATTTTGTTTTCTATGCTACGGACCCAACAATTCCAACTCACTCTTTCATTTTATTTCATATCATATCCTGTAGCCCCCAAGCATGAAGTTGGGTAGACAATCCGGGTTTATGCTTTCATAGGATGCCGAAGAATGAACTAGTGTAGCCCCAAGGCTCGTGCTGATATTAGTTAAAATATTAGCCAAATCTTTAGTAGACTTCTGATTCTGGGTATTATTCTGACTTACAGAAAGTTAATGCTTATAACCAGGAATTATAGAAGAATATTTGCAATAAGCGGAGAGATATCAGAGCTCTTCGACTTGAAAATGCTCAATTGAAGGTATCAAAGGATGAGGCTGGAGGTAATCATTTCAATCCTTAACCTTGTTCTTTTTTGCTTGCATAGTCGAATTTCCTATTCAACTGTTATATTTGGTTTGCAGAACTAGTCAAACAGTCATGTAAAATGATTGAAGAGGCCAAGAACTTCAATACCCTGGAGGTGGAGAACACCGACTTATGGCGGGAACTGAATAAACTAAAGACGGATCCTGAGCGCATCATTGCTAGCGTTCTTGAGTTGTCTAACATGGCCACCGAAGAGCATGATCGAAAGATCACCATCCAGGATCAAAGAATCTATGATCTCAATGATGAGCTATTCAGAGAAAAGGACATCACCGAAGCACTTTGGGCTAAACTCCATAGCCTTAGGGCGGAGACGACCAAAGTTGAGGATGTCATCTTCGGTATGTTTCCTGTCTTCTGACTTTTTGTTCTTCCGACTATAGGAGTTCGGATATATTTTTATGACCTTTGCTTTATATACGCAGACCCTCTGAATTTTCTAGATTCTTCCTCCACCGAGTCTCGCATCAGCCGACTTTCAGAAGTCGGTGATTTGCTTCACAATTTCCACCAATCATTGGAGGATATTGGCGAAGTTCTCAAAGTCCCGGACATGAACAAAATGTCTGCCTTTGAAGTGCAAGATAAGGCGAAGGAGATGCCCCAGCTCATCCAAGACTGGAACGTGTCATATGCGCGAACCGCAGCACAAAACGCCCTCACCATGATTATGAGCCACCATGGAAGCATGTAGATCTGGCAAGTAACCATAGGTTATTCTACTATGGATGAAGACGGCAACGAGCAAGATATCAAGGCCATCATGGACTCCTGCGCCATATATGGATCTCACGTGGCAGATCTGACCAACTATGACACTCTATTCTTCACTTGCGTGGAGACGCCTCCTCCGCCTCCCGAAGGAACAACTAAAGTCTCTGACGACGAGCAAACCGAATCTAATTTGCACGTCTTGGAAAGATATCAAGTTGAAGGTGATGTATCCAGTGAGCCGGCAACTCCTACCGGTCCTCCTGCATCATAGAGCATCAGGAAAAACAATGTGTTATTCTGAAACAATCGGATTGTAATAAGTAGTATAATATTTTTCTAGTGCTAAGATTTGATGCTTCTATTTAGCACTTTTTGGCTTTATTTTGACATGCCCGGAATGTTTACATAAGCACTTTTTGTTTTGCCTATACTCATTGCTTATATGGCTTTCCGCCTCGTCCCTTTCGTGAGACGACCAACTTTCAACATGGAAACTTTGTTGAGCAACGGAGCTCAATTGCTAAACCAGTTTAAACTCGGAAACAAAACCGGCTTCCAGTACCAACAATTTACTACTCAGAAAATGCCCACATCCGGCAATCAGATAAAGAACCCAAGTATAGACTAGAAGATTTTAGATTTATACCCGAAGATAGCATTTTTTAGAATCAGAAATCTAACAAGAACAAACATGAGCATAAAGTACTTTCAAGTATTCTAGGATTTTTGACTGTGTCATGATCATTAGGAAATAAGATGGTAATATAAAACTTCTCAGAAAAAAGCGAGGCAACCAATACTTTATTTCTCATTGAACATGTACACATATATGATTACAAAGAAAGAAATTTTAAGAATAAAAGGGACATAGCTGAGAAATATTCCATGGCCTGTCTAATTCTTCCCGGTCTGTACTGCATCCAACTCTCTATCTTTTCTTAGTAGCGGGTCTTTCTTTGACTGGCCACATATCAGTTAGATAGTAAAAACCATTGTGCAATACTCGGCTAACTAAAAAGGGCCCTTCCAATACTGGGAAAAGTTTGTGCTTTCTTATCTACACAAGTTGGAGAACCAAATCGCCTTTATTGAAAGACCGGTTTCTGACTCTCTGGCTATGATACTTGCGTAACTTCTGCTAATAGGCTGTTAATCTCATTTGAGCAACAACATGAACTTCTTTGATTAAATCGAGATCATTTGTCGAGCAATTTCGGCATCCTCTTCGATATACGCAGCAACTCGGGGAGAAGTATGAATCAAATCACTAGGAAGAATAGCTTCTAGACCATAAACCAAGAAGAAAAGTGTGTATCCGGTTGACCTGTTCGGAGTTGTTCGCAAGCTCCATATCACAGACATTAATTCATTTGCCCAAGCCCCCACAACATGACATACTGATGCTTCGAGTGTTGGTTTGATGCCTTGAAGGATTAAACCATTTGCTCTTTCAACTTGTCCATTAGCTCGTGGATGTGCGACTAACGCAATGTCAAGCCGGATATTTTGTTCATCGCGGAATTGGGCAAGTTCTCCCATAGAAAAATTGCTCCTGTTATCCGTGATAATGCTATGCGGATAACCGTATTAGATTATAACATCCTCGACAAATCTTCTAGCTGTTGCTCCATCCCAACTTGTGACGGGTTTAGCCTCAATCCATTTCGTGAATTTATCCACCATCACTAAGAGGTGAGTAAATCCACTTGGAGCCCGTTTAAATGGTCCTACCATGTCAAGCCCCTAGACCGCGAAAGGCCATGTTATAGGTATTATTCGCAGCTGATCAGCCGGAACATGAGCTAGTTTGGCGTACTTTTGGCAGCCTTTGCACGTCTTGACCAGCCGTTCGGCATCTGCCTTGGCTGTAAGCCAGAGAATCTATGACTAATAGCTTTTGCCACTAAAGAATTGGCTGCAGCATGATGGCCGCATTCGCCTTCTTGGATCTCTCGTAAGATTTCAACTCCTTCTTCTAGAGATATGCAGCACTAAAAGACCCCAGATACACTCCACTTATAGAGCTCACCATTTATTATTGTATAGGTTTTTGCTCATAGGACGATCTGCCAGCTTAGAACTTCGTCTTCGGGTAATTTTTCATCTACCAAGAAATCAAGGTAGGGTTGAGTCCAACTAGGAATTATAGCCAGAACTGCCACTAAAGGTCAGTCGGATTTGGTCGGATATTCCTCATCTACTCCTTTTATAGAGGGGACTTTGAGGTGCTCTAAAAGAGCGCCATCCGGGACCTTTTTCCGTGCAGAACCTATTCGAGATAATGCATCTGCTTTCTCATTTTCTGTTCACGGAATGTGTTGAACTTCAAACCCTTCAAACAATTTAGCTAGTTCACCCACACAGCCCTATATGCTACCATGTGCTTATTTGCATTACAGATATCCAACACTTGTTGAGCAACAAGATCTGAATCTCCATAACACATAAGTCGTCGGATGTCGATATCCTTAGTGACTCGGATTCCATGTAGCAGTGTTTCATATTCGGCAACATTGTTTGTTGCCATGAAGTGGATCTGCAACACATAGAAAATCTTATCTCCTTGGGATGATTTGAGCACCACGCCAGCCCCCGAGACCCGTCAAAAAGCAAGGTCCAGTATTCTGACTCTAGGAGGGTCATATTTTCTGTTGTCTCTGTCCAATCAGCGACAAAGTCAGCAAGGATTTGGGATTTGATTGATGTACGAGGTTTGTTCTCAATGTTTTAAGCTAAAAGTGTTGGAGATATGCCCAAGAGGCAATAATAAAAGTGATTATTATTATATCTTTGTGTTTATGATGAATGTTTACATCCCATGCTATAATTGTATTATTAGGAAACACTAATACATGTGTGTTTTGTAAACATGTAAGAGTCCCTAGTAAGCCTCTTGTTGAACTAGCTTGTTGATTTATTGATGATCATGGTTTCCTGATCATGGACATAAGGATGTGATTAATAACAAGGTTATATCATTAGGAGAATGATGTGATGGACATACACCCATAGTAAGCGTAGCATAAGATCAAGTCATTAAGTTCGTATTGCTGGAAGATTTTAAATGCATAGTAACCTAATCCTTCGACCATGAGGTTGTGTTAATCACCATCACCGGATGGGTACTTTGATGACATCAAACACCGCTTCATAACTGGGTGGTCATAAAGGTGTCATTGGGTATTCTGAAAGTATGTGTTGAAGCGCATGGACCAAGATTGGGATTTGTCCATCCATATGACGGATAGATATGCTCTGGGCCCTCTCGGTGGAATGTCATCTAGTTAGTTTGCAAGCATGTGACTAGGTCACAAGGGATGACATATCACGAAACGAGTAAAGAGTACTTATCAGTAACGAGGTAGAACTAGGTATGGAGATGCTGACGATCAAACCTCGGATAAGTATAGTATAGCGTGACAAAGGGAATTGGTTTCGTATGTAAATGGTTCAATCGATCACGAAGTCATCGTTGAGTATGTGGGAGCCATTATGGATCTCCAGGTCCCACTGATGGTTATTGATAGGAGATGTGTCTCTGTCATGTCTACATATTCACGAACCGTAGGGTGACACACTTAAGGTTCGAAGTTGTTTTAAGTAGATATGGAATGTGCGTTGGAGACCGAATGTTGTTTGGAGTCTCGGATTGGATCCGGGACATCACGAGGAGATCCGGAATTGTCCGGAGAATAAGATTCATATATTGGGGATCATTTTATGAGTTAGGAAATGTTCCGGAGTTTTTGTATGAGGATTCTAGAAGGTTTCGGAATGTTCCGGAAGGTTCTAGAAGATTTCTTGGAGTTTGCTTGAAAATCAAGGAAGGGATCAAGGAGTCCTGGTGGGTCAAGACAAGGAGTCGTGGGGGAGGAGGACTCCTCCCCCCTCCCCAATCCGCCGGCCCAAGGAGGTGGGGAGTCCTACTAGGACTCCCCCTCCCTAGGCGCCCTCCCTCCTTTAAATAGAAGGGGGAGGCCCCTCCGTTCCCTTGCCTCTCCTCGATAACACCAAATCTCCGCCGCCTCTCTCCTCCTCCTTTCTTCTACACAGGCATAGGCGAAGCCCTACAGAATTCTATACTCCACCACCACCACCACGCCGTCGTGCTGCTGTGATTCCGTGGAGAAGATCTACTACCTCCGCTGCTCGCTGGAACGAGGAGAGGAAGGTCTGCTTCGACTCCGCATGTGTGACCGACTGCGGAAGCGCTGCCGAAACGCGGCGCCGGAAGGATCGTCCACTTGACCGACTGTAGAAGCGCTGCCAGAACGCGACACCGGAAGGATCGTCCACACGATCTTGAGATCGGCAAGTGATCGACTACATCAACCACGAGATCTAATCTCGTTAACGCTTTCGGATCTACGAGGGTTAGTTCCTATCTATCTCGTTGCACATGTCTAATAGATTAGATCTTGGCTTTTATCTAGATTAGATCTGGGTTTTGTTCATTCTTGCGGTAGATTTTTTTTGTTTTCCATGCTACGAACCCATCAAAAAGCTCTATGCCCCATTTTGCGACACATCCTGTAGCGTCGTTGTTATTGATTATGTTTCTCATGGGAGCTATGCTCACCATGGTAATTGGATGTTCCTAAAAGTAATGCCGTAACTTCCAGGATGCAAAGAACACACCGTAAGCCAGCTTTTGATAGTGTGGATACCACTGCTTTGATTCAGTTAGGACTTTGCTGAGGTAGTAAGTCGGATGCTGCACCAGGTGTTCCTGTTTTTCCTCTGGTCTCTCCACCACTATGACGACACTGACGACTTTGTTTGTCACAGCAAGATAAAGCAACATCGGTTCAGGAGGTTTCGGTGCTGCAAGGACATGAGAAGATGAGGGTACTGCTTTCAGGTCTTGTAGTGTAGCTTCAGCTTCGTCAGTCCAAACGAACTTTCAGGAGCTTGTAAAGTTGTGCGGCTCTTTCACCGAGCTGGCTTACAAACTGACTGACCGCGGTGCAACCAGTTAGTCTTTGAATATCCTTCAGGCAAGTCGGCCTGGAAATATTGAGTATAGCCTTAATTTTGTCTCGGTTCACCTCTATGCCTCTTTGAGACACGATGAAACCTACCAATTTTCCGGTTGGTATTCCAAAGAAACAATTCTTCAGGTTAAGCATTATTTTGTATTTTCGTAGATTAGCGAACATTTCTAAGGTTTCCTTCTTTTTGGACATCACCGCTATGTCATCCACATATGCGTGTACATTGTGTTCGATTTGATCGTGGAGGCAACGCTGCATAGTGCGCTGCTACGTAGCTCCTGCATTTTTGAGCCCAAAGGGCATCGTAACGAAACAGAAGGTTCCGAAGGGGGTTATGAATGAAGTTTTGACTTTGTCTATTTCCTTCATCCGGATTTGGTGATAACCGAAATATGCATCGAGAAAACATAGGAGTTCCAAGTCTGCCATAGAATCGATGACTTGATCAATTCTAGCTAGAGCGAATGGATCTTTGGGACAAGCCTTGTTCAAGGCAGTATAATCAACACACATCCTTCAATCAGTGGTGTCCTTTTTAGGGACCATTACAAGATTGGCCGACCACTCAAATCCGGCTAACTCGAGCCGGGCTAGTTTCGTAGCTATTTCTTCTCGCTTTTCATCGCCGAAACATCATAAGGACTATTTGATGGGTTTAGCGTTTGGGTGTACATTTAGAGAGTGCTCGACAAGTTCCCTAGGTACTCCGGTCATGTTAGATGACAGCCATGCGAAGATATCTTGATTTGCTTGGTGGAACTTGACAAGCACGCTTTCCTATGTGCTATCTAAACCTACACCTATCTGGGTCACCTTGGAGGGGTCATCATCTTTCAACGACATCGTCTTCGTCTCTTCTGATGCCTTGAACACTGGAGTCGGCTTTGTCACCTCCGTCGTTGTCGCGGGCATCTTGGACAGGTCGATGGTCTTCTTGATCTCCTGGTACTCTTGGGCATTCAGTACGGCTTCAGCAAATGCGGCATTTCTGTCCTTGCACTCTCCTGCTTTCTTCAGGTCTCCCTTGATGGTGATCACGCCCTTTGGACCTAGAATTTTCATCATATTATAAATGTAACACGGACGAGCCATGAAAGCCTAGTAAGCCGGACGTCCAAATATAGCGTGGTATGCGCTCTTGAATGGGACCACTTGGAAGGAAAGTGCTTCCGTCCGGTAATTCTTTGGAGTTCCAAAAGTAACATTCAAAGTGATCTCTCCCAGGGAATTTGCTTGTCTTCCTGGGACAACTCCGTGAAAGATCACAGAGCTATGATTAAGCTCAGTTTCTGAGATCCTCATCAGACGCAGTGTTTCAATGTAGCGGATGTTGATGCTCCTGTCGCCGTCCATGAGAGTCTTGGAGAAACCATAGCCGTCAATAAGTGGATTGACGACTAAGGCGTATTTTCCTCGCCTATGCAACTTAGGCGGATGATCAGCACGGTCAAAGGTGATTGTCACTTCCAACCAGTCCAAGGATTGCGGGACAGCCGGAACAGTTGCGTTGAGCTCATGCAAGACTGCTTTCTTGACCTTAGGTGGTTGAGACCCAAGGAAAGTGACATAAGTGTATTTCTTTGTTGGGAAGTTCTTTTATCCATCTGACTTGAGATTTGAAGGCTCAGCTTCCTCCATGTCGGAATTCCTTGGTCTCTTTTTCTTTTTTGGGATTCTTATTTCTCTTCTTCCGCTTAGCCCTGTAGCCAGCGGAATCGTCTTTCTTGATGTCGTCATTGAAACGGCACACGACATTTGTGTGGGATGAGCCCCCATTGGCATCTAAGTGATTGACATACAGATTGTTGGCAATGTCGGCCCAGGAGTAGGTTTTGACAGGTTGCTGGTCTCCTCTAACCTAGACTCTTGACGTCCCACGACCGCGTCTGTGGCCACCTCCGTGCCCTCCTCATCCTCCAGACCCAAAAGTAGCAGTGAAAACTGCGGCTTCCGCGTTGGGCTTTTCTTCCGAGGTGTTCTTGTGCTTCTGAGCTTGTTGCTTTGGCTATTTTGCCGACTGTGGTACCGCTAGGACGTTCAGTAGTCCTTCTGCGTCATCATCAGCATCAGCATATTTGCTTGCCATTTCTATCACCTCTCCTAGATCAGTGACCTTGTCACACTTCAAACAGTGACGTAGTAGACCAATTGGGAGTCTTGCAATGAAAGCTTCAATTGTAGTTTGATCATATACCCCTTCGCAGGAGTTCTTGGTGTCGATCCATCTACCGAGATAATCTCGGCAAGTTTCTCTGGCTTTCTGGGTGCAACGCTGTAGGTCTCCTACCGTATAGGGCCTCAGATATGTGCCTTCGAAATTCCAAAAGAACGCACTTTGCATGTCATACCAGTTGTGGATGGTGTTTTCCGGAAGTTCATTGAGCCAGGATCGTGCCGGCTTACTCAACATAAGTGGGAGATACCGGGTCGCGACCAATCTATTTCTGCCTTTGGCGATGCAGCAAGCCTAGAAAAAAACCTAAAGCCAAGTGTCCAGCAGAGCCACACCGTCGTAGGCTTGGATGTGTCTTGAGGTAGCAAATCCTTCCGGGAAATGTGTTTGTCGAATTCGTGGTCTGAAGCATTTTGGACCCACGTAGATATCATCGTTCTCATAGCACCACGCCTCTATGTTAGAGTTGATCCGGTGTCTCGCATCACTTGGTGACAGGGCACACCGTCTTGGTTGTTCGCTGTGGCTGCGATGCCTTGGAGCCGGACTTCTACTTCTGCCACCACCTCCTCCACCATGATGCCCTCCTTGGCCTCCTCAAGAACCATTATGATGGCTACTTGGTGGAGAGGGTGGGGCAGGTGGATTGTTTCCGGCTGAGTGCCGGCCTCCATCTGGAGCGTCATTGTTCCGGTTCCAGGGAGGGTCTTCATGACGACGAGCCCCCTGCCGTCTTGACTCGGCACGGTGTCCGTCGTTCGTTCGTCAGACGTTTCCCCTATTGTGGTGAGGTTCAGTCGGATGACTTGTATGTCTAGGAGGTGGCATCCTTTGTCGGTCCTCCTCCCAACATTGCTCTTTGTTGTCTTCCCTGTGATTGTTCGACTCTCTCCGAGGAGGGTGTCTCAGAACCAGTGCCGCAACTGCGTCTCGCTCCACGGCTGGGGCAACATTGCTACAATCACGTGTGGTTCTATGTTGTTGCCCTGAAGATCCGGTTCTCGAATAGTTGTCTTCTCGACGGTCAGGACGGTGATGCTATGTTGGATCCCGTCGGGGCCTAATATCATCCCAAGCCAGAACTGTGCGACATTGGTTAGACTTGGAGACCAGTTTTCCGCTTCTGGATTTCATGGCCTTTTGTTGCTCTAGACCCTTGGTAAGTAGCTTTACACCCAACCAAACTTGATCTGGGCTTGGGTTGTTCGCCAGGATATCTCGAGCTACAGCAGTATTTTCCACTGGCATTTCATACACCAGATCTCCCTTGTTATCGAGCCGAGGTTCTCCCTTGATGGCGTCATCTCCCTCAAAGAGGGTCTTGTGGACTTCCGGATTTTTGTTAGCCCGCACCAGGCCATTCTGGGTCTTCTGATGCTGCATGGAGTTGAACTGCCCCGCAGATGCAATGCGCTTCTTCTCTTCCATAAGGTTGTTAGCCTCATCCAGGAGTACTTGACAATGCGCTTCTAGGGCTTGGGCCCTTTCTTCCAATTCTGCAGGTGTAAGCTCCGCAGCGGTAGGGATTGGCGTAGTTAACGCAGTATCGATGAGTTTATGGGCACCAGCGGTAACCACGTATCCATCCACCGGATTTTCCTTTGGCTTGTCTGGGATTAGGGCTCTATCCGAGTCTTCCTCGTATTCTTCGGCAACCACTTCCTTTGCTGGAGGATCTTTTGCCGGAGTCTTGTTCTTGTTCTTGTTCTTCTTCTTTGCCTTCTTGGTAGCGCCGGAAGCAAAGACGGCTTTGGGTATGTTTCCCGGAGTCAAGCTGTGTGATGGCTCTCAAGTATAGCCATCTACATCCACATTTAAACTAGATATTAATCATATTCTTGATGAAATATCTCTCTAAACCCTGCCACTAATGCTAATATTCAGAGGCGTATGCAATCCTTTCTTCTTGTATTTTTCCTACGCAGATAATGCCGTTTAAAGGAGGGAATCACTATATTAAAGTCAAAGATACGAGATTTCCAACAACTAGAAGAAACCAAGAGCCGAACAACGGAGGTAGACGCCTTAACGATCAACTATACGACCGGAGCAAAAATTCCGACCGTATAGCTCTGATCGTATAGTTGGTGCCACCACCGTTAGGTAGAACAGAACAACTTCCGTGAAGGGGCCCCTATATAAAGAAGCCTCGGGCAAAGAGAAAACAAGCCAGACCTCGCCAAAAAGTCTCTACCATAGATCTCCAAACCCTTCACCATCTCCATAGCCATATTCCACCACTTCTAATAGTAGATCTTTTCTCCGATTGGCGACATTGTAAGACTATTGCTATCAATCTTATGATTTTCATTACAATGTTTGTGATCGTTGATCTCATCTCTACATGTGAGTATTTCTCCTTGGGCTAAGGGCTTCGGCCTAGCCATGTAGCAATTGTGCATGTGATTTATCATAGATGGGATCGTGTATTACTTTGTATGACATGATGATTATTGTATCCTCTCTTGCCTCAATCCAAGGACTTTTGAGGTACCCAAGACCCCAAGGGTTGAGCCAGGTATAGGGAGTATGAGTGATGACTGATCTGCAGGTTGGGAACCCTAGTGACAGAAGGCGTAGTACGACTGTATGTGAGGGATTTGCTTGGGATTAATGGTGACATCACTATGCATATCATTTGTTCTCTTTCTTCTATGGATGAGACTAGTAGGTTACTGCTATAAGCGGTTGCTGTAACATCCTAGCATTAGAGCTTAGAAATAAGCTAAGATCAGGTGTGTGCATTGCATTCATGCATAGAAAATCTGGATAATTTTCGCGCTTTTAAATAAAACTTGTCAAAGTGACTGAAGCTTCTCTTTACTTGGTGGAACTGAAGTAGATCATCAAGTTGACTGTGATAAGTTTCAATATGACCTTTGTTAAAACCTTAACTTTAGGTAATATAATTTGATCGAAGGGTAGATCAAATGTAATAAAACTAAGTCACAACACATTACTTAAGAAGGAGTACTAGATCTTCTAGAGATCATGACATGGTATTCCATACAACAAGTCAAGGACGAATACTTAATATTATACAGATGATATCAAGGTATTATCTACCACAAACCTTGAATACTCAATCAAGTTTATAACTCCAAGTAAAGAAACCTCATAACTAAATCTTGAAACACTTGCTTGCCATAGTTATTCCTACCATGAGCATCATGGTAGTTCTTAAACATTAACTCTTATCACAAATATAGTATAAAGATAAGTTGAGCCAAGACCATCCATCACATACCCTTAATATCATATTAAAATGTGACAAACTTATATAACCAAGTCCTAGTGTCAATTGATCATCAATGTTGAGTGATCAACTCTTGACCTAGCCCTTATTGAATCTTAGCCTTTGACCTATTATATTAACCTTCCAAAGACCTTAAGTAAATTATAAGAAGGAGGAAACAATTATGGTAGAGTATGCCATCATCAATGGAATGTGATCCTTGGTGGAGATCAAACCATCTAATGTTGGAGGAGATAACTCACTCATGAGTTAACTAGAAGAAGTACCTAAACCCAAGAGTTAAGTTAGTAATTGAGAATCTATGAGAAAGCTAGTAGTATGAGGGTATCCAATGATAATCTTGTTAAGCCAAGTAGATATAAATATGGAGTAAGCTTCCTTAACAAGATAAGCCTATAGTGAGACTAGTACAAGTCTACTTCTTAGTATTAATGGATCTTGATCAGACAATTAGAAGCCTAAGCTAAGCATGATCAAGGGTTGGTGGTCATTATTCTCAAGTCAATTGAGGATAGATGACTAGATGATGAAGAAGTGTTGTAAGTATACCAAATTAGGCAAAGCCTTAGTAAGTTGCATCATCTAGCTTGATCATGAGAAGTCAAGCTAGAGTATGATGAAGTATATAACATAAGTTGTATGGAGTAGTTGGAAGCATAGTAGTTTAACCAAGCTAATACAAGAACAAAATTGTATTATGGGAATAGTATGATGCTTCTTCCAGAGGATTGGTAGCACTTGTTAGATAGTGAGCAGTGTAATCTTGCAAGCCCTGGAAGTAGATGTAAAGTAAACATAGAGGAGTTCATGGTTGGAGTTAGTAATAGCTGCATTGATGGATTTATCAAGGGTAGTTTAGAAATGGAAGTCATATGTACTAGGAGAAGAATGAAGGAGTACTGTTGAAGTCACATGACCATGTCATCATATGATGATGGATATGGTGGAGTTAGGTGACTAGATCAGTTTGATAGAAGAGATCTTAGTGAAGTAGAGGACAGATGTAAATAGAGTATATTTAGGAAAGGATTTCTTTAACTATGAACCAATCTTAGAGAAGTGTGAGGATTGGAATACTTAAGAAGCCATAACCAAAATCATATCAAGCCATGACAAAACCCATGTCTACCTCTTTGTTTAAAACCATTGAATAAAGAGGGTAGTTAAACCAATTCCTATTTCTAGGCAGCCAATGGATAGTATCTCTTAGTCAAATGAAATGTCTAAGAGATAAGTAGGGTGCCAGTTGAGAGTGTATTGATGGAGGCCTTGTGCACTTGATTGTCTTAAACCCTAATAAAGCTCTAGTCTCATATACCACCAAGATCACTTCCGTGAAGCAATCTCAGCTCACTCTAAGTTAAGTTATTATCCATGGCCACAAAACATGAAGGCAAATTATCCTAGCTCTTAATCTTCATCCTTATTCATAATATAATATGAGCCTATTAAAACCATCCTAAAACTCATGGCAGTTATTTGGAAATGAACATTTTCATTAATGATTGCTATTCATGCTTCTTGACTTCACCAAGGTTGTCCATGGTAATCCTAAACACTATAAATCAAGTAGGATTTGAATAAGAGAAATCACCAAACATGGGGAAACATAAAAATCAAAACATTACCCACAATTTAGAAAGTAATAAACAAGTAGTTATATAATTACCCTACCCAATTGGAAAAGAAGTAGGATGGTTATGCATAGAATTTTAGAGGAATTTGAATAAAGGAAATTCCAAACTTTGAGGGCCATGAAATTAAACCACCATATTATGACCCCTAAGATTTAATTCATCATAATGTTTATATCTTAATTCTTATATGAGACTAAGTTTGAATAGAGTTTTATATACATCATTAACCATCCTAAACCATTATCATTACATTCATTAAGTGGAAATACAAATCATTTATATATATTTTCCTATAGGAAGTAAATTTCTAAACCCCTAATTCCTAGTAATAACTTTTCTTTAGCATAACCTTTCATATACTCATGAATTTCGAAAATGTAAAGAAAAATTGAAAGAGGTTTAATAGAATGAATCTCTAAACCCTTATGAATATGCCACAGAGTTTCTGAATATTCAAACCCTTGTAGAAATCATATTTGAAATGAAATTTTGAAAAACAGAAATAAAAATAGAAATAGAAAAGGGGAAAGAAGGAGCCTGCCAGTCAGACCAGTCCACCATGGCCCATGTTCTATGCGTCACCCACGAGAAGTAAAATCCATGTTTCGCTCACTTAGCCCTGGACCAGCAGAAGCCCAACACTAGCCCATGTCATCTCCAGCTCTCTAACAGACGAGTGGGACCAAGGGAGGACCACAGGTTGAGACGTAAAGTAATCCAGGGGGTTTTCTGCTAAAATTAGCATCGTCGTCTTCCTTGCCCGCTGGAAGCAGCTCGCTGGCCAGAGCTCCGCCATCCGCCATCGTCGCGATCCCCGCCTGTGCTAAGATGAATTCTATTGCCGCCGCCATTGCCTATAAATAGCCTTATGCCATTGGAGAAACCTCGTCGTGCCCCATTTCTCTTCTTCCTATTCTTCCTGTAGGAGATGTCGAAACCCTAGCCACCGCACGTCGTCATTCCGGCCGTTTCTGACAGCCCCTCACCTCGCCAAAGACACCGTTGGAAGCGCTGGCGTGTACTCGTTCGCCTAGGACCAAGCGCGCAAGCTGGCATATCATGAGTTGAGCAAAATCGAGCTCTGCCTCTCGTCGTCTGCCGTAGTCGATGATGTCGATTCGCCAGTGCCTGGCCATCTCCGGTCTCCCCGACCTGTCCATCGTACTCGTGGTGAGATCTTGAACCTCTTGGTACTTTGCTTTTCCTCGATTGCTTCCTGGAATCGTCTGTCAACGTGCACTAGTCATCACTGCCGCTAGCCGCTGTCGTGCACCATACTCCGGCGACCAATAACCGGCCGCGCAACCACCACTAGACTTGCCCTAGCATCCTCTATCCAACGCGCCCGCTCCTCGTGTGTTCCTGATCGAGAAATCTAACAACAATCTGGAAGAATTAATCTCGGATGATGTCAGCATGACATCATGATGATGTCATAATCTAGTTTTATTTATTTATTATCTATAATAGATAAATACATAGTATATGACGTGGCCCCGAACCCGCTTGTCATTGACCACGGGTAGAAACTGGATAGGTGAAAAATGTCTAGGTGACGTCGGCGTGACATACTAAATCTTTTAAAAATTAGTTTAATAATTCCAAAAAATGATTAAATCTTGTTAATTCTATATCTTTTGTTTGATAATATATATAAATATATATAATATATCAACATGTTCAGAAAAATAAACCCTATAATCTAAACCTATTATCATACTTTGTTTTCCAACTTAAATGAGATAATTATTATTAACTAGTAAATACCCTATTAGGGATAAACCTTAAATAAACATATTTTATTATTTAAAACTCTTAAAAATAAGTATTATGTATCAAAATTCTTAGAAAAACAAAATATTCATTTATAAACTTATTTTGTACATTTTTGTAACACTTAGCTAATATTTATTATTTATTAGGTATTTATAAAATGATAAAGATTTTAAAAAATTATATCTTATTATTTAAAAATCACAAAATACATATAATGTACCAAATTGATTACAAAAATAAAATCTACACTTAAAAAATATCCACTCTCACTTTTAAAGTAAAATAAAAGGTAAAGGTTTAATTAAACTAGTTTAAACTCTTTTATTTTATTTTATTGCATACAAATTATATAAAACTTCGCTTATGTCTTTAATATAAGTTATTTAAAATCTAAAAGTATAATAACAAGTTCAATTGATGTTTAAGTGAATTCAAGATAAGTCTAACCATTTTAAGTTGTAGTTACTAAAACTACCATTTAAAATTAAGTAAGCCTTACTCTCCAAAAATATTTTATCAATTATAAAATCATTAAGATTTGAGTACTAATTCTTTTACAAGTTTGGGAATCCACTTTAAAAGCTAAATAAAGTTTTTAAGTATTTAATATGATGCCATTCCCATGTTTATAGAAATAAGTATTAATTCCATAATAAGTAAGTGATTCTATTCACTTATAAATCAAGAAAACGCCACTTCCATAAAGGCATGATACTTTTGTTTCACCTTCATGAAGTGTTAAAAGTCTCCACTTTCTAGTGGAATAGCTATTCAAAAATACTAATTGTTTTCTACCTTAATACTTGTAATTAATAAGAAAACATTAAAGTGTTAGCTTTAAGTTTAACTACTTTTTACTTTGTAAAGTAATATTTTCCTCAAAAGTTATTATTTTAGGAACTATTAAAAGAAATCCTTAAGCATTCCTGTGAAGACTCTAATGAATTGACAATCCTAATCAAGAAGTTTTATGTGCCATTCCACACTTGAGTGCTTTAGTATGGATGCTACTTACTGTATTTACCTATTGTTTCACACACACTCTCACAAGCCTTAATAAAGAAGCACAAGTGTGAAATTGGTATAAAAGTGCAACACATTCCAAAGAACTCATCACAAGCTTCAAACCCTAATCAGATACGATTATTCCGGGGATTCGAGTTTATCAAACTGCATTACATTACTTATGTATAATTGCATATTTCTACTTTAAACATTAGTCCTTACCGGACCAATGATACTATTTACAGATTTTGGATCATCTAATATCTTGAAGACCGTGAGTGCATAGTCTTGCAATCACAAATGGCAAGTTCACAACTTGCTCATGTCCATTGATTATTTTCTATGCCTGTAACTCAACTATTGTCATCACCCGCATTTCAAAAAGCTCCGAAAACAGTATTTTCATAATAATATGATTATGGATTATTTAACAAATGGTAATAATCTATTGATACAGTTCCAATGGTAAAGGAACATAATATCTAGGACTTAACAACCAATGTCGTCAGTGATTCTAGCGCCATATATTACGCGTTAACCATGAGATTTGGAATAGGATGGAGAAGTTAGCTGGATCTTCTTCCTTTCGCATGGACGGATGACCTGATCATGAGGCTGAGGATTTCTCGTGGAGAAACCTAGCACATGGGTGGAACCCCTTAGTTTCCCATGATTTTGGTGTCTAGATTATCTTGAGAGGCTGTTAGTGGTTTAGCTGGTCCTTTAAGGGAGCTTGCTAGGGCATAACCGTCTCATAGAGTCTTCAGGTGCCTACAAGAGTTATAGTCGGTACTATAAGGTGCTTGATAGAGGTGGGGCATGTCCTGGAGGATCATGTCTTCATGCGGGGTCGCGGAGAGGGGTAGTGATTGGCTTGGATCTTAGACTGGGCCCCACACCAAGGAATTATGGACGAGAATGCAACTCGGATGTGCAACAAGGCTAAGGTCTCTCATGGGTAAAGCAACGCACCTCTGCAGAGTGTAAGAACTGTGACATGTTACTCCCTGTTCCGGGAAGGAGCTACGAACGCGGCAGGAAAGGAATGCCACGAAGGTTCTGGTCAACCTATGAAGGCTGTCAGACATAGTTTTCAAAATAAAAGCAACCTTTGAAGAAATATTTATGAAAACCTGCATTACCTACGACCTTTGGTCTGTGGCTGTAGAGATAGTGCATCATACACTCCTTTTTAGTGAACTTGCTGAGTACGTTCATACTCAACCATACCTTAACCCTTGCTAGGTTCTAAGCTGTTGAAGACGACGTCAACATCAATTTCTGCTCAAGAAACCATCATCGGCAGGTCAAGTCCCTCGATAAAGTCAATGAAGTCAACATATACATCAACCAAAGTGTCAACACCCGGATTTTAAATCCCAGATGCCTGTTATGCCATACATCGCAATCCCATGATTACCATTTTTGCGAGACATAACAGATTGGATATCACAGTACATCATCCATTACAAACCATAATAATGTCTTACACGAATAAAGGATCTCATGATCCAGTCTTAATACAACAAGCAGCGGAATAAATAATAAGTGTAGCGGTGAGGTCCATCTTCAGGGTCACAGGCAATGCTAACGATGGAAGATAGTCCTAGTTATCATAGCCGTCCTGCTGTACTTCATCTTGGTAGTCTCCTTCATAGTCTGGCCATAGTAATAGCCAGGGACAAAAGCCACTTTAAGTACTCGCAAACTATCACTAACAAATAAGATAGTTCTAGTGGGAAATGCTAACTCTAGGTTCATTTGTAAAGTTAAGTTTGAAACCTAAGCTAAGTTCAGAAACAAAGAAAGATAAAATAAAGTTTGAAATCACCTAAGTGGGAATTTAATTGTCATAGTCACACTCTGTTGTGGTCAAGTCATGTCACAATTCATTTCATAAATTGTTTTGAAAACATCTGACAACAGAACAGTATGGCCACTCCAATTGTCCATAACCGCGGACGCGGCTATTCGAATAGTTTGACACTCTGCAGAGGTGGTACACATTCACCACAAGATTCGATACATCTGTCAGGGATAACCCTGAATCATCATACTTAGTATGCAGATAATCAAACATAACCTTTCCTTTACACACCCTAGTATAAGCACGTCTCCTATGAGCATGGCCTCCCAACCATGACCATCTGTCATCTTGGGCACTGCATAGGTGGACAACATTGAGAAGTAGCCTCAGCTCAAACCTCTCCCGCAAGGAAACTAATACTAATGCATATAAACTTCTGGCTAAGCCTTACCCAATTCAGGTATTGTGGTTGTACGGTAAAATTGGAATGGTTTCGCATCCGAACCCAACCATCAGTTTTGTAAAAGGGCTAAGGCTCATGCCTCAACATTTTCATCATCATAAACCATTTGTGTTTCTCAACACATGTCAAAACATCACAATAGAATGACTCATCATTCCAAGGTTTTCACAATTCATTTTCACCAAGGATTCCCATCTAAAGTGACTCAAGTTCTAGTTTAGCTCTAAACTACTAAGTTAAGAGTGTTCACTAATATGGGATGCTAAGATCAATATCATGCCATAGAATGACATCTAAGTTTATCTAGATAGGTCAGGTTTTATAATTTTTATGCTACCTTCAAACAAGTCAAGGATTTTGGTAAAGTAAAGATAGTAAAGCTTGTAAATAACATTTGGAGTAGGTATAAGTCCAAGGGTATAACCAAATCATGCCTAATGCATTTACTTAGGTTATCTAGTTTGCAAGGTCTAGCTTGCATTGTTAATGATGGCTTGCTCAGTTTACTTGAAGTGCTAGGCTTGCCTTGTGTAGTGTAGTGGTTGAAGTTTTCTTCCTCCTCCTCTTGGTAGAACTCCTCCTCCTCGAAAGCTTGGTCGGGACTATCGTCTATAAATACATACGGGATACACAATCATCAACACAACTTAACTAGTCTACTTAGCACACTAAGGCACACATTTGATGATCTATTATCATCACAAGCATCACAAGGTTTAATTAACTAGCTTTAATCTTTTATTTGAGAAAAGTAATTTCTACTCATTGAAATTAACTAAGATTTAATATTCTCCAATTAAAATATGGGATCATGTGGACACATGTCATCACCACATATTCTAACATATGGTAATGTGATTTAAAGGTTGGATCACATTTTAATAAGTTTAAGTTTAATATTTAATTATTTAAAGTGACTGGAAATGCCTATATAGCATTATTTTGGTACTAGTCCAAAGTCACTGCATGCAAACCTTAATATTATTACATATTTATATAGGTATGGTTAAATGTGATTTTTGAGAGTTGGAATCAACTCAAAAGCTATTATGGTTGATTTTAGAAAAATGTTTGAATGCAAAAATGCTTCTGTCTTTTTATTTTTACTAGGAGAGATCTCTAACTCTAAAAGATTTAAATCCAACGGGCTTGGATAGATATTTTCATTACCTTTCCAGAAAAATTGGAATCACTCCATTTGGATTTGTAAAACTCTTTGAATTGATTTTTGAACTAAGGAACAAAATTGATTTTCAGTCTAAATAGAAAAACCTAATTTGAATTAAACGGGTCAGCGTGGGAAACTAAATGGGCCGGCCCAGTAATGCTCAGCGGCACAGAGGGCGACTAACAGGCTGGTCCCGCATGTCAGCGGCACATAAAACCCGAAGCGGTATGGGGCGATCTGGGCCACACGATTAGAACACAGATCGATGGTTCACGATTGTCGTCGACGACGGACTGGTCGCCGGCGAGACCGAACCCTAAACGGTCGGTGGGGGTCTACTAGGGACGTACAAGGGCTCTAGCTAGTGCGGCGAGGCGGGTGATTGAACTGGACGGCGACGGCGAGCTCAGGCGAAGTCGCGGCAGGGGCTGAGGTGGATGAAATCGACGGGGACTTCTCCTCCTCTACAGCGGCTACCTCCGGTGGAATTCCAGCGAACGGCGGCTCGAGCGGCTCCAGTGAGAGAGGGGAAATGGTCAGTGGAGAGAGGGGAGTGGAATGGTGTGAAGAAATGGTGCTGGGGTGGCCTCCTTATATGGGCTCGACGAGGGGACCGATGGGTGTGGGCTGGCGTCTCCGGCGAGGGCGGTACAGAGGGCTACCAGCGTGGGCGAGGTAGGCGGACGGTGGACGATCTGCTGGCGGTCAGCTATGGCGCAATGGCGTGGCTAGGGCGGTGGCATGTGGTCGGGGGCTTCACGCGCTCTATGAGACAGAGGCGGTGCTCGACGGTGATCATGGCGACTATGGGTCGCGCGGCGGTGCACGGCTGTGTCTGGTAGGTTGCTGGGTTTAAGGCGGAGCTGTATGCGTGATTTGGTGTCGGGGCTTGGTCTGTGGCGTGCTGGCGGTGATCGCGCTCTGGCATGCGCTACACACGGCGTAGAGAGAAAGGGCGGCGATGTTGTGGGGTGGTCCAGTGGCTGGGGTTGATCGAGGGGTGGACCGTGGGCGACGGTGAGGTCACGCCTCACTCTCTGGAGCGGCGGAGAAGGGCTGGTGGTCGCCTGTGGCTGGTGCATGCTTGGCCGGTGATCATGGCGTCGGGGCGGCATGGCACTGGCACCAGGGGCTAGAGATAGGGTTGGTTTTGGTCTGGTTGGACCTAGGGGGACCAGGGTGATCAATACACACCAATTGGCTCGACAAGATTAGCTCCAAAACAGTAATAGTTAGGCCATAATGATTCTGCTTACAAGGTGTTCGATCAAATGGCCGCAAGAAACATTTTTTTGAATTTTGAGTTGATTTTTGGTGGAGTGATGTATCTTATGCTTACGCATCTAGGTTTGCTTGGGATTTTAAAATGGAGTTCATTTGAGTGGTTTTTGAATTAGTGTGATCTTGATACATACACTAGATTAAATTTTCAATTATCATTTAAAATTAGAGTTTGAATGATTTTGGGAGATCACAAAGTGGGCCTTCGCACAACACTACTTGTACTAGCAAGGGGTGCAAAGAACCACAATTGTCTCTGTTGGCTTTTGAGTCCTAGGAACACCCAAAGTGTCCTAGTTAGTTAAAATGGCACAAATGACCATTTCCTTATTTTATTCTTTTTGATTTCTTTTTCTTTGGGATTTGTTTGGGAATGATCTAGATGATGTTTAATTCACCTTAGAATCATTTTACAACCAATGGATCACTCAAACATGGCAATTCAAAACAACTCCTAATTTAAATGCACACACATATGAATGCTTAATTATTTTAAATGGAAAAGTTTTTGTTAACCCTAAATTGGGTAGATTTGATCTTGATTAACTTTGGATTAAGTTTTGGGATGTTACACAAAGCAAAGGCGAAGATCTTGATTAGACAGGAGTAGATACTCTAGCCATAACACCTACTTCTGTAGAGCATTGCACTAGCAGCAATTGCAAGCCAGATAGTTTAGATGCTAGTCTTATTAGCTAGATAGTTCTGAGTTATTATTTCTGATTCTTCTATGTAAGAAGTTTCTGTCTTTCTCTTTAACCTAGAATGTTCTCCAGATCTTTTGTAAAGAGTCGAGTTGTAATCTATAGTCATGTCTTGGACCTGCTATGTTTCTGTTGTACCACTCTAAGGGATGTAATACTAGTGAACGATGTTTCATTGGTGTTATGTCAACGACTATAGCGTACTACATAATGAAGTGGTATGCTAGGTCACCGTAGCTGGTAATAGAGAATATGCTTTGACCTTAGGTTTGAAACCCTTTTAGGAAGATCTGTAGGTTGGATAGTGACTATAGGAGCCATCTTATCTAAACCAAGACTTGTGATAGATATCCACTTGAGGATAAACCTTGTCATACTTAAGTTGGATGTTCTTATAATCTTTATTAAGGATTAGTTATATGTCTTATCTAGAGAAATGCTATGCTATTGTAGCTCTAAATAGGTATAACACCACTAAGATATCTTAAGTAAGTTAAAATATCAAAGAAGATTACGACCAAGATTAGGATATCATGTGGAGCAGTATTATTAATGGAGTCTATATTTAGAATTCCTGTAAATTGGAAGAATATTACCACTAGTTGTTACCACTATACCACTTAAGGTAGACCATTAGAGTATGTATAGATACAATTGGAAGTAAATCATGTGGCATTCACTTGAGAATTCTATGTGATGAAATAGAATTTGGTTGGGAATCAACAACCATAAGTTAATAATAAGAATTATCATGATAGGATTAGTTCTCAAATTCTGAGGAACAAGTTAATCATAACAAGATCGTGGTGAGATTAGCTCCGAGACCATGATAAGTTTGTAATTAGAACAAGTACTCAGTAACAAATCTTGTAATCACAGTAAGTAAAGAACATTTTAGGTCTATGATAGAAGTCATAGGTATTATGACATTACGATAATTTTTGGATTAACGTAGTAATGACAATTTGTTAGTAGTTTTGAGAGATCATGCGAGGATAGTTTACGATAGAATGGAAAATTGGTAGTCTTTAGTAGTCCTGAAAGAAAGGTAAGAGGTTAGTCAAAATCAAAGTGAGACCACTTTGCTCAAGATTATCCAATTGCAAATGGGCAATTTGGGTAAATTTGAGATAAAGAGTAGTTTAACCCCTATGTGCTCAGTATCAAAAAGTAAACCTATACTAGCTAAGCCTGAATGCTAGAGGTATTATACTCAACTACTATATTTCGGGCTTAGAATGATGTGTGTTATATGTACCACATTTGGATTTCTTGGTTTTTCTTGGATCTTCTCGATTGACTAGATCTATGCATGAAGTTTGACTTGATGGGCAAAAGCATGTTGCATCATCAAGTTATTACTTGATGTTATAGACCTAGATAGAAAAGGGAATTCGTGTAAGGGAGTGTCGAGTTACGAAGATCAAGATGAAGACTTGCATGAAGAGTACAGCCAAATGTAAGGAGTATCAACACTATTTTGAAGGATGGATCAATCCCAACTTATTATTAGTTGGCAATAAGAAGGAATATTAGTGTTTAAAAGGGTGTGGAGCAACATGAAGGAATGAATTTAAGTTCACTCAAGATAGGTGATGTTGCTCAGAAGCTAATGAAGTAGT
This sequence comes from Avena eriantha, assembly GCA_910589775.1. Classification (NCBI taxonomy): domain Eukaryota; kingdom Viridiplantae; phylum Streptophyta; class Magnoliopsida; order Poales; family Poaceae; genus Avena; species Avena eriantha. The sequence goes on from OU342741.1 coordinate 341,596,248, forward strand.
TGTCCCAAGATCATGGAAGGAATAAGAAAGGGAGAAAAGAAGAAGTCTTGGAAGAAAAGTGGTATTCAGGCTCTAACAACTCGGAGAGAATGCCAATAGTAAGTCAAAAACCGTAGGGTCATTCATACACCCAGAAGGATCCGTAGCTGGTATCCATAGCTGGTATCCTTGCGGTTTAGGTAGTTAGGTCATCATTGTATAAATTAAAGAGCATAAAATTTGGCCTAAGCTAAAGAGACTTAAAGAAGTAAAAAAATTAAGCGAACGGCTTTCGAGACATTTCAAGAAATTGGGGTTATTAGTAAGAAATAATGTCTAAGAAGATAAAAGGAAGACAAGTAATGTTGGAAGATTCATTTTAGAGATCCATGATTGTGTGGATGTATCGCATATTCTTTTGTGAGACCTTCCAGAGGTAAAGTATAAGCTAGACGGAGACCGATATCCTAACTATTGAGTTAATGGGTATTATACATGAAGTTTAGAGACCATTAGGAAAACCCAAGGGGGAGAGTAAACAATAAACACTGAAGTATTGTTATAATATGACTTGCCAACTAAAGGTTGGAGAAGAAGTACCAAGTCATGATGAGGTTAAGCCTTATTCTCATAAGGTTATAAGAAGCCATCATTATAAAGTATTTTTGAGAGTATGTCTAGATGAATGATGGAATGAGATAAACCAGGCTAACTTTAGCCGATGAGTTATAAAGGGGAAACCACTCATAAGTTATCCTTTAGAGTAAAGAGAGTATTCCAAAATAGACCAGTGTAGTGTAATAGGAAGACCAGATTGGACTGGATAAAATGTATCCACAACCAATTCAAAATAGGACTGTAAGGACATAATCTAAGAGATTATAGTAAAAGAAACCATAGGATAAATTAGAAGTGATAGTGGATATTGTCAAGTATGAAGAGAATTCAAGGAAAAATATTTGGAGACGGGATACCACAATTATCCCTAATTATGATCACAATGGAGTTAAGAAATGCCGTGATCAATACAAGTCAACACCTTATTCCAAAACGTAAGAGAGTACGAACTTCGGGGACGAAGTTTATTTTAAGGGGGAGAGTCTGTAACATCCCAGCATTAGAGCTTAGAAATAAGCTGAGATCGGGTGTGTGCACTATATTCATGCATATAAAATCTGGATAATTTTCGCGCTTTTAATAAAACTTGTCAAAGTAACTGAAGCTTCTCTTGACTTGGTGGAACTGAAGTAGATCATCAAGTTGACTGTGATAAGTTTCAATATGACCTTTTCTAAAACCATAACTTTGGGTAATATAATTTGATCTAAGGGTAGATCAAATGTAATAAAACTAAGTCGCAACACATTACTTAAGAAGGAGTACTAGATCTTCTAGAGATCATGACATGGTATTCCATACAACAACTCAAGGATGAATACTTAATACTATAAAGATGATATCAAGGTATTATCTACCACAAACCTTGAATACTCAATCAAGTTTATAACTCCAAGCAAAGAAACCTCATAACTAAATCCTGAAACACTTGCTTGCCATAGTTATTCCTACCATGAGCATCATGGTAGTTCTTAAACATTAACTCTTATCACAAATAGAGGATAAAGAGAAGTTGAGCCAAGACCAACCATCACATACCCTTAATATCATATTAAAATATGACAATCTTATATAACCAAGTCCTAGTGTCAATTGATCATCAATGTTGAGTGATCAACTCTCAACCTAGCCCTTATTGAATCTTAGCCTTTGACCTATTATATTAACCTTCCAAATACCTTAAGTAAATTATAAGAAGGAGGAACCAATTATGGTAGAGTATGCGATCATTAATGGAGTGTGATCCTTGGTGGAGATCAAACCATCTGATGTTGGAGGAGATAACTCACTCATGAGTTAACTAGAAGAAGTACCTAAACCCAAGAGTTAAGTTAGTAATTGAGAAGCTACGAGAAAGCTAGTAGTATTAGGGTATCTAATGATAATTTTGTTAAGCCAAGTAGATATAAATATGGAGTAAGCTTCCTTAACAAGATAAGCCTATAGTGAGACTGGTACAAGTCTACTTCTTAGTATTAATGGATCTTGATCAGACAATTAGAAGCCTAAGCTAAGCATGATCAAGGGTTGGTGGTCATTATTCTCAAGTCACTTGAGGATATATGACTAGATGATGAAGAAGTGTTGTAAGTATACCAAATTAGGCAAAGCCTTAGTAAGCTGCATCATCTAGCTTGATCATGCGAAGTCAAGCTAGAGTATGATGAAGTATATAACATAAGTTGTATGGAGTAGTTGGAAGCATAGTAGTTTAACCAAGCTAATACAAGAACAAACTTGTATTATGGGAATAGTATCATGCTTCTTCCAGAGGATTGGTACCGCTTGTTAGATAGTGAGTAGTGTAATCTTGGAAGCCCTGGAAATAGATGTAAAGTACACATAGAGGAGTTCATGGTTGGAGTTAGTAATAGCTGCATTGATGGATTTATCAAGGGTAGTTTAGAAATGGAAGTCATATGTACTAGGAGAAGAATGAAGGAGTACTGTTGAAGTGGCATGACCATGTCATCATGTGATGATGGATATGGTGGAGTCAGATGACTAGATCAGTTTGACAGAAGAGATCTTAGTGAAGTAGATGAGAGATGTAAATAGAGTATATTTAGGAAAGGAATTCTTTAACTATGAATCAAGCTTAGTGAAGTGTGAGGATTGGAATTATTTAGAAGCCTTAACCAAAATCATATCAAGCCATGACAAAAACCATGTCTACCTCTTTGTTTAAAACCCTTGAATAAAGAGGGTAGTTAAACCAATTCCTATTTCTAGGCAGCTAATGGATAATATCTCTTAGTCAAATGAAATGTCTAAGAGATAAGTAGGGTGCCAGTTGAGAGTATATTGATGGAACCCTTGTCCACTTGATTGTCTTAAACCCTAATAAAGGTCTAGTCTCATATACCAGCAAGATGACTTTAGTGAAGCAATCTCAATAGCTCGCTCTAAGTTAAGTTATTATCCATGGCCACAAAACATGAAGGCCAATTATCCTAGCTCTTAATATTCATCCTTATTCATAATAGAATATGAGTCTATGAAAATCTTCCTAAAACTTAGAGCAGTTATTTGGAAATGAACATTTTCATTAATGATTGCTATTCATGCTTCTTGACTTCACCAAGGTTGTCCATGGTAATCCTAAACACTATAAATCAAGTAGGATTTGAATAAGAGAAATCACCAAATATGGGGAACCATAAAAATCAAAACATTACCCACATTTAAGAAAGTAATGAACAACTAGTTATATAATTACCCTACCCAATTGAAAAAGAAGTAGGATGGTTATGAATAGCATTTTAGAGGAATTTGAATAAAGGAAATTCCAAACTTTGAGGACCATGAAATTAAATCACCATATTATGACCCCTAAGATTTAATTCATCTTAATGTTTATACCTTAATTCTTATGTGAGACTAAGTTTGAATAGAGTTTTATATACATCATTAACCATCCTAAACCATTATCATTACATTCATTAAGTGGAAATACAAATCATTTATATAAGATTTTCCTATAGGAAGTAAATCTCTAAAACCCTAATTCCTATTAATAACTTTTCTTTAGCATAACCTTTCATATACTCATGAATTTCGAAAATGTAAAGAAAATTGAAAGAGGTTTAACAAAATGAATCTCTAAACCCTTCTTAATATGCCACAGATTTTCTGGATATTCAAACCCTTGTAGAAATCATATTTGAAATGAAATTTTGAAAAACAGAAATAAAAATAGAAATAGAAAAGGGGAAAGAAGGACCCTGCCAATCGAACCAGTCCACCATGGCCCATGTTCTATGCGTCGCCCACGGCAGTAACAACCATGTTTTGCTCACTCAGCCGTGGCCCAACTGAAGCCCAACACCAGCCCAGGTCATCTCCATCTCGCTGACTGACGAGTGGGACCAAGGGAGGACCGCGGGTTGAGACGTAAAGTAATCCAGGGGTTTTCTGCTAAAATAAGAGTCGTCGTCTTCCTCGCCCAATGGAAGAAGCTCGCTGGCTGGAGCTCCACCGTCTGTCATTGTCGCGATCCCCGCCTGCGCTGAGATGAACGCTACCGATGCCGCCGTTGCCTATAAATAGCCCAGCACCACTGGAGGAACCCCGTTGTGCCCGATTTCTCTTCTTCATTTAGGAGATGTCGAAACCCTGGCCACCGCTCGTTGTTGTTCTGGCCGTTTCTGACCGCCCCTCGCCTCGCCAAAGCCACCGCTAGAAGAGCCGGCGTGTACTCGTTTGCCTAGGACCAAGCTCACAAGATGGCATGTCGTGAATCGAGCGGAATCGAGCTCAGCCTCCCGCCCGCCGCCGCAGTCGATGATGTCGATTCGCCATTCCCCGACCATCTCCGGTCTCCCCGACCTGTCCATCGTACTCGTGGTGAGCTCTTGAACCTCTTGGTACTTCGTTTTTCCTCGATTGCTTCCCTGCCGACGTGCACCAGTCATCACCACCGCTAGCCACCGTCGTGCACCGTACTCCGACGGCCAAAAACCGGTCGCGCAACCACCACTAGACTCGACCTAGCGTCCTTTGTCCGAGAATATCATTTTGCGGCCCGAAAGTTGGGGCGCCCAGGCAACGCGGTACCCAAGTTCCTTGAAATCAGCCGGGATGACACCAGTTGGTGTGCCAAATACTCAGAGGGTCTTTTTCGGCATGCATTCAACTTTACATTTCAATACAAAAAATCAGGCTAACGGCTGTCAAATTGGGCCCCCTGTTAGTTCTCGCCGTTATGTCGCTCCCGTCGCTTAGGTGTCAATTAGGCTTGCAGCGTTGGTGCCTGCATCCATTACGCGTCTTCTTCTTCCCCGGAGCGGCAATCTGTGGGGTGTCGCAGCCATGGCGCGGAGCTGGGATGTGGATGAACCTGCTCGGACCAGCTCTCCTCCCTGTAGGCTTGCAGCGTTGGTGCCTGCATCCATTACGCATCTTCTTCTTCCCAGAGCGGCAATATGTGGTCGCGGCCATGGCATGGAGCTGGGACGTGACGAACCTGCTTGGCCCCGCTCTCCTTCCCATCCCGAGTCGGAGCTCGCACTCACCATGGATGCACCCATGGCACGGTGCGGGGACGAGAATTGGTTCCCGGTGAGATCTGTCACCGTGTCAACCATGCTCGGTTCTATTTTCCTCCTCTAGTATCCGAGCTCGCCGTCGCCGTGGTTGCACCCGCACCAATTCTGCCACCTCTGCCGAGGTCTCTTTGGTAGCTCAAGTTTGGTCATGTTGTACCTGTAAGCGAATTCGAAGCTAGGCGGCGGCAACCCGTTGTTGAACCTGCAAGGAATTTGCTGAAGACTGTGTGCTGCTCCAAGGTCTTCAGCTGATGCCTTCGGCTTCTGCCAACGTCCACTGCCTATGTGAGATCATTTAGTTACTTCAATAAAATATTTCGACCAATTTAACTTGTTGATGTATTCCTTGACAATTATGATATAATAAAGCACTAGAAATATTTTGTAGTGTGCATGAGCATGATCAATAATATAATTGAACACTAGAAATTTTAAGGCACTCCATATAAAAGAGTAGATTAATATAGAAGGTTCAACAGAGACACCACGGATATATTGTCTTACATGCCACACACAGGTAATAGTTAACTAAACCAAAATAAAAGCAGGGGCGACAGCAGGAGGCCAGGACACGGAGACGCCTAGCAGGGCAGGGGCATATCAGCAGGAGGCAGTGACAGCCTAGTCGATGGGATACAAGCCAATCCTAACATACTCCCAGAGGAATTTGCTGAAGGCTGCGTGCCGTGCCAAGGTAATCGGCCTATGGCTTCTGCCTCCGCCTCTGCCAATGCCCTCCGCGTGCTGGATCATGCTGTCGGGGTCCACGTTGATTGCTCTCTCATAGAATGGGAAAAACAGTCTCCCTCTACGGTGGAAACGGATTAGCCCACACCGTAACCGCCTCAGCACGTAGCGGCTCTTGTTGTCCCTAGATACCTTGCTATCGTCCACTTCATCATCATCCTCCTGTTAATTTTAAGAACAAAACTTAGAACTCATACATATGATTGAATTGTATTAGAAATCAAGAATTGACAACATGTATATGTAAGACAATATATCCGTGGATATCAAAGATAAAGCATCTCAGCAATAGTTTGATTGGTTCATATATCATTTCATCTCAATACAATGACAAATAATTGCATCAGAGTGTATATAGAATACAGATTGCAGCCTCATAAGTTTCTTCAGGGATGGAGTAGGTGAACCAAGTAACAATTGCACAACCTGTAATGTTGTTGTACATCGCCCCAGGTACACTAACTCATCCCTGAAAAAATCTGACACCAATGTGTCTTCCTCTCTTTTGTTACAAATTTGAATCATTGTCCACAATAAGAAATTGAAATGTAATCGTACAAAACATTATTCAGGGGTATACATAGTTAGGTACAAAAACAAGCCTAAAGATTGTAATTATAAATAAAAAACCAAACAATTAATCTTCAGGTACATGTTAAAAATACTTATTCTCAAAACCATTCATATACATATGCATCATACTACTCATTAAAAGATTAGAAACAATTCAAGGATCATATATGTAGTTCCATATGAGAATAAATCTAGAGCCTCATAATTTGTTTCAGAGATGGAGTTGGCGAACCAAAGTACCAACATCACAACCTATATTGTTTGTGTGCATTGCTACCTCGGGTTCACCAACCCATCCCTAAAACACGACACCATCATACGTGTCTTCCCTTGAACTCTTTTGAGGCAAATTTAAATCATCGGCCTCGGTGACAAACTAAAATGTAATTCTTATACACTATGAATGCATGGAATAGATAATTCAAATATCATAGTTCTATAAATGTAGAATAAAGATTGCGGCATCATAAGTTTCTACAAGGATGGCATAAGCGAACCAAGTAACAATTGCACAGCTTATATTGATCTTGTACATGGCCCCAGGTTCGCTAACTCATCCCTGAAAAAATCTGACACCAATGTGTCTGCCTCTCTTTGGGGAAAATTTGAATCATTGGCCACAATAAGAAATTGAAATGTAATCATACAAAACAATATCCAGGGATATATATAGTTAGGTACAAAAACAAGCCTAAATATTGTAAGGGAAAATTTGCTAAAGGACATTGTTATTTTCTGGCGTTTGCTAAAACACACCGTGTTGTCGGATTGAGGACAAGTACGCCATGAGGGGGTCCTCGAGGCATGTGGAAGAGAGGGGTGTGAGACGTACGGTATTCCGTGACAGTGAGCACACAAGTTTACCTAGGTTCAAATCCACCGGCTTTGGACAGATCCTACTCTTGCTAGCAATCCAGTAATACGGCAGAGCCGGAATATGGGTTACAAGGGTATCGCCTGTGCGAGTTGAGATTGTAGACTATTGTCTTGTGCCCTAATGGCTCTCCCTAGGACGGCTTATATAGATATCCGGCCTAGGGTTTACAGGAGAGATCAATCCGGCTACGACTAAGAGTTGGTTAGAGAGTACATCTTGAACTACAAGTAACATTATGGGCCTAAGTCGGTAAGTCTTCTGGGTCTTCCCGTAGCCGGATTGGACTCCGTCTTCTCTCCTGACTGGGCCGCCCGTGAAGCAAAGCTCTAACCCGAAGTGGGCCACCCTGGTCAGTGAGGAACTGTGAGGATACCCGGAAAATATATCCCCAACAGTAGCCCCCGGAGGCCTCCATGTCGTGGTTGTGTCATGGCAGATGCCATGGATAGGCTAAAGGTGGGGACTAATACACGCTAGGGGAATCCAGGGAGGGATAGTGAGGTGATTCCTCACACTGAAGTTCGTATTTTCTTTGCTTCCAAGATTACAAGTGCTCCTAGAGCTACATTGGCGAGAGGACGAAGAAGGAGCTCTCTAACTCTCACACACAGATCACCCTTAAAACCCTAGCCAAATCAGAATAGCGGAACCCCTTCTACAGAGGCCCTAGCCCTCCTTATATAGAGGGAACTAGGTCTCCACTTAGGGCATACGTGGAGGCATATTCCTAAGAATATGCCTTTTCCCAAAGTAGTAAGCCGACCGGGGTGCTTTTCCCCCGCGTCACACATGCAGAGGCTACGTGAGCCTCTGCGGCGCCCGCGTCAGCCGACATGGGCGTCGTCACCCTTGTCGGCCACGCCTCGGTGGTCCTGCCCTTGTCTGCTTCGCTCAGGCAGTGTGTACCGGGGCTTCTTTTGACCAGCGAGATTCCTTCCTTCTCCTAGAAGCTAGATGTGATCCGGATCATAGTTGATCCGGCCACACCCGTTCCTGCATACAAATTAAACATGCATTTCCGACTTACTACTTAAGTCGGTAGAGACTTAGTTAGGCGAACGCCCCCTGGTCCGGGTTACCCTGTGATTCGGCCTGCCTTGAGGTGACCCGGCCAGCATCCGCTTTGGCCTTGCCGAACCTCGGCTAACTCGGCCTTTATACCCCGGCGTGACCCTACCCGGGGGCATCCCCCCAACATTAGTCCCCGAAGCTGGTGCGGTCTTAGCTGCCTTGGCCGCTAAGGCCACATCAGGTTCAATTATGTTTGAGCTTTGGATGTTATTTCCGAGTTTCCTCCTTGTCTCAGATTATATGGATTTACGTTCCCCTTGCACGTTCCAAGTTTTCACTTGCCGGCCGGGTTACTACTTCAACTCGGACCTCATGGTTTTACTTTCCCTCTGCATATTCCAAGTGTTTACTTGCTGGCCGGGTTACCATGGTCCCATCCAGATCTTGCTTCCTTCTCTCGTACGCCAACCCACGTGGAGGCTAATCATTATGTTGTCTTATTTTAAGGGCCAACATAGTAACCGCCGCAGTAATTGTCAGTTATCACTGTGCGTGGGTCACGTCACGCCTGCCTCCTCGTTTACCGCATCAACGCATCATGTCATGGGATCAACTCCGCTCTGTGGCCTTCCGTGTGGCTCCCTGCTGATTGGCCGAGGTGGGCTATACACGGCCACACTGTGTGGCACATTCGCAGGAGGCGATCCCACTTTCCCCTTGAGGGAGTGGTTAAATAGGGGACGGGCGCATCCCTTAGGCTTTTTCCCCTTACTGCTCCCCTCTGCCCTTTGCTCTCCTTCTTCTTCGTCTTCCTCGCGACCGCACCGCCGCCAGTGCTTCCAAGTAGCAACGCCGCTGCCGCACTTTCCCCCACACCTCTGCATCTTCGCCACTGCTACGCGCCTCCTCCACCACGGGTCGCTGCCAATCTAGGCCGTTGCCTCCCACCGCTGCTAGCGCCAGCGAGGGAAGCGAGCACCAGATGACGGAGGAGGAGCTCATCGTCGCCGAGCAAGAGATGGAGGAGGACACCGCGGCGGCGGACCGTGGTGCGTGGGCCGGGTCCTGGGTCTGCCAAGACGACCTGGATTGGCTCTATCACACGAGACGCATCCCCGTCGGCGTCGCCGCTCGTCTTGCCTCCGCCGAACTGGCCCCCTCACCCAATCCGGGTGAGTACGTCGTGTTCTTGTCCCACTTCCAGCGGGGGTTCGGTTTGTCAGTCAGCGACTTCTTCCGGGATTGGCTTAGCACCTACGAACTCCAGCCGCACAACCTTCCTGCCAACGCTATTACCTCTCTTTCCTCTTTTTCTTCTACGATCGAAGGCTACGCCGGACTATGGCCCACGAAGGAACTGTGGATCCGGTTTTTTGGCCTTCGTCGCAATGTCATCCCAAACATCCAACTTGATCCGGAGGACAAGCAGCTCACTCAATTCGGAGCCGCGTCCATCTCACCCCGGAGGTTTTCTGTTTTCCCCCGGGTCACCGGGTTGGACTCCTGCAAAGGATGGGCCCGGACTTTCTTTTATGTCTGGAATACGGGCACTGAAGACTTAATTTGGCTGCTTCCCTATACTCTAGGTCCACCTAACCCGGAATTGTGGGACGTCGTCCCCAAGAAGCCCACGGCCTTGGCCAACCAGGTCAACAAGAGGTTCGCGGAGCTGAAGAAGCTTGGGTTGCGCAAAGATGATGCTATGATCACGTTCGTGCGCAACCGAATCTCCCCCCTCCAGAAGCGCACCCACAAGGTGTGCCACATGAGCTTCGGCCGCGATCCCAACCGGACCTCATCCTTCGAGCTGAGCAACACGGAGATCTATCGCTGGGTTAAGGCTCTCTTCACCACCCACAAGGACTTCTCCGCTGAGTGGACGTGGGGAATTGAGCATTTTTGCCGTGACAGGCTTCCTCCCGCGGTAAGCTTCGTGGCACAAACTTATTCCGGACTAATTATATGTCGGTCATTGTTGCAATTTTGACTCTGTTGTTCATTCTTTTCCTCAGCAATTCCTTCAGCAGACCCTCGAGGATGGCACCGATCTGACCCTTAAGTGGGCGCCCGATCGGGAGAGCCCGGACAAGGAAGAGCCGGACCAGGAGATGTTCCTCCCGATGACCGACGCTACGAAGCGACCCACCGGTAAACCCTCTTCTATTAGAGATTGGCCCGATGATGAAGATGACTCGGATGTCGAGGTGATTGAACCTGTTGATGCTGTCCCCCTTTCTTATGCTTTTCCAGCATCAGCTAACCCCGGTGGGCATATCCACGAGGATCCTCCCCTTGCTACGGGTGAACCTGTTCCGGTAGCGCCGAAGAAGAAGCGCAGAGCTGCATCAAGTTCGTCCTCCGGACCTTCTCAGCCCGCAAAAAGTCGAAAGAAGTTCGGAGACAAAACCGCCTCCAAGCCAGCAGGCAAAGCCCCAGCACGAAGGGCTCGGAAACCCAAGGAGCCCCAAACCTCGGATGCGTAAGTATCTTTTCCCTCTGCAACTTATTCTTTCTTGCATTGTTGTAATTTCTCTTCTGACATTATTTGATTCGGCAGGGCTACGGTGGAGGTCCCTCAGAGTGGATCTAGCATCTCTTCACCGCTCCGACCTAGCCCTTCTCCCCCTCGTGACGACGAGTCACGCCCGCTAAGCCCTATTCCAGAGGGTTCTGCGGCTGCTCCGAGTTCTATTCCACCTCGTCAAGAGGGGGTAACCTCAGAGCGGGGGAGACCGGCCCAGCCGAGGCGGCGACATCCACAACTTCGGCTTCGCCGCAAGCAGCAACCACCGAGACTACCTTGGCACCAGCACCAGCTCTAGCACCAGCAACTACCCCAGCACCAGTAACCGATCCAGCACCACCACCAAGTCCGGCAGCTTGAAAATCAGCAGCGGCACCAAGTCCAGCAACAAGAGCACCAGCGCCAAGCTCCTCCGCCTCGTCCGAGTCTTCTCAATCTCGGCGAGGAAATACCCCGGTAACTCCTAAGGGAAAATCCGCCGCAACTACTTCCTCTTCCCAGCAGCCAAAGGGAAAAAAGGCTCCTGACGCTACTAAGGCAGCATTCGTCGAAGCTGGGCAGCGTACCCTCGCATCCATGCTTCCCAAAAAAGCTCCACCAGCTAAGGATGCCCCTGCCGAGCCAACTGACGCACAACAGATGGTTCTGCACACCAGCCTGGCCCTTGCCTTGGTCGAGAGGAAGGTGGCGCACGCGAAGGGCTTGGTGGCGCCCCAATGCCCACCGGCGAGCGGTACACTCCGATGTTGATTGAATTCGTCAACAATTGGAACAAGGCGGAGTTTGTCCATGACAATGATCTCCCGGAGAGATTTGGCCCCGCCGAATTTTCCGCCCAAATGAACACAGCCGCTAAGGCAATCAACCTCGTGGGTCGGATGATGGAGGTACGTCACTTCCCCTTTAGATGCTGTAGATGATGATATAACCATTAGTCCCCGAGCCTCCGGGGGAGTAACTTGTTACTCGGTCGGATGCTCCTTAGAAAATTAATGTTGCTTCGCGATAACTTCGAATATGCACACACCTAGAGCCGGGTTAAGTTCCACTTGGCCCGGATCTTGTACACTTCGAATATGCACACACCTAGAGCCGGGTTAAGTTCCACTTGGCCCGGATTTTGTACACTTCGAATGTGCACACATCTAGAGCCGGGTTAAGTTCTAGTTGGCCCGGATCTTGTACACTTCGAATATGCACACACCTAGAGCCGGGTTAAGTTCCACTTGGCCCGGATTTTGTACACTTCGAATATGCAAACACCTAGAGCCAGGTTAAGTTCCACTTGGCCCGGATCTTGTACACTTCGAATATGCACACACCTAGAGCCGGGTTAAGTTCCACTTGGCCCGGATTTTGTACACTTCAAATATGCACACACCTAGAGCCGGGTCAAGTTCCACTTGGCCCAGATCTTGTACACTTCGAATATGCACACCCATAGAGCCGGGTTAAGTTCAACTTGGCCCGGATCTTGTACACTTCGAATATGCACCAAGCTAATTTATGTTTCTGTACTCTTTTCAGGTGACCACCAATCGCCGGAGTGCTGAATTACAACGTCTGCTGGATACCCACAAGATGCTACGTGCAAAGCAAGCTGCACTTCTCGCGGAACACGAGAAAAGGGGTAAATTTCTCCCTTGGCGCTTCTCCATTTTTCTTCATCTTCCTCTGCCGAACTAATCTCATCATTCGGTTTTCCGCAGCTGGGGTGGAGGCTGAGAACAAGATTATGCGGAAGAACCTAGAGCAGATCAAGGGTAATTCCTTTTTGTCTGACCTTACTATTGTTTCCATCTCCTTTTCTCCTTGGCTCGGCAAACATTCATACCTCGGCTCTGCCGGGTCAACACACTATTTCAGCATCTCTTGAAGATAGTGTGCCCGTGCCTGATATGATGCTGCATTTTCTCGAACAAGCAAGGCAGCATCAAGCCGAGCTCAAGAAGAAAGACGATGAGCTTGACCTCCTCCAGACCAAGCATGATGAGATTGCTAGGCTCAAGGCCCAGATGGAGAAAATGAAAGCTCAGAACCAGTCCGAGCTCCAAAAGGCTGGCCAGAATTTCACAGAAGAGCGCGAGCGCCTCAATCTCCAGATCGCCAAGGACCAGGATCCACTCAAGGAGTCCAACATCCAGCTTGGGTCGGCGAATGCTGAGCTTGCGCAGCTCCGCAAAAGACGCGATGACTGCACCAGGGAGTTGACCCGGATCCTCAGCCACATATCACGTAAGTTCCTTCCCTTATCCGACATACTTTTCTGGGTTACTCCATATGTCTTTTCTTTACCTTCTTCCTTTGCCTTGTTTTCAGGCAAATTTCCAGAGGGCACTGCTATTGCGAGCGCAGCCATTGCGGACTTCCGCCGAGAAAGGGGTACTCCCGCCGCTCCTGACAGTGAAGAAATTCCTTATGACATGGATGACCTATTGGTCAGCCTGTCATCTCGCGTGGAACTCATCAAGAATTATGGCAAGGACATCCTTGACGTTGCGGTTCGCATCTTCAACACGTTCTGGCCTGGAGAAGATACCCCGGAGTCCACCGCAATTCTTGTTGAGAAGCTAATGGAAACCGAGACCCAGCTCGACCTCTGGAGGGAGTCCGCTGGACGTGCTGCAGCTGATACCGTTCTTCACCACATACTCACATGGTATGAGAAGATCGATCTCAACCTCTTGGCACGCCTGCGCACCGGATCCAAATGGACCGATGACCCGGAGTGGGTAGCTCGGCGCCATGCTTATGCCCATAGCCTCATCGAATACGCTCCCATTCATGAATGGGTTGAGGGACCGAGCTTTCTGGAAACCGCTGGGGACGAAGAGGTTGAGAACGACGAAGATGGCTCAGACGGTGATGGAGAGGACGATGCCTCGGATATCAAAGACGGTGAAGATGACCCCGAACTTCCTCCTCCTGCTGCTCCTTGAGCGAAAAAACTTGAAAATTTATCAGATCCCCAGTATGCCGGGTGGAATTGTATCCCATATACATGTGATATTTTGCTACTAAGTTCTTATGCCGGATTGACTTGGGCGTAGTCCCCGAGTTTCTTTTTCTTGTTCGTCTAATCTTTTGGCTCGGATCGTGTCTACCTTGATTCGGTTTTACAACTTACGAATCTGAGCTTCAAAAATTGTCTTAACAATACTGGGAAACTTTTAGGCTTAGCTCAAAAATAAAACAGTATAATAATTTGAAAGTAAATACACGGTTAGTCCGAAAAACAAACGTCGGCTCGATTAAGTTCTTTTCCTTAGTCGTTTTTGTGTGCTACGCAATTCCAAACTTGTTCTCTTGCTTGCCATGAAGCCAATTCTTGTTGGACAGCAGCAAGTCGAAGAGTTGGGTTTTTGGTGCTCACACATTACTAATCCGAGCTAAGTAGAACAACTTATTCCAGCTAACGCACAAACGATAATAAATAGTATTAAGGCAGTCCCCGAGATACCGCTCGAGGTGCCAACATTTCATTGATAAGCTCATTGTCGGCATACATACCAACACATGAGAAGACTCGGATACATACACTTCTTCGCTAAGTGTAGAACGGACGAAGTAGAGCTACATTCCATGGACGCTTAGATTCCTCGCTGGACCTGTCCGCCTTGTTCTTTTCCTGTGGCTTTGCATCTATAAGATAATAAGAATCATTGTGCTATGCTTTGCTCACGATGAATGGCCCTTCCCATGGGGGGGATAATTTATGCATGCCAGCAGTACGTTGTACCAACCGGAGCACCAGATCGCCTTCCCGAAAGACTCGGGGGCTTACTTTCCGGCTATGATAGCGTCGGAGATTTTGCTGATATATGGCGGATCTGGACAATGCCATTTCTCTCGCTTCTTCCAGCAGATCAACATCATTTTGCCGAGCATCATGCACTTCGGCTTCTGTGTATTGGGTGACCCTAGGCGAATCATCCTCTATGTCGGCTAGTAGTACAGCTTCTGCCCCATATACCAGAAAAAACAGCGTATAGCCTGTTGATCGATTCGGAGTTGTTCTTAAACTCCATAGTACCGCTGGTATTTCTTCTATCCAGCACCCCGCCGATCTTTGTAGCGGCTCAATGAGCCGGGGTTTTATCCCGGATAATACTAATCCGTTGGATCTTTCCACTTGTCCATTCGATGCGGGGTGGGCTACCGAGGCTACGTCGAGTCGGATCTTCTTATCCTGGCAGAAACGCGCAAATGCTCCGTCCGCAAAATTTGTGCCATTATCAGTTATGATACTGTGAGGGTAACCGTACCTCAAGATGATATCCTTGAGAAACGTTACGGCCGTAGCCCCATCACATTTTCTTATAGGCTTTACTTTGATCCACTTCGTAAACTTGTCCACCATGACCAAAATGTGAGTCATATTCCCCCTTGCTGGTTTGAACAGGCCAACCATATCCAAGCACCATACGGAAAATGGCCATGTAATTGGTATGGTCTTGAGTTCCGACATTGGCATATGTGTCTTGGTAGCGTACCTCTGACAACCATTACATTTTCTCACCAGATCTTCTGCTTGCTCTAAGGCACTTGGCCAGTAGAATCCGTGCCGGAAAGATTTTGCTACCAAGGCTCGGGACGAGGCATGATGCCCGCATTCCCCTTGATGTATATCTCGGAGGATGTCAAGCCCTTCTTCCGGGTCATCGCATCGCTGGAGGACATTGGTCACACTCCTTTTGTATAGTTCAGAATTGATGATCGTGTACGCCTTTGCCCTCCTCTGTGTTTGCCTGGACAGCACTTCCTCAGTGGGTAACGTTCCATCTTTCAGGAATTGAAATATAGGTAGTGCCCAAGCTGGTATTGCTCGCATAGGGAACACACCCCCATCAATTTCCATCTGATCCACCGGCATAACTTCAACCGGATCAGGCTGAGCAGTCCCCGGGTCTTGCGAAGCAGTCCTCGGGTTCGCCGAGGCAGTCCCCGGGTTTCGCGCACCACTTCCCATGTCAATGTCCATGGGCACAGCTCCGGATTCCGTGTCCTCCGGGACATACATTGAGTCGGTTTCTGGGGACGGCCTAATGGATGGTTTCCTGAGGTGCTCTAATGCTACACCCGGTGGAATTGCTTGTCGGGTTGACCCGAGCTTCGACAGCATGTCGGCAGCCTCATTTTCCACCTAGGGTACATGGTGAAATTCGCATCCCTCAAAGTAACCAGATATCTTTTGCACATGAAATCTGTACAGTGCCATGTTTGGATCAAGGGTGTCCCACAGTCCCGACACTTGCTGCACCACCAAATCCGAGTCGCCAAAGCATATGATCCGACATATCCCAATTTCTTTTGCCACCTTGAGCCCGTGCACAAGTGCTTCATACTCAGCGACATTGTTTGATGCCGCGAAATGGATCTACAGCATGTATTTCAGCTGGTCCTTCTTTGGCGAGGTAAGCACAACTCCGGCACCTAGCCCGATTTTTGTTTTTGATCCGTCAAAGTGCATTCGCCAATAGTTCGGATCAGGAAGTGGTGGTTCGTATTGCACCTCGGCCCAGTCCACAAAAAAGTCCGCCACAGCTTGAGATTTGATTGCCTCTCTTCTGTCATATTGTGGCGCATAAGGAGCTAGTTCAATTGCCCATTTTGCAATTCTTCCACTCGCATCCTTGTTACTCATTATCTCGGAAATGGGGGCCTCACATATGACCTTGATAGGATGCTCCTCAAAGTAGTGCTTCAGCTTCTTAGCGGCCATGTACACGCCATATGCCACCTTTTGATAGTGTGGATAATTATGATTAGAGGCTGAGAACACCTCGCTCAAGTAGTACACTGGCCTTTGCACCAACTTACCTTCCTCGTCGCGCTCCACCACTATCACTGCACTTACAACTCAGTTGGGTGCAGCTATATAGAGCAACATTGGCTCCTTTGATAGTGGTGAGGCTAACACTGGTGCAGTGGCTAACATCTTATTTAAGTGGGCAAAGGCTTCATTGGCCTGTGGCGTCCAAACGAACTTATCCGACTTTTTCATGAGTTGGTAAAGAGGCAATGCCTTTTCTCCCAACTAACATACAAACCGACTTAACGATGCCAGGCAACCTGTGAACTTCTGGACATTGTTAAGACACTTCGGCAGTTCCATTCGTTCGATGGCCCGGATTTTAGTTGGATTAACCTCGATACCTTGGCTGGAAACAAGAAAACCGAGCAATTTTCCAGCCGGGACACCGAAGGTACATTTTTCCGGGTTAAGTTTCATTCGGAACCTTCTTAGGTTCGCAAACGTTTGCCTGATATCGTCAAGGAGCATTTTGCTTTCCTTGGTCTTAATAACCACATCATCCACGTACACTTGTACATTTTGACCGATTTGGTCGTGCAAACATTTTTGCATACATCTTTGGTACGTTGCCCCTGCATTACGTAAACCAAATGGCATGGTGCGATAGCAATAAGCCCCATACGGGGTGATAAACGCAGTCTTTATTTAATCATCCGGATTTAGAGGTATCTGGTGGAAACCAGAATATGCATCAATGAATGACAACAGTTCACATCCAGCAGTTGAGTCTATGACCTGATCTATCCTTGGAAATGGAAATGGATCTTTTGGACACGCCTTGTTCAGGTTCATGTAATCGATACACATTGTCCAAACCACCGCCACATTCGGATCATCCTTCTTCTTCTCCACCAGCACCGGATTAGATAGCCAATCCGGGTAAAGTACCTCCATGATAAATCCTGCAGCTAGCAACCGAGCTATCTCATCCCCGATGACCTTCCTCCTATCTTCAGCAAAGCGGCGGAGAGGTTGCTTCACCGGCTTTGCCCCGGGTCTCACATTTAAAGAGTGCTCGGCCAGCTCCCTTGGAACACCTTGCAAGTCCTGTGTGGACCAAGCAAAAATGCCCCGATTCTCATGGAGGAAGCTGACGAGCTCGCTTTCCTATTTGTCACTTAGCCCGGCACCAGTTGTTACGGTGCGCTCCGGGAACATATCATCAACGGGAATCTTCTTGGTATCTTTCGTGGCCTGGAAGGAGACACTTCCATGCGGGTTACTCAGCGCTGGCATATACTGCTGCGCGGACTGAGCCAATGCCGGCACCTCTTGAATTTTCCTTTTTTCCTGCGCAATCACAAGTGACTCGGCTAAGTTAGACCCGGCCGACGCACACTCCATGGAACGTCGGAAATCCCCAGCAATAGTAATCACTCCGTTTGGCCCGGGCTATTTCATCTTCAAGTAACTTATGTGATAGCTTGCCATGAACTTGTTTAGCGCTGGTCTTCCGAGTAACGCGTGATACACACTTTCCAAGTTCACCACCTCGAACTCCAGATTTTCAGTTCGGCAGTTATCTCTCGTGCTGAACAATACGTCAACCCAGACCTTGCCTATTGGCTCGCAAGAAATGCCGGGCACAATGCCATGGAAAGTTGTCCTCGTGGCCTGCAACATGTTTTCCGAGATACCCAACTTGCGCATTGTGTCCGCATACATGATGTTAATGCTACTGCCATTGTCGATCAATACTTTTGAGAACCTTACGTTAATGCTTGGTCCAATGAATGTCGGATCCAGCAGCAACGCATACGAACCAGGGCTTGGCATAAGCTTGGGATGATCCTTGATGCTCCAGGTGATTTCTTGGTCAGACCAAGGCATATACCTTGTCACTGCAGGCATTACTGCATTCACCTCCACATGTCACCTCCACTGCAGGCATTACTGCATTCACCTCCACATGTCAGACCAAGGCATCTGTTTCCTCAGTGGTGAACACACAATAGCTCTGATGATGCTCTCTGTACTCATTCCTCCCCTCATTTCCGGGGTACCTCTGATCCGGCTGATGCTGATTTTCCACCTGATGCACTGCATCCCTTCTCTCATTGTTATCATACCTCGGCGGAGGGGGTGGCAACATTAGCTGTTGTGTGTTCGCTCCGGAGAGCAATTGCTGCCGGGGTAACTCCTGCCGAGGTTGATCATTCCGAGGTGCCTGAGCATTCCCCGAACCACCTTGTTCGATCTTGCGCATCCACTCACATTGCCTCGTCGTATGACCCGCTAGGTTACTCGGATTCGGCGTGTGAAATTTACACGGCTGATCCAACATCGACTCATAAGTATACCTCAGACGGTCCTTCTTTTCTTGCCACTGTTTCTTTTGCTCTGGCGTCCAAGTTTTCTTGCCATCGCTTCTCGGAGTCCACTGCCCTCCAGTTTTCTGGCGTTGGCTGCCCCTTGCTCCGGGCTGATCTTGATTCACGACCGCAACCTGTTGCGAACCGTATCGATGATCCGGTCTATCATCTCTTCTTTTCCCTCTGTAGTCATTCCTCCGGGATGACCCGGCTCCATCTCTCTGGTAGTACTCATCATTTGACTCGTTTTACACGAGCCTAGGTTGAGTCGGATCACCCAGAGCATACGAATCTGCAATCCGGATCATCTCTGCCAACGTAGTTGGCATTTTCCTTTGCAACTTTTGCCACAGCTCGCTTGCATATCTGCACCCTTGTGCAAACCATGCTATGTCCTGTGATTCTATCACGCCCTCACATGAGTTTCTCACGGTACACCACCGGGTTAAAAACTCCCGATCCGTCTCATTCGGTCTTTGCTTGCACATAGCTAGGGTCTGCGGCCTATTTGGCCTCTGATACGTACTCGAAAAATTACTGATGAACATCTCCTCGAAATCTATCTAGAAATTAATGCTTCTGGGTGGCAAATTGTTCAGCCATACCCTTGTCGGGCCCTCCAACATCTGGGGCATGTATCGTACAGCCCACCTCAAGTTGCCTGTGGCAATTTTCAGAGCCGTAGCATAATTTATCAACCAATCCTCCGGCTTGGTACTACCGTCATACGTCTTTGTGCCCCTGGGTAACTGGAAGTTGGGTACCGGCGGTAGCTTCATGATCCGGGGCCCAAAACATGCTGGACCCGGTGGACCTTGACATTTGATATGTTCCGACCTATACAGTCGATCCAATTTCAACCTGGCATCATCCGGCATCAAATCCCTGCTTCCCAATCTCGACCCTATCACATGATAGTCCGGCCTTGGGTATCCTGCGTTCGCCATTTCCGAATCTCCATCGTTGTATCGGTTTTGCTCTTGTGGAGCACCTCCCTGTTGCATACCTCGGCCGACACTTTGCTCTTGCCTTGGTATATTCCGCTGCTGCGGTTGTCCTGCTCCTGCCGAGTTTCGCTGTCCGGCATTGCCATTGAGGGTGTTCCCTTGACCGGGATTGCCTTGGTCGCGGTTACCCCGGCCAGCTTCACCTCGGCTCACACTCCGTCGATCATCATTTTTCTGTGCTTCTTTTCCTTTCCCTGCCCGCGTTGGGTCATACGGGACGATCTGTTTGTTCCGTCTGGCCGAGGTTACTACCTCTTCTCTCCTTGGACCACCATGAGGAGACGATGCGGCTCTAGCGGATTTCTCCGGGTTACCCATCGCTGAATGGACGATCTTGGAGGCTCCAGCTCTCTCCGGGTTAGCTTTGAGTAGTTCTTCGTTTTGTCTGTTCGCGATCCGAACCAGCTCATTGACCCTATCTTGTTGTCTTTGTCGGCCTTCACCTGTTAGACCCTCTAACTCGGATGCGGCTGCATCTGCTGCTCTGAAGTTCTTTGCCGGGGTACTATACCTCGGCAGCCCCACGGACAAACAGTTTTCTGATTCCTCGATTCCAGTATCACCTTCTCTGTTCATTTCGCTCATGAGATTTCTCCCCTTCACTTTTACAGCATCAACTTTGTTTGCCTTAGCGTATTCACGCAGCGTCATGTTCAACGACTACTGAGCCGCAACTATCTTTTTTGCCCCCTCGAGTATCTTTTGCCTAGTTTCCTCTAGCTCGGCCTGTGCTCGAGCCGGATCTACCGCTGCTACTATAGGGTTTGCCAAACTATCCATCGCTTCTCTTAGCACATTCTCTGGCCTCTCTAGTGGAGGACCTCTACCTTTCCTCGGTGCTTTAGGTGTTACCTCCGGATCTGGCGCCGGATCTTTGCTTGCGCCTGCACCTGGCGCAGTCATCATCACCTCTGCATGGTCCGGGGAGCGAGTGATACGCGCCCCGCGAACCACTGTGAGGGGTGGCTCCCCTGCCTCGACGACGTGGCGCGGATGAACACATGACACGTCAACAGCAACATAGACCTTGTGGACGCCGAGCTTGACGAAGAGGCCGTTGCGCGGAAGCGGGCGCGTGCCGAAGCAGCCAACGTTGTCGCTGACGAAGTCCAGTGCTCCAAAGCGCTGAACGAGCCCGGACACAATGCGTTCGCCGGTGCCGATGAAGTTTCCCGTCCGGATCTTGACCCCTGCTAGCGCCGCTAGCCCCACGGTGGGCGCCAACTGTCGTGGTGGTGTCACGGCAGATGGAATGGATAGGCTAAAGGTGGGGACTAATACACGCTAGGGGAATCTAGGGTAGGATAGTGAGGTGATTCCTCACACCGAAGTTCGTATTTGCTTTGCTTCCAAGATTACAAGTGCTCCTAGAGCTGCATTGGCGAGAGGAGGAAGAAGGAGCTCTCTAACTCTCCCACATAGATCACCCTTAAAACCCTAGCCAAATCAGAATAGCGGAACCCCTTCTACAGAGGCCCTAGCCCTCCTTATATAGAGGGAACTAGGTCTCCACTTAGGGCATACGTGGAGGCATATTCCTAAGAATATGCCTTCTCCCAAAGTAGTAAGCCGACCGGGGTGCTTTTCCCCCGCGTCACACATGCAGAGGCTACGTGAGCCTCTGCGGCGCCCGCGTCAGCCAACATGGGCGTCGTCACCCTTGTCGGCCACGCCTCGGTGGTCCTGCCCTTGTCTGCTTCGCTCAGGTAGTGCGTACCGGGGCTTCTTTTAACCAGCGAGATTCCTTCCTTCTCCTAGAAGCTAGATGTGACCCGGATCATAGTTGATCCGGCCACACCCGTTCTTGCATACAAATTAAACATGCATTTACGACTTACTACTTAAGTCAGTTGAGACTTAGTTAGGCGAACACCCCCTGGTCTGGGTTACCCCGTGATTCGGCCTGCCTTGAGGTGACCCGGCCAGCATCCGCTTTGGCCTTGCCGAACCTCGGCCAACTCGGCCTTTATACCCCGGCGCGACCCTACCCGGGGGTATCCCCCCAACACCCCAAGATCCAAAGTCGGATTTTATCATCGTCTAGCTTGATCTTCGGCTTGCAGAATCTTGAAGGGTTCCTGAAACTTCACAACAAATACGATTCGGGTCTTAAAAATAAGTCGGACCTATAAATTAGTTACTCGGATTTTCCAGCTTGATTTTAAACTAAGTCGGAACTTGGTTTCTACGCCACCTGACACAAGCATGGTCAAGTCACGTCATCTGATAGGCGTGCCGTCAGCACGATCGTTGGTGGGTCCGCGGTTCATGGAACCGAGGCGCCGTTTCAATGCGAGCGTGGAGATCGAGGAGACGCAATCATCGCGTGGGTCCTTCCCAGTTCTTTCCACGACGCGTGGCGGTTACACTGTAGCATTTGCAGGAATCTTGGCGCAGTTAGGTGGATATAAGGGGTTTGGATTTCTCCTTCTCCTTTCCACCAGTCTTTGCCGTTTCCTTTCCTCCCAATCCTCCTACGCGCTCAGAGCTCTCTCGTCCTTCCCCCCACAGAAACTCCCAGCGCCGCCACTTTCAGGTCATCTCACCGGAGAAATGGCTTCATTGTCTTCTTCCTCCGGTTTGGCGGCAACAGCGGCGGCGGCGACGGCGGAAGCAGCAGCGGAGAAGGAAAGCTTCCGGGGAATCTAGATCCCCTGCACCCTTGACGAGGAAGGCCTCAAGAACGTGGAGAAGGAGGGGCTTCTCACCGCCGGCGACTGGCGGAGCGGCTCCGGCGAAACCGTCCCCAACCCGCGCGAGGGCGAGCGAGTCCACTTTGGCACCCATCTGGACCGAGGTCTGTCTTTTCCTCCCTTGGAGTTCTTCTCCGAGGTGATAGATCACTATGGAGTTCAACTCCACAATCTTCCTCCCAATTCACTTCTAGAAATGAGCGCATATGCTGCGCTTTGCGAGGGCTTTCTCGGCATTAGGCCGAGTTTGCTTCTCTTCCGGTACTATTTCCATGTCCGAAGAAATTCCATCACTGCCGGTGTTCCTTACATCACCGGCACCATTAGCTTTTCTCTTAGACGAGACCGGGCCTATCCCAAAATCGCTACCAGTGAGTCGATCAAACAATGGCCAGCCACTTTCTTCTATCATTGGGATATTCCGGCTCCCGGCAAAGCTACTGCTTTGCCGGCTTTTGTCGACGGAGCCGCCACGGCCCAGCCTTCCTGGGATGCGGCTGCTCCGGCTCTCACTGACGATCTGATCCTCGCTAAGAGGCGGATCGAATTTCTGATCAAGCACATGGGTCTGAAGGGATCCGACTTGGTCCAGTGCTGGGTCTCACGTCGGATCCAGCCACTTCAGAACCACGGGGATAGACTGATGCACTCCATCACGTCTTCCCAAAAAGACTCTCTCCGCATCATCCCCAAATCCTACACCACTCAAGGTTACATCAGCCAAATCAAGTGGCTGATCAAGGAGCGGATCGAGAGGAGGATTCCGGAGATTTCTCTGGATATGTACACAGCGGAAAACCCCGTGGTGCCGGTAAGCTTCCATCAATACACCTTTTATGTGTTTCAATCTTTTAAGTTATATACTGCAATGCTGATATGCTTTCCTGCTTTCAGCTTGCTGACCTCCCCGAGTTGGAGCTTGCTCCACTTGAAGGATATCCTCCTGAGTTTTCTCAGGAGACTGAAGTGGTCCCATTGCCGGACCTTGCGCTCAAGAAGCGCAAAGCTCCGACAGTGGCTGTTGGCACAAAGGAAGTGCCTGTTGTGAAGAGGTAACTTTCATTCACCATTTGCGCCTTTGTACCTTTCTCGAATTTCTTTCCGAGATGTAATGTTTCCGACTTTGCCCCATTTATCAGAGCAAAGCCGATCGTCAAGGGCAAGGGGAAAGGGATTCCTGCGAAGCCCCTGCGACAGACGAAGCTCACCATAGCTTCTCCTGCCGTGGCTCCTCCAACTCCTGCCCCTCAACCTTCTGCAACTCCGGCGATTATTCCTTCTCCGTTGGTTGCAGAAGATCCGGCTCCTCCAACAGAGCCTGTGACCCTTGGGTCACAAACTGATGTCACCGTGGGTGCGTCAGGTCAAGATAAGGGTGAACCCTCTTCGGGTAATGATCCCTCGACTGAAGTCTTTGCCGACAATCTCATCAACAATCCAGGACTTGCCAAGTTTGGCCTATCCCGGAAATCTGCAGAGGAGATTCAGCGGCTGGCCAGGCAAGTCCTGGACAAAAGCCATCTATCCCCCGAGGAGGAAACACAAGAAGCAGAGGACGTCAAGTTCTCCGATCTTCTCGCTCAAGTCCGCCTTCGCGATGAGAGGATTAGGGCTGGTGAGCTTCCAACAGCCCCAGTAATCCCTCTTACCCTCGCCGAGAAGGTGGCAGTTGAAGTGAACGCGGGTTTAGACAAGCTCACCCGCGAGCAATATGTAAGTCGGAATTCCAACTCTTATTTTTACATTATGTTATATCATATCCTCTAGCCCCCAAGCATGAAGTAGGATATAGAATCCAGGTTTATGCTTTCATTAGGATGCCAAAGAATGAACTAGTGTAGCCCCCAAGGCTCGTGCTGATATTTAGCAAAAAATATTAGCCCGAGTCTTAAGTAGCTTTCTGACTTTGGGTATTCTGACTTACAGAAAGTATGTTCCTATAACCAGGAATTATTGACCAATGTCTGCAATAAGCGGAGAGAGATCAAGGCTCTCTGGCTTAAAAATGCCGAACTCAAGGTAGCCAAGGATGAAGCCGAAGGTAAACATTCCAAGATTCAAACCTTGTCTTTTACTTTTTGAGTGCCAAACTTTTTCTGAACTGTTGTTCTTTTTTTTGACTTACAGCGCTGGTGAAACAATCCATCACTATGATTGAATAGGCCAAGAACCTCAAGACCCTGGTGGTGGAGAACAAGGGACTTCGCCAAGAGCTGGATAAGCTCAAGGCGGATCATGAAACGAGCATAGCTCAAGTCCTGGAATCCTCCTCCATGGCCACTGAAGAGCGCGATCGCAAGATTGCCACTCAAGATAAAGTTATCTCGGACCACAAGAATGAGCTTGGCAGAGAGAAGGACATTTCCTAGGCGCTCTGGGCTGAACTCCAGAGTCTCCGGGAGGAGAAGGCCAAGATTGACGACGTCATTCTCGGTATGTTTCCCCTCTCTGACTTATCTTTTCTTCGACTTCTATCAATGTCGGTTTTTTCTTAACTTGTTTTGTGTATAGGTCCTCTAAACTTGACGGACTCCTCCTCCTCCGAGCCCCGCACCCACCGGCTTACCCAAGTCGGTGATCTTCTTCATGACTTCCGCCAGTCCCTTGAGGACATTGGCGAGTCTCTCAGGATTCCGGACATGCCAAGCATGTCAGATTTTCAGGTGCGGGACAAGGCCAAGGAAATGCCGCAGCTTGTTCGGGACTGGAACATGTCCTATGCTCAGACTGCTGCGCAGAACACTCTCACCATGGTCATGAGCCACCATGGAAACATGGAGATATGGCAAGTGACCAGAGGGTACTGCAAGGTAGACGAAGACGGCCAGGAGCAAGACCTTCAAGCCATCAAGCACTCCTGCGCTGGATACGGGTGCCACGTAGCTGATCTGACCAGCTACGAGATCCCCTTCTTCACCCGTGTGTCTACTCTGCCACCTCCTCCAGAAGAAGCCGAAGAAGTTTCCGGCGATGAACGGACCACCTCAGATCCGGACATTATGGAACGATATCAAGGCGGAGTAACCAACGAGCCAGCAGCTGCTTCATCTGCTCCTGCATCATAGACCACAAATTTATGTATTATTCTGTGAAAGAACATGATGTGTTTGTAAATATTAAGTACTATTGACTTTGCTAGTGCTAATTTTTTTATCTATTCAGCACTTTTGTCTTAGATTTTTTTTTGTGCCTGAAATGTTTACATAAGCACTTGAAATTTTCCGTCTCTACTTATCGTTTATCTGGCTTTCCGCCTCGTCCCTTTCGTGAGCCGGCTAAACCTTCAGTCGGAAACTTTGCTGAGCAACGGAGCTCAATTGCTAAACCAATTTAAACTCGGAAACAAAGCCGGCTTCCAGTACCAACAATTCACTACTCGGAAAATACCCGCATCCAGCAATCAGACAAATAACCCAAGTAAAGACTAGAATTTTTAGAGTTATACCCGAAGGTAGCAGTTTTAGAATCAGAAATCTAAACCAGAACGAACATGAGCATAAAGTACTTTCAAGCATTCTGGGATTTTCGACTATGACATGATCATTAGGAAATAAGATGGTAAAAACTTCTCAGAAAAACTTTGAGGCAACCAAAACTTTTATTTCTCGCAGAATATGTACATATATATGATTACAAAGAAGAATAAAAGGGATGTAGCTGAGAAATATTCCACGGTCTGTCTAACTCATCCGGATTTGTACTGCCTCCAGCTCTCTTTCTTTTCTTAGTAGAAGTCTTTCTTTGACTGGCCTCACGTCAGTTAAGTAGTACGATCCATTGTGCAATACTCGACTAACTAAAAAGGGCCCTTCCCATACTGGGGAAAGTTTGTGCTTTCTTTGTTGCACAAGCCGGAGGACCAAATCACCTTTATTGAAAGATCTGTTTTGGACTCTCTGGCTATGATACTTGCGTAACTTCTGCTGATAGGCTGTAGATCTCATTTCAGCAACGACGCGAACTTCTTCGACTAAGTCGAGATCATTTTATCGAGAAATCTCGGCATCCTCTTCGATATACGTGGCCACTCTAGGAGAAGTATGAATTAAATCGCTAGGAAGAACTGCTTCTGCGCCATAGACCAAGAAGAAAGGTGTGTATCCTGTTGACCTGTTCGGAGTTGTTCGTAAACTCCAAATTACAGAGGGTAATTCCTCTGCCCAAGCCCCCGCAGCACGTCGTAGTGGTGCTTCAAGTCTTGGTTTCAAGCCTTGTAGAATTAAACCATTTGCTCTTTCGACTTGTCCGTTAGCCTGTGGATGTGCGACTGACGCAATGTCAAGCCGGATATTTTGCTCGTCGCAGAATTCAGCCAATTCTCCCATAGAGAAGTTACTCTCGTTGTCCGTGATAATGCTATGCGGATAACCATACCGGATTATAACATCCTCGACAAATCTTTTGGCTGTTGCTCCATCACAACTAGTGACGGGTTTAGCCTCGATCCATTTGGTGAATTTATCCACCATCACTAAGAGGTGAGTAAATCCACTGGGAGCTCGTTTAAATGGTCCTACCATATCAAGCCCCCAGACCGTAAAGGGCCATGTTATAGGGATTGTTCACAGCTGATTAGCCGGAACATGAGCTTGCTTGGCGTACTTTTGGCAGCCTTTGCATGTCTTGACTAATCGTTCGGCATCTGCCTGAGCTGTAAGCCAGAAAAATCCATGTCGAAAAGCTTTTGCCACTAAAGATTTGGCTGCAGCGTGGTGACCACACTCGCCTTCGTGGATTTCCCTTAAGATTTCCACTCCTTCTTCCGGAGATACACAGCGCTGAAAACCCCCAGAAACACTCCATTTATGGAGCTCACCTTCAACAATAGTATAGGCTTTTGCCCGTCGGATAATCTGTCGGCTCAGCACCTCGTCTTCGGGTAATTTGCCATCTACCAAATAATTGAGGTAGGGTTGAGTCCAGTTGGGAATTACAGCCATAACTGCTATCAAAGGTGAGTCGAATTTGGTCAGATATTCCTCGCCTACTCCCTTTATTGAGGGAACTTTGAGGTGCTCTAAAAAAGCGCCATCCGGGACCTCTTTCCGCGCAGAGCCTATACGAGATAGTGCATCTGCTTCCTCATTTTCTGCTCGAGGGATGTGTTGAACTTCAAACCCTTCGAACGATTTAGATAGATCATCCACGACAACTTTATATGCTGCCATGTGTTTATTTGCATTACAAATATCCGATACTTGCTGAGCAACAAGATCCGAATCTCCGTAACACATCAAACGTCGGATGCCAATATCCTTAGCAATCTAGATTCCATGCAAAAGTGCTTCATACTCGGCAATGTTGTTTGTCGCTGTGAAGTGGATCTGCAACACGTATAAAAGTTTATATCCTTGGGGTGATTTGAGCACCACGCCAGCCCCCGAGCCCCCTCGAGCCTTAGACCCATCGAAAAAGAGGGTCCAATATTCTGACTCAGGGAGGACCATGTTCTCCTTGGTCTCTGTCCAATCAGTGACAAAGTCAGCAAGGATCTGGGATTTGATTGATGTTCGAGGTTTATACTCAACGTCGAAAGCTGAGAGCTCTATTCCCCATTTGGCGACGTGTCCAGTGGCGTTGCTATTGTTGATTATATCTCTCATGGGAGCTTTGCTCACCATGGTAATTGGATGCTCCTGAAAATAATGTCGTAGCTTACAAGATGCTAGAAAAACACCGTAAGCCAACTTTTGGTAATGCGGATACCGCTATTTGGACTCTGTCAAGACCTCGCTAACAAAGTACGTCGGACGTTGCACCAAGTGTTCCTGATTTTCCTCTGGTCTCTCCACCACCATGATGATACTGACAACCTTATTTGTCACAGCAATGTAAAGCAACATCGGTTCCTGAGGTTCCAGTGCTGCAAGGATAGGAGCAGATGAGAGTACTCTTTTCAGATCTTGTAGTGCAGCTTCGGCTCCGTCAGTACAGAAAAAATCCTTGGTCTTCTTCAGGAGTTTGTATAATGGTGCGGATCTTTCACCAAGCCGACTTACAAATCGACTGACCGCAGCAATGCAACCAGTTAATCTTTGTACGTCCTTCAGGCGAGTTGGCCTGGAAATGTTGAGTATAGCCTTAATTTTGTCTCGGTTCACCTCTATGCCTCTTTGAGACACGATGAAACTTAACAATTTTCTGGCTGGTATTCCAAAGAAGCATTTCTTCGGGTTAAGCATGATGTTGTATTTTCGTAGATTGGCGAACGTCTCCTCCAAGTCGGAAATCAATGTTTCCTTCTTTTTGGACATGACCGCGATATCATCCACGTATGCATGTACATTGCGTCCGAGTTGGTCATGGAGGCAACGCTGCATCGTGCGCTGGTACGTAGCTCCTGCGTTCTTCAGCCCAAAGGGCATCGTAACAAAACAAAAGGTTCCGAAGGGGGTTATTAATGAAGTTTTCACTTTGTCAGATTCCTTCATCCGGATTTGGTGATAACCGGAATATGCGTCGAGAAAACAGAGGAGTTCCGAGCCTGCCGTAGAATCGATAACTTGATCAATTCTAGGCAGAGCGAACGGATCTTTTGGACAAGCCTTATTCAAGGCAGTATAATCAACACACATCCTTAAATCAGTGGTGTCCTTTTTAGGGACCATTACAGGGTTGGCCGACCAATTAGTATGGATGACCTCTTCTATGAATCTGGCTAACTCGAGCCGCGCTAGTTCCTTAGCTATTGCCTTACGCTTTTCATCGCCAAACTGTCGTAAGGACTGTTTGACGGGTTTAGCGTTCGGGTTTACATTTAGAGAGTGATCGGCAAGTTCCCTAGGTACTCCGGTCATGTCAGATGGCTGCCATGCGAAGATATCTTGATTTGCTTGGAGGAACTTGACGAGCGCGCTTTCCTATGCGCTACTTAGGCCTGCGCCTATCTGGGTCACCTTGGAGGGGTCATCATCCTTCAACGGCATCTGCTTCGTCTCTTCTGATGCCTTGAACTCCGGATTTGGCTTTGTGACCTCCTTCTTCGTTGCGGGCATCTCGGACGGATCTATGCTCTTCTTGATCTCCTGGTACTCCTGGGCGTGCAGCACGGCTTCGGCAAAGGCGGCATTTCCATCCTCGCACTCTAGCGCCTTCTTCGGGTCTCCCCTGATGGTGATCACGCCGTTGGGACCTAGAATTTTAATCATATTGTAAATGTAACACGGACGAGCCATAAAAGCCCAGTAATCCAGACGTCCGAATATAGCGTGATATGCGCTCTTGAACGGGACTACTTCGAAGGAAAGTGCCTCCGTCTGATAATTCTTTGGAGTTCCAAAAGTAACATCCAAATTGATCTCTCCCACGGAATTAGCTTGTCTTCCTGGGACAACTCCGTGAAAAATCACAGAGCTATGGTTCAGCTGTGTTTCCGAGATCTTCATCCGGCGTAGCGTTTCGACATAGAGAATATTGATGTTGCTACCACCGTCCATGAGGGTTTTGGAGAAACCATAACCGTCAATAAGTGGATTGACGATTAAGGCGTATATTCCTCGCCTGTGTAGTTTAGGCGGATGATCAGCGCGGTCAAACGTGATTGCCACTTCCGACCAGTCCAGATACTGAGGGACACCCGGAACTGTTGCATTGAGCTCGTGGAGAACTGCTTTTTTGACCTTTGCTGGTTGAGATCCGAGGAAGGTGACGTAAGTGTCCTTCTTGGTGGGAAAAGTTTTCTTCCCTTCTGGCTTGGGATTTGAAGCATCAGCTTCCTCCATGTCGGAATCTTCCTTGGTCTCCTTGTCTTTTTCGGGATTTTTCTTTTCCTTCTTCCGCTTAGCTTTGTAGCCCGCGGTATCATCTCTCTTGATGTCGTCATTAAAACGACATTCAGCATTGGTGTGGGACGAGCCCCCATTGGCGTCTAAGTGATACACACATGGGTTATTGGCAATGTCGGACCAAGTGTAGGTTTTGCCTGGTTGTTGCTCTCCTCTACCTTGGACCCTTGACGTCCCACGGCCACGCCCGCAGCCTCCGCCACGTCCTCCAGACCCGGAAACCTTAGTGACCACTGCTGTCTCCATGTTGGGTTTTTCTTCCGAGGTATTTTTGCGCTTCTGAGCTTGTTGCTTTGGTTGTTTTGCCGACTGAGGCACAGCTAGGACATTGAGTAATCCCTCTGCATCGTCGTCAGCATCTGCATACTTGCTCGCTGTTTCTATCATCTCTCCCAGATCAGTAACCTTGTCACACTTCAAGCGATGGCGCAGTAAACCAATTGGAAGACCTGCGATGAAAGCTTCAATCGCGGTTTGATCATTTACTCCTTCACAGGAGTTCTTGGTGTCGATCCATCGTCCGAGGTAATCCCGGCAAGTTTCTCCGGCTTTCTGGGTGCAACGCTGTAGGTCTCCAACCGTACAGGGCCTCTGATATGTGCCTTTGAAATTCCGAAAGAACGCACTTGTCAAATCATACCAGTTATGGATGGTGTTCGCCGGAAGTTCATTGAGCCATGATCGTGCCGTCTTCCGCAACATAAGTGGGAGATATCGGGTTGCGACCAAGCTGTTTCCGCCCTTAGCGATGCAGCAAGCTTGGAAGAAGTCCTGTAACCAGGTGTCTGGCCGAGCAATGCCGTCATAGGCTTGGATATGTCTTGAGATAGCAAATCCTTCCGGGAATTTTGTAGCTCTAATGCGTGGTCCGAAGCACTTTGGGCCCACGTACACGTCATCGTTTTCATAGAGCCGAGCCTCTATGTTGGAGTTGATCCTGTGTCTTGCGTCGTTCGGGAATAGAGATCGTCCCGAATGTCGGCAGTGACTGTGGTGCCTTGGAGCCGTACTTTGGCTTCTGCCACCACCTCCTCCGCCATGTCGTCCTCCTTGGCCTCCCTGGGGGCCATTGTGATAACTACCTGGTGGATGGAGTGGGGCAGCTGAATTGTTTCCGGCTGATCGCCGGTCTCCGTCCGGAGCGTCATTATTCCGGTTCCGGGGAGGTTCTTGACTACGACAAGCCCCCTGCCAGCTTGTTCCAGCGTGGTTTCCGTCGTTCCTTCGTCTGTCGTTCCCACCATGGTGAGGCTCAGCCGGACGGCTATCATATCTAGGAGGTGGCATTCTCTGACGATCCTCCTCCCGACGTTTCTCTCCTTATCTTCTCCCTTTCGATCGTTGTACTCTCGCCGGGGAGGATTCCTTGGATTCAGTGCAGCGATCGCATCTTTCTCAACCGCTGGAGCAACATTGCTCCAGTTATGTATAGATTTGCGATACTGTCCCGACGATCCGGTTCTTGAATAATTGTCTTCCCTGCGTTCGGGGTTATGATACTACGCCCGGACGTAATGGGATCTTACGTCAGCCCATGCCGGATCCGTGCGACATTGGTCAGAATCCGAGACCAGTTTTTGACTTCCGGATAGGGCGACCTTCTGCTGCTCCAGTCCCTTGTTGAGTAGCTTGATACCCAAACAGATCTCCTCTGGTCCTGGATTAGCTGATAGAATTTCTCGGGCTGCCACGGTATTCTATACTAGGGTTGGGTATACCCAATCTCCGTTGCTGTCTTTCCGTGGCTTCCCCATCTCGTCCCCAAAAAGGACGGCACGGACACGTGGGAATTGGTCATCATTGATGTGACGCTTTTGTGTATTCTGATGCAACCGAGACATATATTCCTTGGTTGACATGCGTTTCTTCTCCACCTCGATGTTTTTGGCTTCATTGAGGAGTTGTTGACGACGCGCTTCCAGTGTCTGGGCCCTTTTGTCTAGCTCATCTGCAGTAAGTTCTACAGCTGTAGGGATAGGTGTGGTTAATGTGGCATCGATGAGCTTACACGCACCTTCAGTGATCACGTGTCCATCCACCGATGCTTCTTTTTTCGGCTCTTCCGGGATAAGTGCTCCATCCGAGTCTTCTTCATATTCCTCGGTGATTACCTCCTCTGTGACAGGGTCTTTTGTCGGGGTCTTGTTCTTCTTGTTCTTCTTCTTTGCCTTCTTGGCAGCGCCGGTAGCAAAGACGGCTTTGGGTCCGTTTCCAGGAGTCAAGCTCTGATCGGTACTTTCGGACATCTGGACCTCGGGATTGTCTCCGACGTCCATGTCATCCTGCTCTTTGGGAGAGTGTTCCCCGGATCCTTCATCCATGGCTTCTCCTTCCTCTGCAGCTTTGGAGTTGTACTCCTCTTCATATTCCGCGAAGAACTTTTGGAAGTCTGCCGATGTCATAGATTCATCCGAGGATGCGGGAACGTCGGCGTTTGTTCCAATTGCCTCCAGCACCGAATCGGTGTTTTCTCCAGCATCGACAGAGCCGGATCCGGATCCAACATATTCGACGAAGTGCGACGCGTGCTTCCTGAGGTACCTGCGGCTTTCGCGATCAGCCATGTCGAAACTTCTAATGGTTTCGAGGATTGCATCTACGCTAGCGCCTTGCAGTATCATACGTCTTAGTGTTACCTGAGGAAAGGCATGTCTGTCTCACCATCGTCAGAGACGGAATCAGTGTCGTTGATATGCTCCTCTAGGATTTCGACTTCCACGGGTGGGTCGATCTGGGATCCGTCTTCTCCAGGGAGATCCACTCCAGATTCGACTTGGACAGT
Organism: Avena eriantha; assembly: GCA_910589775.1. Classification (NCBI taxonomy): domain Eukaryota; kingdom Viridiplantae; phylum Streptophyta; class Magnoliopsida; order Poales; family Poaceae; genus Avena; species Avena eriantha. The sequence continues at coordinate 341,629,517 of OU342741.1, forward strand.
GAGGTCTTCTTCAGGCTCAGATTTCTCCACTATCTCCGCAACTGGTGCGGGCTGGGTGGGATTAGGGTTTTCTGAGATCCGGAAGTCTGCCGCCTCATCGGACAAAGGGGACCCAGAAGATTCTTCTGCCTCTATCATCACCGCTGCGGTGGGTTGGGCAGGTTCAGCGAAACCGATGTAAACATCGATCTCGCCAAAAGACATGATTGTATAGGCAGTAACGGCCTCCCTAGCCGGAATCCAAGTCTCGTCGAGAGCGATTAGAGGGACGTCGCTGGCGTAGAGGATGCGACCGACGGTGATGGTCTTGCTGATTCCGATTCTTGTAGATTCCGCTCGAAACATAGATCCGAAGCTCACTTGCCCCCCAGTGGGTGCCAACTGTCATCGGATTGAGGACAAGTATGCCATGAGGGGTGTCCTCGAGGCGTGCGGAAGAGAGGTGTGTGAGACGTTCGGTATTCCGGGACGGTGAGCACACAAGTTTACCCAGGTTCAAATCCGCCGGCTTTGGACGGATCCTACTCCTGCTAGCAATCCAGTAATACGGCAGAGCCGGAATATGGGTTACAAGGGTATCGCCTGTGCGAGTTGAGATTGTAGACTATTGTCTTGTGCCCTAAAGGCTCTCCCTAGGACGACTTATATAGATATCCGGCCTAGGGTTTACAGGAGAGATCAATCCGGCTACGACTAAGAGTTGGTTACAGAGTACATTTTGAACTACAAGTAACATTATGGGCCTAAGTCGGTAAGTCTTCTGGGCCTTCTCGTAGCCGGATTGGACTCCGTCTTCTCTCCTGACTAGGCCGCCCGTGAAGCAAAGCTCTAACCCGAAGTGGGCCACCTTGGTCTGTGAGGAACTGTGAGGATACCCGGAAAGTATATCCCCAACACACCGCACAATTATGTCTTTGCTAGGTACCATTACAATTTTCTGGCACTTTTGCCAGAACACACCATGTAGCCAAAAATAGAAAGTTTGGCACATTTTTTTCAAACCTAGGCATAACATGGTCACCAGAGGAAAAGTGTTAAAACTTTCCATTTTTGGCGACGTGGTGTGTTTTGGCAAACGTGTCACAAAATTGTAATGGTACCTAGCAAAGACATAATCGGACAGTGTGTTTCGGCAAATGACAGAAAATAACGGTCTCCTGTATCAAATTTTCCCATATTGTAATTATAAATAAAAAACCAAACAATTAATCTTCATGTACATGTTAAAAATACTTATGATCAAAACCATTCATATACATATGCATCATACCAATCATTAAAAGATCAGCAACAAATCAAGGATCATATATGTAGTTCCATATGAGAATAAATCAAGGGCCTCATAATTTGTTTCAGAGATGGATTTGGAGAACCAAAGTACCAACATCACAACCTATATTGTTTTTCTGTATTGCTGCCTCAGGTTCAGCAACTCATCCCTAAAACACGACACCATCATACGTGTCTCCCCTTGAATTCTTTTGGGGCAAATTTCAATCATCGGCCTCGATGACAAACTAAAACGTAATTCTTATACACTATGAATGCATGGAATAGATAATTCAAATATCATAGTTCTATGAATGTAGAATAAAGATAGCAGCCTCATAAGTTTCTATAGAGATGGCTTAAGCGAACCAAGTAACAATTGCACAGCTTATATTGATCTTGTACATGGCCCCAGGTTTACTCACTCATCCCTGAAAAAATCAGACACTAATGTGTCTGCCTCTCTTTGGGGCAAATTTGAATCATTGGCCACAATAAGAAATTGAAATGTAATCATACAAAACAATATTCAGGGATATACATATCCATCATACAACGCATTCATAGATCAAAAACAATACAAGATTATATATATAGGTTCCATATGAGAAAAAAAATTAGGGCCTCATTTTTTTCAGCGATGGAGTCGGAGAACCAAAATACCAACAGCACAACCTATATTGTTTATGTGCATTGCTGCCTCAGGTTCACTAACCATCCCTAAGAAAATGACACCATCAGATGCCCTTGCACTATTTTGGGCAAAAATTGAATCATTGGGCTCAGTAAGGAATAGAAATGTAATGTTATAGGCATGCTGTGTATCGAAATCAACACTCAACTAGTAAACTCAACTAGATGGCAGATGAGCAGATTGGGGTTTTGTGACTAGACGGATTGGGGTTTTGTGACTAGATGGCAGATGCATCAATCGACCGATCGAACCATACATATACTACCCTACTTCAAGAGCAAAAGAATCTGTACACGATTGAGCAAATCCTATGTATGAACAGTGAAATCTGCGGCTGTGACTAGAGAAGCTAGCAATGTAGTACCTCGGACTCCTCATCAGGGACCTCCTCCTCGAACTCATGATTCTCCGTGATTGCGTCGAAGATTTCTTGTACGGTGATGGGGTCGTTGATATAGAGCACCGGATTTCCTCCGCCTACTGCCTGCCCCCATCCAGATCTACCGCTGGTACGATGACATTGTCGGCCATGATGTTGTCGGTCACCTGCTGCTCGGCAGCGACGGCTACTGGCTGGACGGATGAGCTCGCACCCTCGACGGTGCAGTGACGAGCAGCGTTGGTGCCCGTTGAAGACGCCTCCGCCTGCTTGGCGACGACCGAGCCATCTACTGTTGTGCCTTCATCTGGCTTCACCTCCGGCTCGTCTCCATGCGTACGCTTCATGGCACACCAAGGGAAGGAGGTAGTGCAAGCGAGGGAGCTTTGGCGCGCGGGGTAGGTAAAGATTAGGGTCTTGGGACTAGACAGACTAGGGGAAAATGACACGCGCACATGGAAGAAGAAGAAGGTCGAGGGGGGTTATAAACACCAGACCATTCGTAGTCCTCGTGTGGACACGTGTCGTGGGCAGGGGGCAGGGGGCTACCACGATCTCCACCTTTTTTTGGGTTCCCTTTTTTTTGAAACAGCCACGATCTCCATTTTAGAGCTGCATTGAAAACACACTCATGGCAGACCTCGATTCCACTTCATGCAAGTGGCGCGGAACCAATTTCTAGCAACATTAGATCTACTCGAGGGGCCCTTGACTCATGGAAGTTACTAGTGGTAGGGCCTAGTTTGAAGTGAGATTGAGAGCACTGCATAAAAATGGGATATGTCTTATTAAAATCAAGTGGCAATAAATTACAGCGTCCCGTCGACAACCGTGCACTCGATGACCCCGTTGCCCTGTGCATGTGTTGTAGTAGCAGTAGTAGCCTTTGTAGACTAGATTAAACGTGACATGACCACTCGACGACTTTTTCCATGGACGACATCGTGTTCCTTCTTGTAGAGGGAGACGTCAAGATGGGGCCTCGTCAAGATGGTAGCTCGTTAACAGGCAGTTTGAAAGAGTACCCTTTTCCTCTCTCGCTAAACATATATCTTTCATTTTTCCCAAATTGGTAGCAAATCTAGAGAAGATTCTCTCTTCGATAATTCGTTCCCTTTTGGACCTCATTTTATCCCTGATCAGGTAGCAAAACTAGAGCAGCAAATCACACCAGGCAGAATACATTCATTCAGAAAACAAAACAAATGTAGATATAGATGTGCGCAGCTAAATAGGATATAGCGATAGAAAGTAGGTTGCTTAACGAGGTTCGATGCATTCAGCTAGAAATAGGATGCTAGCAAAATATAGAAAATCAAAAGAAGCTGCTTAGCAGCAGCCGCCGCCATAGATGCAGATACATTCAAGGAAACATCCAACCCGTCCTTCATGCGCCCGCGCCTCCGCCTCCTCAATCCAGCGCTTCCTCCACTTCTTGCTGCCCAATCCCTTGATCTTGGGGGCCTTGGGCCTGATTGGAGGCATGCGACCCTCTTTGATGGCCACCCGCTGGAGGTTTCAGAGGTGAATGCTGAGAGCCCGGTGTTCAGCGATGTAGGCATTGATGTTCACAGTCTTGCGCTCGCCGCCTTTGTGGATGCCAGAGCCCGTGGCCTCTACATGCTTTAGTAAGTAGTTGAAGACAGTGTCGGCAAGACTCGCCTGGCAGAAGGGGCAGCGCTAGTAGCCGCCCCTGAAGAAGGCGTCGTACTGGCCGGCCCGCAGCCTCCTCAGCACCTAACGAGTCTTGGTGTGCATGGACTCGTCATCGCTGCAGACGTTGCTGCCAGAAACCTATTGGAAGAAAAGGAAAATGGGGGAGTAGATGATGTAATAAGATCGAGCAATCGAAATGCAAACAAGCGAATCCTAATAAACCAAGATCTAGCATCCAATGATGGGAACTGTGGAAGAACTAGGGGAGGAGAGCAAACCCTAGTTACCTCCGACCATGGGTCGTCGATGCTGGTGTCGTAGGGGTTCAGCGGAGCAATGTACTTATCTGGATTGTAGGTCCCCCAGAAGTGCTTGATCTGCTTGTGACCGGCGGGGGCCTCCTCGCCGGCTGGGGGCTCCTCTTCGGTGGCTCCGTCGGTAGCAGGGATGGGGGCCTGGACGGGAACGGCGGCTGCCATCGATGCCTCGACTGGGGCCTAGACAGGGACAGCGGCTGCTTTCAACGTGTCGAGGGGGACCGGCGAGGAGACGGGGGGGCTCCTCGTCGGCGCCCTCGGAGGCGACGATGGCCACCTTATCCTCCTCGTTCATCGTCGGCACAGACGGGGTATTGCCGGGAGTTTGCGGATGCTGGTGGGATAGTGGAGAGGGTTGCGTGGGGAGAGTGAGCGAGAGTGGGAGTGGGTGTCCGGAGAGGGGCTCTATAGTTAAGGTGGATGGAAGCAAGGCACGTTTCATTGCACCACCGTGCAACGCGCCGCACAATCTACTACACCGTGCACCGCGACACGCGCACGGTACGTCACGTTTTTTTCCCCGGCCATGCATGGCAGTTCTGTATCGAGCCGCATGCAAAGGGCGCACACACAATTTCTATGTACGAAGTATGACACGGCCCTAAAATTGACGATAGTTAAAAGTGGAAATGTAGAGGGGAAGGTAGGTGGCTGTACGGCGAGATTTGTGGGGTTGTGATAGATTGGGTAGAGGGATGTGTTGATGGCTGCGAGTGACTCGATGAAGCCGAAGACGTTAGGTCTCGTCGAGCTTAGCTCTTTGGCCTCCGGCTAGCGCGTGCAAGCTTCTTACGGTGGGGCCTAGTTGGAAGTGAGATTGAGAGCCGCTGCGTAAAAAATGGGATGTCTTATTAAAATCTAGTGGCAATAAATTGCAGCTGTCCATCGACGACCGTGCACTCGATGACGCATGTGTTGTGGCGTAGTAGTAGAAGTAGTATGATTTTCATTGGACTTGATTAAACATGACATGACCGCTCGACGACGTTTTCCATGGATGGCATCATGTTCCTTCTTGTAGAAGTCTCGCTGAGGGAGACATCCGTGCTGTCTCACGCTATACTGTGAAGGGCACGATGTGTGCAACGATCATTGTTGGATCGCACAGACTCAATGGTTGGTGCGCACGATCCGCGTGACAACTATGACAACCAATTAGGGAGTAGCAGATAGGGTGAGCACAGGTTTGGGCTTTTACGAAAGATAGAGGGAGGGGGCAAAACTGAGTAGTATCAAAAAACCAAGGGCAAAACTGAGTAGTATCAAAATGGAAAGTGAGTGTCTTGTACAATTAAAGACATTGTGGCATACATCAAATTATGCCACGATAGATCCACTAGAGTTTATTGGAGTGTGTTCTTTTCATGAACCAGAGCTAGAGTCATTGCATGTGTGTTCTTCTCACAAACCACACATGGATCCGCCAGTGTCATTGCATGTCTGTTCTTTTCATGAACCACAACTAGAGTCATTGCATGCGTGTTCTTCTCACAGACCACATAAGGATCCACCAGTGTCATTGAAATGTGCGTTCTCTTCAGAGACCACACTTGGATCCACCAGTGTCATTGAAATGTGCGTTCTCTTCAAAGACCACACTTGGATCCACCAGTGTCATTGCATGTGTGTTCTTTTTACTAACAACAACTAGAGTCATTGCATGTGTGTTCTTCTCACATACCACATAGGGATCCACCTGTGTCATTGAAATGTGTTTTCTCTTCAGAGACCACACATGGATCCACTAGTGTCATTGCATGTGTGTTCTTTTCATGAACCACACCCAGTGTCATTGCATGTTTGTTCCTCTCACAAACCACACATGGATCCACCAGTGTCATTGCATGTGTGTTCTTCTCATGAACCACAACTAGAGTCATTGGATGTGCGTTCTTTTCATGAACCACAGCTAGAGTCATTTCATGTGTGTTATTCTCACAAACCACATAAGGATACACCAGTGTCATTGCATGTGTGTTCTTCTCATGAACCATAGCCAGAGTTATTGCATGTATGTTCTTCTCACAAACCACATAAGGATCCACCAGTGTCATTGGATGTGTATTCTTCTCATGAACCACACCCAGTGTCATTGCATGTGTGTTCCTCTCATGAACCCCACATGGATCCACCGGTATCATTACATGTCTGTTATTTTTACTAACAATAGCTGGAGTCATTGCATGTGTGTTCTTCTCACGTACCACACATGGATCCACCAGTGTCATTGAAATGTGTGTTCTCTTCAGAGACCGCACATGGATCCACAAATGGAGTCATTGCGTGTGTGTTCTTTTCACATACCACATATGGATCCACCAGTGTCATTGAAATATGTGTTCTCTTCAGAGACCACACATGGATCCACCAGTGTCATTGCATGTGTGTTCTTTTTACTAACAACAACTGGAGTCATTGCATGTGTGTTCTTTCCACATACCACATATGGATCCACCTGTGTCATTTAAATGTGTGTTCTCTCCAAAGACCACACATGGATCCACCAGTGTCATTGCATGAGTGTTCTTTTCATGAACGACACCCCGTTTCATTGCATGTATGTTCCTCTCACAAACCACACATGGATCCAGTAGTGTCATTGCATGTGTGCTCTTCTCATGAACCACAGCCAGAGTCATTGGATGTGTGTTCCTCTCATGAACCACATCTAGACTCATTGCACGTCTGTTCTTCTCACAAACCACATATGGATCCACCAGTGCCATTGCATGTCTATTCTTTTCATGAACCACACCTAGTGTCATTGCATGTGTATTCTTCTCATAAACCACATATGGATCCACTGGTGTCATTGCATGTGTGTTCTTCTCATGAACCACATGTAGAGTCATTGCATCTATGCTCTTCTCACATACCACATAAGGATACACCAGTGCCTTTGCATGTGTTTCCTTTTTACTAACAACAACTGGTGTCATTGCATGTCTATTCTTCTCACAAACCACATATGGATCCACCAGTATCATTGAAATGTGTGTTCTCTTCAGAGACCACACATGGATCTACCAGTGTCATTGCATGTGTGCTCTTTTTACTAACAACAACCAGAGTCATTGCATGTATGTTCTTCTCACAAACCACATAAGGATCCACAAGTGTCATTGGATGTATGTTCTTTTCATGAACCACACCTAGTGTCATTACATGTGTGTTCTCTTCAGAGACCACACATGGATCCACCAGTATCATTGCATGTCTGTTCTTTTTACTAACAACAACTACAGTCAATGCATGCGTGTTCTTCTCACAGACCACATATGGCTCCACCAGTGTCATTGAAATGTGTGTTCCCTTCAGAGACCACACATGGATCCACCAGTGTCGTTGCATGTGTGTTCTCATGAACCACATCTAGAGTCATTGCATGTCTGTTCTTCTCACAAACCACACATGGATCCACCAGTGTCATTGCATGTGTTTTGTTCTCATGAACCACACCTAGTGTCATTGCACGTGTGTTCCTCTCATGAACCACAGCTATTGTCATTGGATGTGTATTCTTTTCATGAACCACATCTGGATCGACTAGTGCCATTGCATGTCTGTTCTTTTCATTAACCACACCAAGTTTCATTGCATGTGTGTTCTTCTCATTAACCACATGTGGATCCACCACTATCATTGCATGTGTGTTCTTCTCATGAACCACATCTAGATTCATTGCATATCTGTTATTCTCACAAACCACATAAGGATACACAAGTGTCATGGCATGTGTTTTCTTTTTACTAACAACAAATAGTGTCATTGCATGTCTGTTCTTGTCACATACCACATATGGATCCACCAGTGTCATTGAAATGTGTGTTCTCTTCAGAGATCACACATGGATCCAACAGTGTCATTGCATGTGTGCTCTTTTTACTAACAATAGCTAGTGTCATTGCATGTGTGTTCTATTCACAATCCACCTATGGATCCACCAGTGTCATTGCATGTGTGTTCTTCTCATTAACCACATCTAGAGTCCTTGCATGTGTGTTCTCTTCAGAGACCACACATGGATCCACCAGTGTCATTGCATGTGTGTTCTTCTCATGAACCACACCTAGAGTCATTGCATGTCTATTCTTCTCACAAAGCACATAAGGATCCACCAGTTTCATTGGATGTGTATTCTTTTCATGAACCACACCCAGTGTCATTGCATGTGTGTTCTTCTCACAAACCACACATGGATCCACCGGTATCATTGCATGTTTGTTCTTTTTACTAACAACAACTGGAGTCATTGCATGTGTATTCTTCTCACATACCACATAAGGATCCACCAGTGTCATTGAAATGTGTGTTCTCTTCAGAGACCACAAATTGAGTCATTTCATGTGTGTTATTTTCACATACCACATATGGATCCACCAGTATCATAGAAATGTGTGTTCTCTTAAGAGACCACACATGGATCCACCAGTGTCATTGCATGTGTGTTCTTTTTACTAACAACAACTGGAGTCATTGCATGTGTGTTCTTTTCACATACCACATATGGATCCACCTGTGCCATTGAAGTGTGTGTTCTCTTCAGAGACCGCACATGGATCCACCAGTGTCATTGCATGTGTGTTCTTTTCATTAACCACACCCTGTGTCATTGCATGTATGTTCCTCTCACAAACCACATATGGATCCACCAGTGTCATTGCATGTGTGTTCTTCTCATGAACCACAGCTAGAGTCATTGGATGTGTGTTCTTTTCATGAACCACAGCTGGAGTCATTGCATGTCTGTTCTTTTCACAAACCACACATGGATCCACCAGTGTCATTGCATGTGTGTTCTTCTCATGAACCACAGCTAGATTCATTGGATGCCTGTTCTTCTCACAAACCACAGATGGATCCACCAGTGTCATTGCATGTGTTTTCTTCTCATGAACCACACCCAGTGTCATTGCATGTGTGTTCCTCTCATGAACCACAGCTATATTCATTGCATGTCTATTCTTCTCACAAAACACATACGGATCCACCAGTGCCATTGCATGTCTGTTCTTTTCATGAACCACACCTAGTGTCACTGCATGTGTGTTCTTCTCATAAACCACATATGGATCCACCGGTGTCATTGCATGTGTGTTCTCCTCCTGAACCACATCTAGAGTCATCGCATATCTGTTATTCTCACAAACCATATAAGGATACACTAGTGTCATTGCATGTGTTTTCTTTTTACTAACAACAGCTGGTGTCATTGCATGTCTGTTCTTCTCACATACCACACATGGATCGACCAGTGTGATTGAAATTTGTGTTCACTTCAAAGACCACACATGGATCCACCAGTGTCATTGCATGTGTGTTCTTCTCATGAACCACACCTAGAGTCATTGCATGTTTGTTCTTCTCACAAACCACATAAGGACCCACTAGTGTCATTGGATGTGTATTCTTTTCATGAACCACACCCAGTGTCATTGCATGTGTGTTCTTCTCACAAACCACACATGGATCCATCGGTATCATTGCATGTCTGTTCTTTTTACTAACAACTACTGGAGTCATTGCATGTGTGTTCTTCTCACATACCACATAAGGATCCACCAGTGTCATTGAAATGTATTTTCTCTTCAGATACCACACATGGATCCACCAATGTAGTCATTTCATGTGTGTTATTTTCACATACCACATATGGATCCACCATTGTCATTGAAATGTGTGTTCTCTTCAGAGACCACACATGGATCCACCAGTGTCATTGCATGTGTGTTCTTTTCATGAACCACACCCAGTGTCATTGCATGTCTGTTCCTCTCACAAACCACACATGGATCCACCAGTGTCATTGCATGTGTGTTCTTCTCATGAACCACTGCTAGAGTCATTGGATGTGTGTTCTTTTCATGAACCACAGCTAGAGTCATTGCATGTGTGTTCTTCTCACAAACCACATAAGGATACACCAGTGTCATTGCATGTGTGTTCTTCTCATGAACCACAGCTAGAGTCATTAGATGTGTGTTCTTTTCATGAACAACAGCTAGATTCATTGCATGTGTGTTCTTCTCACAAACCACATAAGGATACACCAGTGTCATTGCATGTGTGTTCTTCTCATGAACCACATCTAGAGTCATTGCATGTCTGTTCTTCTCACAAACCACACATGGATCCACCAGTGTGATTGCATGTGTGTTCCTCTCATGAACCACAGCTAGAGTCATTGCATGTCTGTTATTCTCACAAACCACACAAGGATCCACCGGTGTCATTGCATGTGTGTTCTTCTCATAAACCACACATGGATCCACCATTGTTATTGCATGCCTGCTCTTTTCATTAAACACATTAGAGTCATTGCATGTGTGTTCTTTCCAGAAACCACATATCACCAGTGTCATTGCATGTGTGTTCCTCTCATAAACCACATATGGATCCACCTAGTGTAACTGCATGTGTGTTCTTCTCACAAACCACATAAGGATCCACCGGTATCATTGGATGTGTGTTCTTTTCATAAACCACATATGGATCCTAACCTTAGGAGAGCCCTAACCTTAGCCCCCAATGGATCCACCGTTAGACCGAGTCTTCTAGAAGGCACGCCCTAACACAGTTGTTCTACTTGACGATTGTTACATACCGTTCGTTCAGTGCGCTTGGACGATTGGCATGGTCTTCGTGAGAGCGACCCGCGAGTAGGCTGTTCTGTGGCATGATTGGCCACGCTTGCTCTAGACAAACTAGCAACATCAGGTGCTCCCCTGTTGCGACTGTCATGACTCACGAGTTCAGTGGGACATATCCTAGTGTCACGTCCCCATTACTTCTCTTCCTCCCCGTACTTCTCTTCCTGCCGTAGCCACAAGCCGACGGTGCCTCCATCCCAATCCCCTCTCCGGCAGCCACCCGCCTCCCCTCTCGCCATGGGTTCAAGGGGAGACGGTGAGGAAACGCATCGTGATGACAGGGATGGTGATTTCGATGTGAGTCGTCTCATCTCTTTCTCTATCATCTATGGCCAGTTATGTATTTTTTGAGCCAGATCTAATCTGTTTACTCATGCGCGTATGATGTGTTAGGCCAACCAGACGATGTATGACTCTGACTATCACGGTTTAGCGGATGAAGATAGTCCTCTCCTATGTAAACATGGATATGTGCCCGCTAAATTTGTAGCTTTTGAAGGACGAAACGCAGGTAGGAGGTTTCTACGGTGTCAACAACATCGTGCAATGATGCAAGGCAGAAGTTGCGGTGTTGTCAAATAGGTAGATCTAGAGTGGCCAAAATCGATGGAGAAAACACTAGACAAACTATGGGAAATGACTGTTGAGTTGAAAGAATCCGTATTCAGCTCACTTCTTGACAGTGTTGAGATGAAGCTATGGGAACTAGTTGACACGACCAAGCATACGCAAGATCTCAGGTGGGTGCAAGACAAGGTTAGCAAAGTCAAGAAGGCTAAAGCAGAGTAAGAACCAACTGAAGCAAGGAATGATCTTCACCAGGCCAAAGTCCTGTTGTTCACAACTACGATTATTGACAAGTGCATGAGGAAAAATGCAGAGAAACAATTGAAGCTGTGCAAGGAAGATGCTAAAAGGAAGGAGCAGACAATTCGATCCTTGCTCTCGCAGGAAGATGCGCATTGGGCTAAGATTAGCAAGATCAAGGAGATGTGTGATAATTAGTTCTATTTAGCTTAAGCTCCATGCCTTTTTAAGTTGTAATAGTTGTACTTGTTGACCTAGCGTTCTGAACTATTGTCCCCGAGGTCCTGGGAGGAAAAAAATTGGTCGCCCGTTAATCTGTCTTAACCCTGCATTACTTTCTTTTGTCTGACCAATGCCCCTTAGATATTCTGCCCGTCGCTTCGTTGTCCTCATGTACAAATAGGAGGCACCACAGCGCATCGCTTCATCGTCCATCCCCTCGCCCTCTCCAATCTCCACCGTGTCGTCGCTTCGTCGTCCATCCCCTCGCTCCCTCTCCAATCTCCACCGCACCGCCATGGAGATGCCCACGCTGAACTTCTACGAGGCAGTGATGTTCGCGCCCTTCGACATCCTCGCGCCACCGGCCACGACGGTGCCCCACGGATGGCGCATCAGCTATGCGGGGGTGCCGGTGGCTCCGCTCCTCGTCCCCGGCAAAGCCGGGATGAAGAGCGAAATCGCGGGGCGCCCCCGCCAGATGCCCGCGTGGAAGAGGGCGCTGCCCCGGTACACGGCAGCCAGCCCGTACTGGCCGGCGCTGTTCAAGAAGGAGCGGAAGGCCAAGATTGGCAACCGCATCGTTTACGGGCGCGTGGTGCACCGGGATCTCCGCAATCGAGAAGGGCGGGAGAGGTTCTGGTCCGTCTCTGGACGGACCAAGTGCACCGTCATCGCCACCGCTTGCTGCGAAGAGGTGCGCCGTCTCGCAAACAATGTGGAAATCATGGAGGTTCCGTCCGACGACAACGAGGAAGCCGGCGGCTCGGAGGACAGTGGAAGCAGAAGTGAAATTGTTGACTAGTGGTTCAATTAATGTAGGATGTGAAATCGCACCTTTGTTTAGAAGAATTTGTGGTTGAATTAATGAAATGCCTCGATTAAAATCTCTGTCTCGATTAATTTGTGGAATAATTTGTGATTTAGATCAATTTCTGCCTCGATTTAGATCTCTGTCCCGGATTGGGAACGTGACCGTGGACCAAAGGCCCTTTTTCTACTAGTGTATTCTGACATTGGTGGTTTGTTTAAACGTAATCTACGTGGATTGTGCCGCCATGCAAATGTCACAACCACAATTTATAAAGTGGAAGCACGTACACCCGGTTACTGGAGATCCGGGAGCTTCGCCAGATGCAGGGAATGCATGAGCAGAGAGACGGTGAGATAGACGGGCTCAAGATTAGGCCAGAAAGTGGTACCGATTTCCTCCTCATCTGGGCATTAGCGGTTGTCATTGTTGTTTATACTGCCACGTCGTTGTGCAACATTTGAAATAAGTTGCTGCTTCGTGCAGTGCGGCAACTTAAATAATTTATTTCTGTGCCACTTACATTCCATCGAATTTGGAGACCTCCTGCCCCTCAGCAATCGTGGAACCGTTGCTGCGTGTTTTCAGATAGCATTGGCACAATCACAGTTTCGGATTCAACTACTGACTCGGGCGTTTCCAAACCCTAAGTCGCGGTACATTTTACTCAGAGAACGTGGGTATATTGTTTCGCCCAGCAAAGTACCACACACAGAGCTCTAGAATTTAACCGAATTACATATATAGGTTCAAGTTCAACACATTACTATGCATCTTCATTGCAAGCAGCCTTCTTCCACAGCCTGGGTACCAAGCATTCACGTCCACTGGCTTCTTCATTTCCTGCCTTCTTCCTCTTCCTCGGTGCCAATTTTCTTAGCTTCACGTACTCTACATCACCGGGACAATGGGCACCAGAATCATGCCCAGCATCATCTTTCCACTCGTTTTTAATTTCTTCGGGCAGCAAAATGACTGACCCGATAGTCATGTTTCTAACCTTGCGGTGCTTCCTGTCAAAGAAACAATACTGTTGCATAACTGCCCAATATCTACAGAGTAAATAAAACAAAACTTACAATTCAGCACACACATGCGAACCCCAAGAGACCTTTGCTTACTAGGAGCTAATTGGGTTCGAGCAACCATCCTGTCCAATAATAGAAGGGCGACTCCCAGTTACAGCAACTTCCACATCTAGTACATCACAATTCAGCTCAAACATGCAAGCCGAAGCATACCTTTTCAGCAACCCAATTAGCTGACTATCACACGTTAGAGGAACCATGATGCCACATTCATCCATGAAGCTGAACTTTGCAGTCTGCTTTGGCCATAATTCATCATGATTATGCAGAGCAGCAACCATACCAGATATAGTGCAGATATGCGCAGGCGCTTCTTCCATCGTGATACAATGGTGTCCATACCACTTGCCCTTAGAGTCGTACTTGAAGAGGACTACCATAACCAGTTAAGGGTGGTCCGCGGAGATCCCACTTGATAGAAAACTGTGGACAAAATATGTTTGTCACTGTTGGGCTAACAAACAATTTTAGGTTTAGTAGCCACCTAGGAGTTATAATTATTGTGAATAGCAAAGAGAAGGGTAGCTCACCCGCTTGTTGCCATAACTTCTTCTTCCTTGGTAGTAGGATCTGTCATCCTTCGAGCTGCTTGGCTCGTTGGCGGTGGAGGCGAGCTAGAGCCTCGCAACGGTGGCTATGGCATGTGCCATTGGAGCTCGAGATCAGCGACTGGGCGCAGCAACTTGGCGCCGGAAGTAATGTCCGAAAGGATCGTCCTGCCTGGAGGGTGGATTCCGACGACGCCGGTGCTAGGGAAAGGTAGGAATGGATTTGTGAAATTGGTCAATGCGTCCAGTCAACTTAGTTACTCGATTTGCCTTAAAGGTTTCCGCGTTGGCGCTCGCATCACAGACAGATGACCGACATGAGGGTCTCGACCGTCTACTTCACGGGGCAGTTTAATGGAGTGTTTGAATTTGGCAGGGGTGAGATGAGTTTGCCTCAAAATGGCCCCTCTAAGTAGTTGGCGGCCCAACATTGTGAAACGCGGCAATTTCAGGCAACTTAGGTACCGCCATGCGCTGGCCTGCAAACTTTGGTACCGCAGACAAACACTCCCCCTTTGTCCAATGCGCCCGCTCCTGATTGCTCGCGTGCTCCCGATCGAGAGATCGATCGACAATCTGGAAGAATTAATCTCGGATGATGTCAGCATGACATCATGATGATGTCATAATCCAATTTTATCTATTTATTAGTTAATATTTTCTGTAATAGATAAATACCTAGTATATGACGTGGCCCCGGACCTGCTTGTCATTGACCACGGGTAGAAACTGGATAGGTGACAAAAGTCTAGGTGACGTCAACGTGACACACTAAATCTTTTAAAAATTAGTTTAATAATTCCAAAAAATGATTAAATCTTGTTAATTCTATATCTTTTGTTTCATAATTCACAAATATATGTATAGTATATCAAAATGTTCAGAAAAATAAACCCTATAATCTAAACCTATTATCATACTTTGTTTTCCAACTTAAATAAGATAATTATTATTAACTAGTAAATACCCTATTAGGGATAAACCTTAAATAAACATATTTATTATTTAAAACTCCTAAAAATAAGTATTATGTATCAAAATTCTTAGAAAAACAAAATATTCATTTATAAACTTATTTTGTACATTTTTGTAACACTTAGCTAATATTTATTTTTTATTGGGTATTTATAAAATGATAAAGATTATTAAAAAATTATATCTTATTATTTAAAAATCACAAAATACATATAATATACCAAATTGATCACAAAAATAAAATCTACACATTAAAAATACCCACTCTCACTTTTAAAGTAAAATAAAAAGTAAAGGTTTAATAAAACTAGTTTAAACTCTTTTATTTTATTTTAATGCATACAAATTATATAAAACTTCGCTTATGTCTTTAATATAAGTTATTTAAAATATAAAAGTATAATAACAAGTTCAATTGATGTTTAAGTGAAGTCAAGATAAGTCTAACCATTTTAAGTTGTACTTACTAAAACTACCATTTAAAATTAAGTAAGTCTTACTCTCCAAAAATATATTATCAATTATAAAATCATCAAGATTTGAGTACTAATTCCTTTACAAGTTTGGGAATCCACTTTAAAAGCTAAACAAAGTTTTGAAGTATTTAACATGATGCCATTCCCATGTTTATAGAAATAAGTATTAATTCCGTAATAAGTAAGTGATTCTATTCAATTATAAATCAAGAGAACGCCAATTCCATAAAGGCATGATACTTTTCTTTCACCTTCATGAAGTGTTAAAAGTCTCCACTTGCTAGTGGAATAGCTATTCAAAATACTAATTGTTTTCTACCTTAATAATTGTAATTAATAAGAAAACCTTAAAATGTTAGCTTTAAGTTTAACTACTTTTTACTTTGTAAAGTAATATTTTCCTCAAAAGTTATTCTTTTAAGAACTATTAAAAGTAATCCTTAAGCTTTCCTCTAAAGACTCTAATGAATTGACAATCCTAATCAAGAAGTTTTTATGTGCCATTCCACACTTGAGTGCTTTAGTAGGGTATGCTACTTACACTACGGTATGCTACTTACTATATTTACCTATTGTTTCACACACACTCTCTAACATCCCAAAACTTTAATCAAGGTTATAAAATCCTAATCACCCAATTTAGGGTTAACAAAAACTTTTATTAAGAAAATGAAATGTGAATGCATGTGTGTTTGCATTAGTATAGAATTGAGTGTATACGCCATGATTGATTGTTCTAAATGATGTAAAATGGTTTAAAGGTGAATGCCACATCATGCAGGACCTTTTCAAACTAAATCCAAAAAAAGAAATCAAATAAGAATAAATAAAGCAAAAGGTCATTTTGATCATTTTAAACTACTAGGTCACTTTAGGTGTTCCTAGAAGAAGATTTCCAACAGAAACAATTCTATTTCTTTTCACCCCTTGCTAGACCAAGTAAAAGTGTATCAAGGCCCACTTTACAAACTTACAAAAACATCTAGCAAAACAATTTAAAGGACATTTGAAAATTGAATTAAGTGTATGTGCTAAGATCACACTTTTCCAAAAACCCACCAAATCAATTCACCTTGACCTCTCCAAGCAAACCTAGTCTCTCAAGCTTAATATAAGATCACTCAAAAAAATTGAATCAAAAATTCAAAAATAAATTCCATGCGGCCATTTCATCAAACACTTGGCATGCATAGAATAATCTCTAGCCTAACTTCACTGTTTTGCATAGTGATCATCGACCAATTGATCTCCCTCTTAACCCCCTTGTCCCCCTGAGTGACTAGCAGCAGAAGACAAGCCCCCCTTCGCCGTGGAGCACTGCCGTTTTGTGGTATCGTCGGCCGACCATGGCCAGCTCGCACCAGACAGCCCCACGCCCATCCAGCATGTCCACTAGCCTCGTCGCACCCTACCGCCACTCCCTGTCCAGGCCACAGCCCCGGCCGAGCCGTGGACCACCCTAGTCGCGACGCGTACCACCTCTCTGCGCCGTGTCCAGAGCATGCCAGTGCGCCGTGCCCGACCAGCCCAACCAGCTCGCGCCTTGCCCTCACCGCGCACGTGCAGCCTTGCCATGATCACCCCACCCCGGTAGACACCCCCGTTCGCCGCCGCGCGACCCACAGCTGCCGCACGCCGCCGCAACCACCATTGCCTCCGCTCAGAGTGCCACACGCACCAGACCAAAATAAGCCACCCACCCCGTGCCATTAAGTCCGTGAGAACCGCCAGGAGACACCGCACCGTCCTACGCCCTCGCCCATGCCGTTAGCTGCCTATAGCGACGCCACCGTCGAGCTCACCGCCACACCGCTCGGTCCCCTTGCCGAGCTATAAAAGGAGGCCACCCCAGCCTCCATTCCTCACACCATTTGACTCCCCACTCCCCACTGACCTTCCCCACCTCTTCTCGGAGCAAGGCGAGCACCGTCGCGCCAGAATTGCACCGGAGTCCTCCGCTGCTGGAGGAGAAGGGCGCCATCGATTCCGGCCACCCCGAGCCTTGCCGTGACTGCGCCTCGCCTCGCCGTCATCCACCAAGTCGTTTGCCCCTGACGCCGAGCCTAGTTGGAGCCCAGGTGAGCCCTAGAGACCCCAATCGCCGCGTTAGGTTTAGCTCGTCGTCGGAGCTGTTCGTCGTCGATGATGACCCTCAGCCGTTGGATTAGAATGAGATCGTAGCGCGCAGATTGAAAGATACTGTTTCACGTAGAGTGAGTCACGGACCCGTGGACCCCCTATGTCAGCCGCGCGATGCGCTGTGCTGTGCAGTTGGGCCGACCCATTTAGCTTTCCCATTTTAAATAGATGTTTTTCCATTTTAGTTGAAATCCTTTTCTGTGCATAGATTCAAAAATCAATTCAGAGGGTTTCACTTAACCAAATTGCATGATTCAAATTTTGCTAGAAAGGAAATTAAATTATTTATCCAAGCCCGTTGGATTTAAATCAATTGGAGTTAGAGATAATCTATATCAAAAATAATAAGACAAAGACTTTTGCAACTTCAAACTTTTGATTTGATTCCAACTCTCACAAATCACATTTGACAATATCTATCGGAATATATAAAAATATTTAGGTTTGCATGTAGTGACTTTGGACTAGTACCAAAAGAATGTATTAGGGCATTTCTAGTCACTTTAAATCTATTAAATAATAATCTTCAACTTTTTAAAATGTGACCAACCCTTTAAATCACATTCCCATGTATTATAATATGTGGTGATGACATGTGTCCACATGATCCCATATTTTAATTGGAGAATATTAAATCTTAATTAATTTCAATGAGTAGAAATTACTTTTCTAAAATAAATGAATAAAACTAGTTCTTTAAATCATGAGATGATTGTGATGATGCTAGATCATCAAGTGTGATCCTTAGTGTGCTAAATAGAAGTAATTAAATATTGTTTGGTGATTGTGTACCATTTATCATTTATAGGCAATAGTACCGACCAAGGATACGAGGAGGAGGAATTCTACCCCGAAGAAGACGAACAGAACTTCAACCACTGCACCAATCAAGGCAATCCATCACTACTAAGCAAGTTAGACCTTGCAAGTGAACACTTGCAAGTTTTAACCTAAGCAAGATGCTTTAGGCATGCTTTGGTTATATACCTTTGATTATACCAATCCCAAGTTTTACTCGCAAGCTTTATTTCTTTTACTTTACTAAAGTTCTTTACTTTTAGTATAGATAGCATAAAGAGTATAAAACTAGGCCTATCTAGTTATACTTAGATGTCATTCTATGGCATGAGATTGAAGATTAGCACCCCTCTTTAGTGAACACTCTTAACTTAGTGGCTAGTGCTAAAGCATAAAACTTGATCACTTTAGATGGGAACACTTGGTGAAAATGATTATGAAAACCTTGGAATGATGAGTCATTCTATTGAGATGTTTTGACATGTGTTGGGAAACACAAAGGATTTGATGATGAAAGTGTTGAGGCATGAGCGTTACCCCTTTATAAAAACTGATGGTTGGGTTCAGATGCGATACCATTCCAATTTTTCTGTACAACCACAATACCTAAATTGGGTAGGGCTTAATCGGAAGTTTATGTGCCTTAGTATGGGTTCCCTCGCGGGAGAGGTTTGAGCTGAGGCTACCTCTTGATGTTTGTCCACCTATGCAGTGCCCAGGATGGCAGATGGACATGGCTGGGAGACCAAGCTCATAGGGGAGGTGCCTATACTAGGGTGTGTAATTGAAAGGTTATGATTGATTATCCGCATACTAAGTATGATTGATTCAGGGTTATCCCTGATGGATGTATCGAATTTTGTGGTGAAAGTGTACCACCTCTGCAGAGTGTCAAACTATTCGAATAGCTGCGTCCGCGGTCATGGATAGTTGGAGTGGCCATACTGTTCCATCGTCAGATGTTTTCAAAATGACTTGTGAAATGAAAGGTGACTTTGACTTGACCACAACAGGGTTGTGAACATGAAAACTAGTTTCCCACTTAGGTGATTTTAGAACATTAAATTAGTTTTCTTTACTTCTAAACTCATCTTAAGATAAATGTAGCTTTTGCAAATAAACCTAGAGCATA
Source organism: Avena eriantha (assembly GCA_910589775.1). Classification (NCBI taxonomy): domain Eukaryota; kingdom Viridiplantae; phylum Streptophyta; class Magnoliopsida; order Poales; family Poaceae; genus Avena; species Avena eriantha. Next base: position 341,649,475 of record OU342741.1, read on the forward strand.
GTATTCCTACTAGAACTACCTTACTTGTTAGTGATAGTTTGCGAGTACTTAAAGAGTACTCATGGCTTTGTCCCTGGCTATTCCCGTGGCCAGACTATGAGGAGGGCTATCAGGAAGATGGACAGCAGGATGTCTACGACAACTAGGATCATCTCCCATCATCAGCATTGCATGTGACCCTGAAGATGGAGCCCAATACTACGCTTTATTATTCTGCTGCTTGCTTGTATTAAGACTGGATCATGAGATCCTTTATTTGTGTAAAATCTTATTATGGTTTGTAATGGATGATGTACTGTGATATCCAATCTGTTATGTCTCACAAAAATGGTAATCCTGGGATTGCGAGGTATGGCATAACAGGCATCTCGGATTGAAAATCCAGGTGTTGACACACTCTCACAAGCCTTAATAAAGAAGCACAAGTGTGAAATTGGTATAAAAGTGCAACACATACCAAAGAACTCATCACAAGATTCAAACCCTAGATCAGATACGATTATTTCGACGATTCGTGTTTATCAAATTGCATTACATTACTTATGTATAATTGCATCTTGCTTCTTTAAACATTAGTCCTTACCGGACCAATGATGCTATTTCTAGATTTTGGATCTTCTATGATCTTGAAGACCGTGAGTGCATAATCTTGCAATCACAAAAGGCAATTTCACAACTTGCTCATGTCCTTTGATTATTTTCTATGCTTGTAACTCAACTGTTGTCATCACCTGCATTTCAAAAAGGTTAGAAAACACTATTTTCATAATAATATGATTATGGATTATTTACCAAATGGTAATAATCTATTGATACAGTTCCAATGGTAAAGGAACATAATATCTAGGACTTAATAACCAATGTCTTCAGTGATTCTAGCGCCGTATATTACGTGTTAACCATGAGATTTGGAATGGGATAGAGAAGTTAGCTCGATCTTCTTCCTTTTGAATGAACGGATGACCTGATCATGAGGCTGAGGATTTCTCGTTGAGAAACCTAGCACATGGGTGGAACCCCTTAGTTTCCCATGATTTTGGTGTCTATATTATCTTGAGAGGCTGCTAGTGGTTTAGCTGGTCCTTTAAGGGAGCTTTGCCAGGGCATAACTGTCTCATAGAGTCTTCAGGTGCCTACCAGAGTTATAGTCGGTCCTATAAGGGGCTTGATAGAGGTGGGGCATGTCCTGGAGGATCGTGTCTTCATGCGGGGTCGCGGAGGGGGGGCAATGATTGGCTTGGATCTTAGACTGGGCCCCACACCAAGGAAGTGTGGACGAGAATGCAACTCGGATGTGTAACAAGGCTAAGGTCTCTCATGGGTAAAGAAACGCACCTCTGCGGAGTGTAAGAACTGTGACATGTTACTCCCTATTCCGGGAAGGAGCTACGAACACGGCAGGAAAGGAACCCCACGAAGGTTCTGGTCAACCTGTGAAGGCTGTCGGACATAGTTTTCAGAATAAAAGCAACCTTTGAAGAAATGTTTACGAAAACCTGCATTGCCTACGACCTTTGGTCTGTGGTTGTAGGGATAGTACATCATACACTCCTTTAGATGCTGAGTACGCTCGTACTGAACCATACCTTCTTAACCCTTGCTACGTTCTAAGCCACTGAAGACGATGTCAACATCAATTTCTTCTCAAGAAACCATCATCGGGAGCTCAAGCCCTCAATAAAGTCAATGAAGTCAACATATACATCAACCAAAGCAAAGGAGAAGATCTTGATTAGACAGGAGTAGAAACTCTAGCCATAACACCTACTTTTGTAGAGCCAGATAGTTTAGATGCTAGTCTTATTAGCTAGATAGTTCTGAGTTATTATTTCTAATTCTTCTATGTAAGAAGTTTCTTTTTTCTCTTTAACCTAGAATGTTCCCCGGATCTTTTGAAAAGAGTCAAGTTGTAATCTATAGTCATGTCTTAGACCTGTTGTGTTTCTGTTGTACCACTATGAGGGATGTAATACTAGTGAACAGTGTTTCACTGGTGTTATGTCAACGACTATAGTATACTACATCATGCAGTGGTATGTTGGGTCACCGTAGTTGCAGAGGCAATAGCAATTATGGATGCACTGCCCACATATAATTTATCTTGCTCTAACAAGTACACGCATACTTTATTTCTACCTTTTATTTCCATAAGATGTTTTTGCATAGCTACAGGTGAAACCAAACACCCTAGGCCCTCTCTCTCCATCATCGACAATAACAAAAATACGCAAGCTATTGGTCCGGTAAAAACACAAAAGGAATTCTAAAACTCCCAAAGGTCCATTAAAGTAACTTCACTACGCATTTGCTTCTCGTGGATTCGATAACCTAGGTCTACTAGGGAAAAGAGCTATACTACATCCATAATCCGGATCGAAGGTATCAACCCTTTTTCTGGCGCCATTGCCGGGGAAGCAATAGCTACCCTAGTAAGGTTATTAGGAACCTTGCTAGTTTTAATTCTTGTTTTTAATTTTGTTAGTTTTCTTTCGGTCTTTATTTGATACACCAAAAAAGATAGTTAGTCTTTCAATTCTTGTTTTTACTGTTATAATTCTTTATCTAAGAAAACCCAAAACCATAGGAAGTATGGCTGAAAAGAAGCTTGGGGAGTTTTCTACCCCTAATAATGATTAATTGTGTACCCCTATTACTCAGTCAGCAATCACTGCTGATGACTATGAAATTAAGCCCCATTACTTAAGTTTGGTTCAACGAAATCAATTTGGAGGCTCTGTTGTTGAAGCCGCGGGTATGCACTTAAATACTTTCACTGAAATATGTGATATGATGCGTATAAAAGACGTTGACCCTGATGCGGTCAAATTGCGTCTATTTCCTTTCTCTCTAAGAGGGAGAGCTAAAGAATTGTTCCTATATTTTCCTAAAAATACTATTACATCATGGGTGGGATGTACTTCTTTATTTATGACTTAATTTTTCCCACCTGCAAAGAATATGCAACTTCGATCTAATATTAGTGGCTTTAGACAGGAAGAGCGTGAGCCACTAGCGCTTGCATGGGAGAGGATGAAAGAATGCCTAAGAAACTGTCCTAGTAATGGGATGGAAGATTGGTTAATCCTCCACTTATTTTATAATGCTCTTAATCCTGTGTCTAAGTCTATGCTTGATACTGCAGCTGGAGGAACATTTATGGGAAAACATATTACCGAAGCAAAGAAGCTGCTAGACAATATGCTAGACAACCATGCCCAATGGCATGTGCAAAGATCAAACACGAAGAAGGTGAACTTTGTTTCACCAAAAGAGAACAAAGATCTCAATGCTAAGTTGGATGAGCTCATACTAGCCATAAAAGGTAACGAAACTCAGGTAAGAGCCACCCCCGAAACAAACATAGAAGAAATAGACTTCGTAGCTCGTAATGATTACATCCCTGCTTGGAAGAAGAGTTACAATCCTAACTTTCAAAAACATTATGCTAATCATGTAGGTAACTCTAATAATGATATGGAAACTAGTAATGGTAGTCTCCAAGAAATGCCTATATCTTTCATAGACTCACAAAATGAACAAAATAATATTCTAGTCAAAATTACAGAGAACCATGATGCTATGCTTGGTAAATTATCTAACCAAGCTATTAGTTTGAGAAATGATTTGCAGACCCATCAAGAAAGAACAAGTATTGTTGAGGCACAACTAGGTAAGATAACCGAGAGTCAAACTCTCATTATAGCTAAATTTGCAGGTAAAGCTGAGCCCAATCATGTTGAAGAACTCAAAATGATGAGAATCCAAAGGGAGGAGCCTGAAGATCTTGATTATAGTAATGCCCCTTCCCCAAGCTACACCATTGAAGATCTCGTACAGAGGATCAGCATCAAAATTCCGGTAAGTGAAGGTAATGATGAAGCCATGTATCAACACTTTGTTGATCAAGTAGCAATTAAGGTACGCGAGCTTGAAGAGGAATACAAGAAAATCACTGAAAAGCTACCTGTTAAACTAGATGACATATTTGAGCCTACTATTAAGATAAAGATTGGAACCAATGAGATAGCTGCACTTTGTGATCTAGGTGCAAGCGTCTCAACAATTCCAAAGAGTCTTTTTAATAAGATAAATCTTGGTTCCTTTGAAATAACTGAATTAAAATTGCATCTAGAAGATTCTACCTACAAACAAGTTGTAGGGATTAAGGAGAATACTTTAGTTTACATCAAAGGTTGTCCCGCTCTCATTGATTTCATTATAGTTGACATGCATGAAGATACTGTTTCTCCTATAATACTAGGCCGTTCTTTCTTAAGAACTATAAAGGCTTTAATTAACCTTCATGAAGGGAACGTGAAGTTGCAATTGCCTTCGCGGGATCTTTTTGTTATCCATTTCCCCAGGAAGAAGAAAGCCAAACATGACGAGAAGGGGACCATCATTTTGAAGGCTAATTACTTTGGAGTGGGTGTTCCACTCATCTGGCCCAAGTGAGTACCATCAAGGTCAAGCTATTGACCATAAAAGAGCGCTCCATGGGAGGCAACCCATGTTAAATAAAGGTTTGAGTTAAGTTTTTAGTTTTAGTTTAAGTTCATGTTTAATAAAGAGTGCTAGAAAACTCCATTTGAGGAGAAGAAGTTCGGTAGTACTTGAAATTCTGCATTATTCATGCTATTGTTGGTCGATAATATTTACTGTCAATTTTCTGTCAAAAAAGGTATATCGCTAAGTTACAGGAAAAGAAATAGTTTATGAAGAAACAGAAAAAAATTATGCACACAAAGAGTTTAACGACCAACTATACGGCGGGAATAAAAATTCGGGTCGTATAGTTCCAGTCGTATAGATATTCATCGATTTTTTCTGCAATATGTACTGAGAGTTTAACGACCAACTATACGGCGGGAACAAAAATTCGGGCCGTATAGTTTCGATCGTATAGATATTAATGCCTCTGTATAATTTATTTTCATATGTACTAAGATTTTAACGACCAACTATACGGCGGGAATAAAAATTCCGGCCATATAATTCCGATCGTATAGATATTAATGCCTCTGTACAATTTCTTTTCATATGTATTGAGAGTTTAACGACCAACTATACAGCGGGAATAAAAATTCCGACCGTATAGTTCCGATCATATAGATATCAATGCCTCCATACAATTTCTCATATATTCTGAGAGTTTAACGACCAACTATACGGCGGGAATAAAAATTCCGGCTGTATAGATCCGGTCGTATAGATACCGATGCCTTTGCAAATTTTCTCTCGCAGGGACAGACAGTTTAACAACCAACTATATAGCCAGAACATTTTATTCCGCCCGTATAGTTGCGTCTGTATAGCTGCACCGCTAGGAGGGAGCCCTAATATTTTGACAGAACGCCAACTATACGGCCGGAACACATGTTCCGCCTGTATAGTTGCGTCCGACCACAAAATCGCACGGGAAGGTACTCCCAACTCCAAAACTTCAATCCTTTTTCTTTCTTCTACCTCCAAACTCTCTCAAAACCTCAAGAGATCTCCATCTCTACTCAAATTCGTTCGATTTCCTCGCACACAAGTGATCTACGGTATGTTTCTCCTCCGATCCTCCAATTACTTTTTGCAAATTCATCTTTGATCTATTGTCATTATCAATCTAGGGTGAGACCTACTATGAACCAATTGCCATGATTTTCTTGCGTAGATTATTATTTTGAGGAGAATTCTTTAGTGTGCTTAGATGAGGAATGTGATGCACTTATTGTTGTTGGATCAAAGAAGTTTATTTTTGCCTTTCTTCAATGTTTTAGATGATGAACACAAGGAGCCAAACTCGTGCGCGTGCCACCGCCAGCGCTTCTCGGGCTATCGCCCAGGAACACATGGGGATACGGTTCAGGGATGAGGTCCATCGTGAACGCTTCAATAGGATCAAGAACCGCGAAGTGAAGCCACCAAGTGGGATTTCCCCATTATATTGCACCAACTCGGTATTTCTGATGACTTTAATTTACTTTGCAATAGAGCTGGCCTGCAAAATTTTATGTACAATGATGTACCTACTTATCGTGGCTTAACCATTGAATTCCTAAGTTCATTGCAAAGCATCGTTAAACTATGGCAAGGAGAGGATACTATTTCTTTCCGTCTGATGAACAACAACTACACTTTAACATTAGATGAATGGTGTGCATGCTTTAATTTGCCAAACAATGATGTTCATGATTTACGCGCATTCTTTACTGGCTTAAATCCTTCCCCCGATCAATACTATAATGGAATGAGCTTCACTAGTAGAGTGAACAAGGGGAAGAATATTCAACATCCTGCAATTCGCTATTTCTTCTATGTTATTGCTAACACCTTGCAGGCAAGTAATGAGTTCACGAGACTCAACGGGGAGGACATCCTAGTCCTTGCAAAAGCTGCTTACATCAACTGCAACCTGTCACTCAACTTGGGCGCCATCCTTGTGCGCTACCTGGACCAGCAAGCCTCCCAAAGCCAAGGGCCAATCACAGGAGGAGGCGTGATACGTTGCTAACATATCCATAATTTTTGATGTTCCATGCTTGGTTTTATCTACTTTCTTATTTTTGCCCAAACTTTGGAGTACTTTTTATACACTTTCTTGGACTAACCTATTAACAAGAGCCACAGTGCCAGCTACCTGTTATCTGCTATTTTTGGTTCCAGGAAAGTCAAAAAATGAATATTCTCGGAATTGGACGGGACAAAAGCGAAAGTCAGTTTTTCACCGAGGGACACAAGGAGCCAGAATACGAGACGGAGAGGGGCCAGGGGCCGCCACACCACCTGGCCACATGGCCCAGCCTGGCCCACGCCAGAGGGTGGTCTGGCCGCCTCCAGCACCCCCTCGGCCTTCCCTTTCGCCTATAAGATGCCTCTGATACGGAAACCCTAGGTACCTGATCAAAATTCCACGAAAGAGTCTATAGCCGCCGTTATCTCCATCCCTAGATCAGGAGAGATCTGAAGCTCTTCCTGGCACCCTGCCGGAGAGGGAATTCACCCTGGAGGCCTTCTTCATCACCATGCAAGCCTCCGCTGTGATGCGTGAGTAGTTCATCCTTGGACTACGGGTCCATGTAGAAGCTAGATGGTTGGTTCTCCTCCTTTGTGCTATCATCATTAGATCTTGTGAGCTCCGTTCATGATCAAGATCATCTATTTGTAATTCCTATATGTTGTGTTTACGGGGATCCGATGGATATTGAGATGCTATTTCAGATTGATTAATTATTCTATCATGTCTTTGTTATTTGTGATCTTGCATGCTTTCCGTTGTTAGTAGCTATCTTGGCCAAGTAGATGCTAGCAACTCCAAGAGTTAGTATTTATGCTCGATAGTGGGTTCATGCCTCCAGTAATCTGGGGAAGTGACAGAAATCTCTAAGGTACTAGATGTGTTGTTGCTACTAGGGAGAAAACAACAATCCTTTCTTCATAGAACAATCGTATTGTTTACTTTACGCGCAATGTGTAATGTAATTATCCATTGCTTGCAACTTAATACTGGAGGGGGTTCGGATGATAACCTGAAGGTGGATTATTAGTCATAGATGCAGTTGGATTACGGTCTGTGTATAATGTTGTAATGCCCAATCGAATCTCAAAGGAGTCAAGATGAGTAGTATATGCATGTATTTCTTTCTCAATGTTTGTCAATTGCCCTGATGTAATTTGTTCACCCAACATGTCATCTATCTTAAGGAGAGCCACCACTAGTGAACTATGGACCCTGGGTCCTTTGTTTTACCATCAATCTACAATCAACCATTTACTATTTTCTGTTTACTTTCTGCAAACTATTACTTTCTTCCACTCGATACGTTTAATCCTTTGTTTTCAGCAAAACCGGTGAGATTGACAACCTCACTGTAAGTTGGGGCAAATTATGTGGTTGTGTTGTGCAGGTCTCCACGTTGCTGCTGACGACGGTAGTGCGCCCTGCCAAAGTCCAGCTAGCAACACCTTTGGGGTGTTTCCTTGCTCCTACTGGTTCGATTAAACCTTGGTTTCATAACTGAGGGAAAACTTGCTGCTATGCTCATCATACCTTCCTCTTGGGGTTCCCCAACGAGCTCGAGATATCTTGGGCCATCAAAGCTTTTTCTGGCGCCATTGCCGGGGAGTCAAGGACATCTTCACAAGGGGAGTCCCTCATAACCAATCTCTTTACTTTGTTGTTTTTGTTTTGCTTAGTTTATTTTCTATTCTGTTTGCTTGTCTCGTTATCAAAAACACAAAAAAATAGTTTTACTAGTTTGCTTTCTTTACTAATAACACACAAAAATTAAGTCCTTCTATAGTTGTTACCTTTTTCTTAGCTCACCATGTTTATCCCTAAGTTTACTCTAAAAGACCTTTCAATAGGTAGTGGCTCTATAATTGGAAAAGATAATATTGAAGAATTCTTTAATCATGTTAGTAAGCATGAGGATATTGAGGATAGATCCCTTGCAGAGCTTGCTCCAAATTATGAAATTGCTGCAGCTTCTTTAGTTCATATGTTGGAAGCTAGGTTTGTTAACCTTAACCCCTTGATGCAAGTAATGTTTCTTAAACTTAAAGAAATTGAGGACCCTGAAACGAGAGATTTTATTCTGGAAACTTTGCTTAAGGAATTCTATGATGTTGCTAAGGAAGCTAGAAAAGTCTTTGACGTTTTAATATGCTAGGCTCATGTGTAGATGTTATTGGTACACGAGAAAAGATGACCAAAACCGAACCTAATGGGGAGGAAACTAAGATACCAATACCCTTTAAACTTGCAGCAATACATGAAGCCATAGAAAAGAATCTTGATTGGATTGTTCCTGGAAACCCGTTTGATGAAAATAGTGAACCCAAAAGCATTGAGATAGGATCCTCTAGAACTTATTTGGATGAGATACCTTGCCTTGTTGAAGATATTTCTAGTATCACTCTTAATGCTTCTTCATTTGACAACACTTGATTCTTTTTCTTGCTTCTTATGCCTAACTTGAAGGCGTTAAAGAAAAGTACTTATTAGGAGATAACCCAAAAGTTTTAGATGAGTCTTGGAAGTTATTACTTCAGTAATAACCGCTCCTTATCCTTTTTATTTGCTTTTTGTGCCAAGAGTAACCTCTAATAAGAGAGAAGTAATGATTGGGAAAGTTGTTGTCCCAAAACAGATTTCTGTGCTTCACCGTAAAAATTCGTGTAAAATCTCTGTACGTTATTTTGAGGCGTGAATTTATGTGCTTCTGCCACAAGTTGTTATCTAACTTTTGTTAGTTCAACACTTTTCGATTTGAGAAACAGAAGATCTTCGAAAAAAATTCGTATTTACCTGCTGGTTTGTTTTGACAGATTTCTGCCATTATTTGCATTTGCTTCTTGTTGGTTCCTTTTTGAGTTCTTTTGGGGAATTGAGCTTTTTGAGGGAAGTGCTACAGTAGCTTGTGTTTTAATGGAAGTTTTATTGGTGTTGGAACTGAACCTAAAGACTTATTATCTTGAGTGCACTAATGTTGCTAATAAAGATTGTGTGAAGTTTTGTATGAAGGAAAAGTTTCAGGTGTATGGAAGGAATGAGTAATGGGATGAAGGATGGACTAAAGCTCAAGCCTGGGGATGCCACGCGTGTCACCCCAAGAAATATCCAAGAAGTACAAGCGTTAAAGCTTGGAGATGCCCAATGTTGGGGATATACTTTCCGGGTATGCTCACAGTTCCTCACTGACCAGGGTGGCCCACTTCGGGTTAGAGCTTTGATTCACGGGCGGCCCAGTCAGGGAGAAAAGACGGAGTCCAGTCCGGCTACGGGAAGGCCCAGAATACTTACCGACCTAGGCCCATAGTGTTACTTGTAGTTCAAGATGTACTCTGTAACTGACTCTTAGTCGTAGCCGGATAGATCTCTCCTGTAAACCCTACGCCGGATATCTATATAAGCCGACCTAGGGAGAGCCTTTAGGGCACCCTCAATAGTCTACAATCCTTGTAAACTTGTGTGCTCACCGTCCCGGAACACTGTACGTCTCACACCCCTCTCTTCCGCACACCTCGAGGACCCCCTCATGGCGTACTTGTCATCAATCCGATGACAGTTGGCGCCCACCGTGGGGCAGGTGAGCTTCGGATCTGCGTTCCGGGCGGAATCTGCAAGAATCGGAATCGGCGAGACTATCGCCGTCGGTCGCATCCTCTACGCCAGCGACGTCCCTCTCATCGTTCTCCACGAGACCTGGATTCTGGCTAGGGAGGTTGTGACTGCCTACACCATCATGTATTTTGGCGAGATCGATGTTTACATTGGCTTTGCTAAACCTGCCCCACCCACCCCAGCGGTGATGATAGAGGCAGAAGAAATTTCTGGCTCCCCTTTGTCCGCGGAGGCGGCAAAGTTCCGGATCGCAGAAATCCCTAATCGCACCCAGCCCGCACCAATCGCGGAGATAGTGGAGAAAGCTGAACCTGAAGCAGATCTTGTGGGTCAAGTCGAATCTAGAGTGGATCTCCTGGGTGAGGTCAAATCTCAGATCGATCGGACTGCTGAAGTCGAGATCCAAGAGGAGCACTGTAACAACCATGGTTCCGGCTCTGCCAACACCGGAACAGACAGACCTTTCCTGAGATACACACTAAGGCGTATGATGATGCAGAACTCAGGCATAGATGAAATCCTCGAGACCATCAAATGTTTCAACGAAGCCTACTATGAAGACCGCAGTTATCTCAGGAGGGGCGCATCACACTTCGTCGGGTATGTTGGATCCGGATCCAGCTCTACTGATGCTGGAGAAAACACCAACTCAGTTCTGGAGACAACGTACCCGCATCCTCGGATGAATCGATGATGTCAGCAGATTTCCGAAAGTTCTCCGTGGAGTATGAAGAGGAGTGTAACTCCAAAGTCGTAGAGGAAGAAGGGATGAAGGATCCAGGGAAAACTCTCCCAAAGCGCAGGATGACATGGAAACTGGAGATAATCCCGAGGTCTAGATGTCCGAAAGTACCGATCAGAGCTTGACTCTAGGAAACGGACCCAAAGCCATCTTTGCTACCGGCGCTGCCAAGAAGGCAAAGAAGAAAAACAAGAAGAACAAGACCCCGGCAAAAGACCTTCCGCTAGAGAGTGATTGCCGAGGAATACAAGGAAGACACGGATAGAGCACTTATCCCAGACGAGCCCAAAGAAGAGTCGGTGGATGGACACGTGATCACTGAAGGTGCGCATAAATTCAACGATGCTGCATTAACCACACCTATCCCTATAGCTGCAGAACTTACTGCCGAAGAACTAGACAAAAGGGCCCAGGCCTGAGAAGCGTGTCGTCAACAACTCCTGGATGAAGCCAAAAACATTCAGGAGGAGAAGAAACGCATAGAAAATGCGGAGAAGTACATCTCTCGGCAGCATCAGAAGACCCGGAAACATCACACACGTGACGATCAATTCCTGGAAGTACACAAGGTTCTCTTCGAAGGAGACCCAGGGATGCCTCGTCGCGACAGCAAAGGAGATCTGGTGTATCCAACATCGGTACAAAACACTGTTGCAGCACAGGATATCCTGTCAAATAATCTAACCCCAGAGCAGGTTCGATTGGGCATTAAGCTACTCATCAAGGGTCTGGAACAGTAAAGGGCTGTGAAATTCGGAAGAAGAAAACTGGTCTCCAAATCCAACCAATGTCGCACGGACTCAGCCTGGAATGATATAAGGCCCCAGCATGTTCCGGAACAGCATAACCGTTCCTACAAACGGGAAGACAACTACTCTAACACCGGATCACCAGGACAGCACCACGGAGCTGCACGTGACTAGCGCAATGTCGCTCCAGCCACCGAGAAAGAAGCAATTGCTGCACTATATCCGAGAAACCCTCCCCGGCGAGAGTCGAACGATCGTAGGGGAGAACACAAAGAAAAACGTCGGGAGGAGGACCGTCAAAGGATGCCACCTCCTAGACCTAGAAACCGTCCGGCCGAGCCCCACCATGGTGGGAGTAATGGACGAAGGAACGACGAAAACGACGCCGAGTCAAGCCGGCAGGGGGCTCGTCACAATGAAGACTCTCCCCGGAACCGGAATAATGATGCTCCGAATGGAGGCCGGCGATCAGCCGGAAATAACCCAACTGCTCCACCCTCTCCACCAAGTAGCCATCACAACGGCTCCCAAGGAGGCCAAGGAGGACGTCGTGGTGGAGGAGGTGGTGGCAGAAACCGAAGTCCGGCTCCAAGGCACCGTAGCCATAGCCGTCACTCGGGACGATCTTTATCCCCAAATGACGCAAGGCACAAGATCAACTCCAATATAGAGGCGCGGCGCTCTGAAAACGATGACATATACGTGGGCCAAAAATGCTTCGGACCACGCATAAGAGCTACAAGATTCCCGGAAGGATTTTCTATCTCAAGACATATTCAGGCCTACGACGGCATAACTCGGCCAGATATTTGGCTACAGGATATTTTCCAAGCTTGCTGCATCACCAAAGGCAGAAACAGCCTGGTCACAACCCGATATCTCCCACTTATGTTGCGGAAGACAGCACGATCATGGCTCAATGAACTTCCGGAGAACACCATCCACAACTGGTATGACATGCAAAGTGCGTTCTTTCGAAATTTCGAAGGCACATACCGGAGGCCCTGTACGGTCGGAGACCTACAGCGTTGCACCCAGAAAGCCGGAGAAACTTGCCAAGACTATCTTGGACGATGGATCGACACCAAGAACTCCTGTGAGGGAGTAAATGACCAAACTGCAAGTGAAGCTTTCATTGCAGGTCTCCCAATTGGTTTACTACGTCATCGCTTGAAGTGTGACAGTCACTGATTTGGGAGAGATGATAGAAACAACAAGCAAGTATGCAGATGCTGACGACGACGCGGAGGGATTACTCAACGCCCTGGCTGTGCCATAGTCGGCAAAACAACCAAAGCAACAAGCTCAGAAGCGTAAGAATACCTCGGAAGAAAAACCCAATGCGGAAACGACAGTAGTCAGTGCTACTTTTGGGTCTAGAGGACGAGGAGGACGTGGCGGTGGCCACGGACACGGTCGTGGGACGTCAAGAGTTCAAGGTAGAGGAGACCAATAGCCTGGCAAAACTTACTCTTGGGCCGACATTGCCAATAACCCATGTGTGCATCACCTAGATGCCAATGGGGGCTCGTCCCACACAAACACTGAGTGTCGTTTCAATGACGACATTCAGAGAGATGATACCGCTGGCTACAAAGCTAAGCGGAAGAATCCCGAAAAGGATAAAGAGACCAAGGACGATTCCGACATGGAGGAAGCTGATGCTTCAAATCCCAAGCTAGAAGGGAAGAAAAAATTTCCGACCAAAAAATACACTTACGTCACCTTCCTCGGATCTCAACCAGCAAAGGTCAAAAAGGCAGTGCTACATGAGCTCAACACAACTGTTCCGGCTGTCCCTCAATTCTTGGACTGGTCGGAAGTGGCAATCACATTTGACCATGCTGATCATCCGCCTAAGCTACATAGGCGAGGAAAATACACCTTAATCGTCAATCCACTTATTGACGGTTATGGCTTCTCCAAGACTCTCATGGACGGTGGCAGCAGTATTAATATTCTGTATGTCGAAACGCTACACCACCATGAAGATCTCGGAGACCCAGCTGAACCACAGCTCTGTGATCTTTCCCGGGGTTGTCCCAGGAAGACAAGCAAATTCCTTGGGAGAAATCACTTTGGATGTTACCTTTGGAACTCCAAAGAACTATCGGACGGAGGCACTTTCCTTCGAAGTGGCCCCGTTCAAGAGCGCGTGCCATTCTATATTCGGACGTCTGGCTTACTGGGCTTTTATGGCTCGTCCGTGTTACATTTACAATATGATGAAAATTCCAGGTCCCAACAGCGTGATCACCATCAGGGGAGACCCGAAGAAAGCACGAGAGTGCGAGGATGGAAATGTCGCCTTTGCTGAAGCCGTGCTGCACGCCCAGGAGTACCATGAGATCAAGAAGAGCATAGATCCATCCGAGATGCCAGCAATGAAGAAGGAGGTGACAAAGCTCAATCCGGAGTTCAAGGCATCAGAAGAGACAAAGAAGACGCCATTGAAGGATGATGACACCTCCAAGGTGACCCAGACAGGTGTAGGCCTAGATAGCGCATAGGAAAGCGCGCTCGTCAAGTTCCTCAAAGCAAATGAAGATACCTTCTCATGGCAGCCATCTGACATGACCGGAGTACCTAGGGAACTTGCCGAGCACTCTTTAAATATAAACCCGAACGCTAAACCCGTCAAACAGTCCTTGCAACGGTTCGGCGATGAAAAGCGTAAGGCAATAGCTAAGGAACTAGCTCGGCTTGAGTTAGCTGGATTCATAGAAGAGGTCATCCACACTGAGTGGTCGGCCAATCCTGTAATGGTCCCTAAAAAGGAAACCACTGATTTAAGGATGTGTGTTGATTATACTGCCTTGAACAAGGCTTCCCCCAAAGATCCGTTCGCTCTGCCTAGGATTGATCAAGTTATCGATTCTACGGCAGGCTCGGAACTCCTCTGTTTTCTCGACGCATATTCTGGTTATCACCAAATCCGGATGAAGGAATCTGACAAAGTCAAACCTTCATTCATAACCCCCTTCGGAACCTTCTGTTTTGTTACGATGCCCTTTGGGCTGAAGAACACAGGAGCTACGTACCAACGCACAATGCAGTGTTGCCTCCACGATCAAATCGGACGCAATGTACATGCATATGTGGATGATATTGCGGTGATGTCTAAAAAGAAGGAAACATTGATTTCCGACTTGGAGGAAACGTTCGCCAATCTATGAAAATAAAACATCATGCTTAATCCGAAGAAATGTTTCTTTGGAATCCTAGTCGGACAATTGTTAGGTTTCATCGTGTCCCAAAGGGGCATAGAGGTGAACAGAGACAAAATCAAGGCTATACTCAATATATCCAGGCCAACTCACCTGAAAGACGTACAAAGACTAACTAGCTGCATTGCCGCAGTCAGTCGGTTCGTAAGTCGGCACGGTGAAAGAGTCGCACCATTATATAAACTCCTGAATAACACCAAGGATTTTGTGTGGACCGATAAAGCAGAAGTTGTGTTACAAGACCTAAAAAAGTACTCTCATCTGCTCCTATCCTTGCTGCACCGGAACCGCAGGAACCGATGTTGCTTTATCTGGCTGCGACAAACAAAGTCGTTAGTATTGTCATGGTAGTGGAGAGATTGGAGGAAAATCAGGAACACTTGGTGCAGCGTCCGACCTACTTTGTCAGTGAGGTCTTGACAAAATCAAAACAGCGGTATCCGCACTATCAAAAGCTAGCTTATGGTGTGTTCTTGGCATCTCGGAAGCTACGACACTATTTCCAGGAGCATCCAATTACCGTGGTGATCACAGCTCCCATGAGAGATATAATCAACAACAGTGACGCCACAGGACGCGTTGCCAAATGGGCCATAGAGCTCTCAGCTTTCGATATTGAGTACAAACCTTAGACAACAATCAAATCCAAATCCTTGCCGACTTTGTTGCTGATTGGACAGAGACGAAGGAGAATATGACCCTCCCTGAGTCGGAATATTGGACCCTATATTTTGATGGGTCTAAGGCTCGCGGGGGCTCGGGGGCTGGCGTGGTGCTCAAATCACCCCAAGGAGATAAACTTCTATACATGTTGCAGATCAACTTCACAACGACAAATAATATTGCCGAGTATGAAGCACTGCTGCATGGAATCCGGATTGCTAAGGATATCGGCATCTGACGTTTGATGTGTTACGGAGATTCGGATCTTGTTGCTCAACAAGTGTCGGATATTTGTAATGCAAATAAGCACATGGCAGCATATAAAGCTGTCGTGGATGATTTATCTAAATCGTTCAAAGGGTTTGAGGTTCAACACATCCCTCGAGCAAAAAATGAGGAAGCAGATGCACTATCTTGAATAGGCTCTACACAGAAAGAGGTCCCGGATGGCGCTTTTCTAGAGCACCTCAAAGTTTCCTCAATAAAGGGAGTGGACAAAGAATATCCGACCAAATCCGACTCACCTCTAATAGCAGTTCTGGCGGTAATTCCCAGCTGGACCCAACCCTACCTTGACTATATAGTAGATGGCAAATTACCCGAAGACGAGGTTCTGAGCCAGCAGATTATCCGACGAGCAAAAGCCTATACTATAGTTAAAGGTGAGCTCTATAAGCAGAGTATATCTAGGGTCTTTCAGCGCTGCGTATCTCTAGAAGAAGGAATGGAAATCTTAAGAGAAATCCATGAAGACGAGTGTGGTCACCATGATGCAGCCAAATCTTTAGTGGCAAAAGATTTTAGACATGGTTTTTTCTGGCTTACAACCAAGGCAGATGCCGAACGGCTGGTCAAGATGTGCAACGGCTGCCAAAAGTACGTCAAACAAGCTCACGTTCCGGTTGATCAGCTGAGAAAAATACCTATAACATGGCCTTTCGCGGTCTGGGGGCTTGACATGGTAGGACCGTTTAAACGGGCTCCAAGTGGATTTACTCACCTCTTAGTGATTGTGAATAAGTTTACCAAATGGATTGAGGCTAAACCCGTTACTAGTTGTGATGGAGCAACAGCCAAAAGATTTGTCGAGGATGTTATAATCCGGTATGGTTATCTGCATAGTATTATTACGGACAACAGGGGTAATTTCTCTATGGGGGAACTTGCCGAATTCTGCAACGAACAAAATATCTGGCTTGACATTGCGTCAGTCGCACATCCACAGGCTAATGGACAAGTCGAAAGAGCAAATGGTTTAATCCTACAAGGCCTAAAACTGAGACTCGAAGCACCACTACGACGTGCTATGGGGGCTTGGGCAGAAGAATTACCTTCTGTAATATGGAGTTTATGAACAACTCCGAACAGGTCAACTAGATACACACCTTTCTTCTTGGTCTATGGCGTAGAAGCAGTTCTTCCTAGTGATTTGATTCACATCTCTCCTAGAGTGGGGCCGCGTATATCGAAGAGGATGCCGAGATTTCTCGACAAAATGATCTCGACTTAGTCGAAGAAGTTCGCGTCGTTGCTGAAATGAGATCAACAGCCTATCAACAGAAGTTATGCAAGTATCATAGCCAGAGAGTCAGAAACCGGTCTTTTAACAAGGGCGATTTGGTTCTTCGGCTTGTGCAACAAAGAAAGCACAAACTTTCCCCGGTATGGGAAGGGCCCTTCTTGGTTAGTCGAATATTGCACAATGGTTCGTACTACTTAACTGATAGGAGGCCAGTCAAAGAAAGACCTGCTACTAAGAAGAGAAAGAGAGCTGGAGGCAGTACAAATCCAGATGAGTTAGACAGATCGTGGAATATTTCTCAGCTATGTCCCTTTTATTCTTAGTTTAATTCTTCTTTGTAATCATATATATGTACATGTTCTGTGAGAAATAAAAGTCTTGGTTGCCTCAAGTTTTTTCTGAGAAGTTTTTACCATCTTATTTCCGAATGATCATGTCATAGTCGAAAATCCCAGAATGCTTGGAAGTACTTTATGCTCATGTTCGTTCTGGTTTAGATTTCTGATTCTAAAATTGCTACCCTTGGGTATAACTCCAAAGTTTCTAGTCTTTACTTTGGTTATTTGTCTGATTGCCGGATGCGGGCATTTTCCGAGTAGTGAATTGTTGGTACTGGAAGCCGGCTTTGTTTCCGAGTTTAAACTGGTTTAGAAACTGAGCTCCGTTGCTCGGCAAGTTTTCCGTGCTGAAGGTTTAGCCGGCTCACGAAAGGGACGAGGCGGAAAGCCAGATAAACGATAAGTACAGACAAAAAAGTTCAAGTGCTTATGAAAACATTTCAGGCACACAAAAAATTTAAACCAAAAGTGTTGAATAGATTAAAGCTTAGCACTAGCAAAAGTATCATAGTAAATATTTACAAACCCATAATGTTTTCAGAATAATACATCTGTTTAACATATGATGCAGGAGGAGAGGAAGGAGCTGTCGGCTCGCTAGATACATCGCCTTGATATCGTTCCGAGATGTCCACATCCGACCTGGTGTGGTCATCATCGGAAACTTCGGTTTCTTCTTCGGGAGGCGGAGGCGGCGTGTCGACGCGGGTGAAGAAGGGAGTGTCGTAGCTGGTTAAGTCAGCTACATGACACCCATATCCGGCGCAGGAGTCCATGATGGCCTTAATGTCTTGCTCCTGTCCGTCTTCGTCCACCTTGCAGTACCCTCTGGTCACTTGCCAGATTTCCATGCTTCCATGGTGGCGCATGACCATGGTGAGAGCGTTTTGCGTTGCGGTTCGCGCGTAGGACATGTTCTAGTCCTGGACAAGCTGCGGCATCTCCTTTGCCTTGTCCCGCACCTGAAAGTCGGACATGCTATGCATGTCCGGAACCTTGAGAGCTTTGCCAATGTCCTCAATGGATTGGCGGAAGTCATGAAGCAGATCACCGACTTGGGTAAGCCGGTGGGTGCAAGGCACAACAGAGTTGGAGTCCGTCAAGTTCAGAGGACCTATGCATACAATGCAAAACAGTTAAAATAAATCTGACATAGAAAAAGTCGAAGAACATAGACAAGCCAGAAAGATGGAAACGTACCAAAAATGACGTCGTCAACTTTGGTCTTCTCTTCACGAAGACTCCGGAGTTCATCCCGGAGCGCCTCGGAAATATCCTTCTCTCTGCATAGCTTGTCGTTGAGATTCAAGATCTTCTTCTCGTGGAGTGCAATCTTGCGATCACGCTCCACGGTGGCATGGAGGAGGATTCGAGAACTTGAGCAATGCTCTTCTCATGATCCGCCTTAAGCTGGTCTAGCTCTTGGCAGAGATCCTTGTTTTCCACCACCAAGGTCTTCAGATTCTCGGCCTCCTCGATCATAGCACAGGAGTGCTTTATCAGTGTTGTAAGTCAAAAAGAACAACAGTTCAGCAAAAATTATTCGACTATGAAAAATCAAGACAAGGTTTGAGTCTCGGAAAGTACACCTTCGGCCTCATCCTTGGAAACTTTAAGCTCAGCATTTTTAAGTCGGAGAGCTTTGATCTCTCTCTGCTTATTGCAGATGTTCTTCAACAATTCCTGGTTATATGAATTAACTTTATGTAAGTCATAATACCCAGAGTCAGAAGTCTACTAAAGACTCGGGCTAATATTGTAGCTAATATCAGCACGAGCCTTGGGGGCTATACTAGTTCGTTCTTTGGCATCCTAGTGATAAACCCGGATCTACTATCCAACTTCATGCTTGGGGGCTAGAGGATATGACATAAAATATAGTAAAGGAAAAATGTGAGTTGGAATTCCGACTTACATGATGTTCATGTGTGAGCTTGCTCGGGCACATGTTCACCTCGGTGGTAACCTTCTCGGCGAGGGTGAGTGGAATAACCGGAGGTGGTGGAAGCACACCAGCTCTTAGTCCTTCGTCGCAAAGGTAGACTTGTTCAAGAAGTTTGGAGTACTTGACGTCCTCCGCTTCTTGTGCTTCTTCTTCGGTAGAGAGATTACGGCTTTCCTCCGCAGATTTCCGAGACAAGCCAAATTTGGCAAGTCCCGGATTGTTCCGAAGATTTTCGGCGAAGGTCTCTACTGAGGGATGATTACCCAAAGAGGGTTCACCCTTATCTAAACCTGAGCCACC
This sequence comes from Avena eriantha, assembly GCA_910589775.1. Lineage (NCBI taxonomy): Eukaryota > Viridiplantae > Streptophyta > Magnoliopsida > Poales > Poaceae > Avena > Avena eriantha. The sequence continues at coordinate 341,669,075 of OU342741.1, forward strand.
CATGGTGGCGTCAGTCTACAACTCAAGGGTCGCTGGCTCTATTGAGGGAGCCGGATCTTCTGCGACAACCAGTGATGGAGTAATTACCGGTGTTGCAGAAGGTTGAGGGGCAGGAGTCAGAGGAGCCACGGCAGGAGAAGCCATAGTCAGCTTCGTCTGCCGCAGGGGTTTCAAAGAAGTTCCCTTCCCCTTGCCCTTGATGAGCTGTTTAGCTCTAAGAATGTGATAGAGTAGAAAACATTACATCTCGAAAGAAAATACGAATAAAATACAAAGGCGGAAGTTGTGTTGAAAGTTACCTCTTCACAACTGGCACTTCCTTTGTGCCGACAGCCACTGTCGGGCTTTGCGCTTTTTGGGCACAACGTCTGGCAGTGGGACCAGTTCCACCTCCTGAGAAAACTCCAGAGGATATCCCTCGATAGGAGCTAGTTCCGACTCGAGGAGGTCGGCAAGCTGAAAAGAAGATAATATCTCAGTGTTACGAAATAACTTAAAGGTGAAACACATAAAAAGGGATTACTATTCAAAAGCTTACCGATACTAAACCGTCTTCTGCTGTGTGCATGTCCAGAGATAAATCTAGAATCTTTCTCTCAATCCACTCCTTTATCAGCCATTTGATCTAGCTTATATAGTCATGTGGCTTTAGGGTCTTGGGGCTGATGCGGAGGGAATCTTTTTTCGACGCCGTGATGGAATGCATTAGTCGGCCGCCGTGGTGCTGGAGAGGCTGGATCCGGCGTGCCACCCATGATTGGACCAGGTCGGACCCTCTCAGGCCCTTGCACTTCATTAGGTATTCAATCCGCCTCTTGGCGAGGATCAGATCGTCATTGAGAGCCGGAGGAGCCTCGTCCCAAGACGCTAGGGCCATGGTGGCCCCGTCAATAAAAGCCGGCAAAGCAGTAGCTTTGCCGAGAGTAGGAATATCCTTATGGTAAAAGAAGGTGGCCGACCACTGTTTGACCGACTCACTAGCTAAAATGCGAGGATAAACACGCTCATGTCTAACTGAAAGGCTAATCGCACCGGTAATATAAGGATTACCGGCAGTGATGGAGTTTCTCCGAACATGAAAGTAAAACCGAAACAAAGTGAGACTCGCCTAATGCCGAGATATCCCTCACATAAAGCCGCATAGGCGCTCATCTCTAAGATGGAGTTGGGGGGAAGATGGTGAAGTTGAACGCCATAACGATCTATCACCTCGGAAAAGAATTCTGAGGGAGGGAAAGACAAACCTCTATCGAGGTGGGTGCCGAAGTGTACCCACTCATCGGTGTGCGGGTTGGGGAAGGTTTCGCCAGAACCGCTCCGCCAGTCATCGGCACGGAGGAGCCCTTCATTCTCCACGCCGCGGAGATTCTCGTCGTCGAGAAGCATGGGATCCAGACCCCTCGGTTGCTTTCTTTCTCCGCCGCCACCGTCGTCGTCGCCGCCGCTACGAATCCAGCCAAGCCGGATGATGAAGATGAAGCCATTCCTCCGGTGGGCCGGTGACCTTAGATGGGCGGCGCTGGGAATCTGGGAGCAGGGGAGTTATGTGCGCGAGGGAGAAGTGGAGGAAAGGAAACAGCAAGAGGAATACGTGAAGAAGATGGGGAAAAGGAAATCCTCACCCCTTATAACCACCTACCCGCACCAAGATTCGTGCAAAGGACACAGTGTAAACCCCACGCGTCGTGGAAGGAACTGGGAAGGTCCCACGCGATGATAACGTCGCCTCGTCTTCGCGTATGCATTGAAACGGTGCCTCGGTTCCGCGAACGGCAGACCCACCAATGGTCGTGCTGACATGATGTTTGTAAGATGATGTGACTTGACCATAACCAGTGTCAGATGACGTCAGAGACCAAGTTCCGGCTTAGTTTGAATATCAAGCTAGAAAATCTGAATAACGTACTGATAGGTCCGACTTACTTTTGAGACCCGGATCGTATCTTTTGTTTTGAAGTTTCAGGAACCCTTCAAGATTCTGCAAGCCGAAGATCAAGCTAGATGATGATGAATCCGACTTTGGATCTTGGAGACTTCTAGGGGCTGCTATTGGGGATATACTTTCCAGGTATCCTCATAGTTCCTCACTGATCAGGGTGGCTGATAACCCACAAGTATAGGGGGTGTATCGCAGTATTTTCGAGGGAAGTGAAACCTAGAGCCAAAGAATATTTATAAGCCTTAACAACTGAGTTGTCAATTCAGCTGCACCTGGAAACAATCTTGCTCACATCAGTTTATCAGTAGGAACAGTTTTGTAGTAGGAATAGTAAAGTAATAGCAGTAGTAAAGTAAAGACAACAGTAACAATAGTAGTAACAGTAGGATTCGAGTGCGGTAGGAATAGGGATGGATGGACGGGCGTTGCATGGACAAGACAATTCACATAGCAATCAGAACATAGGGAAACTGCAGATAAATAAGATAAAGCATCCAAGTACTAGATAATCCTAGGCATGTGTTCCATATATAGTCATACGTGCTCGCAATGAGAACTTGCACAACATCTTTTGTCCTACCAGCCCGTTTGCAGCGGGGCCTCAAGGGAACTACTGGCAATTAAGGTGCTCAATTTAATAGAGCACCGGAGCAAAGCATTAACACTCCGTGAACACATGTGATCCTCACATCAAAGCCATTCCCTCCGGTTATCCCGATTTCTGTCACTTTGGGCCATTGGTTCCGGACAACAATGTGTGTATACAACTTGCAGATAAGACAATAAACAATACTATCATAATGAATCAATAACATGTTCAGATCTGAAATCATGGCACTCGGGCCCTAGTGACAAGCATTAAGCACTACAAGTCACAACAAAGTCATAAAGCACTAATAAAAGATACTAGGCACCGTGCCCTAACAATCTGATGCAATTACATGAATGATCTCATCCAATCCCTACCATCCCCATAGCCTACAGTGGGGGATTACTCACTCATAGATGGGGAAACATGGATGGTCGATGGAGAAGCGATGGTGATGATGATGGCGATGATCTCCTCCAATTCCCCATCCCGGCAGGGTGCCAGAACGGAGTTTCTGGTGCTGTTTCGTGGAATCTGGGGGTGGCGGCGGAGCGGAACTCCTTCTATAAAAACGTCGACCCCCCCTGAGTTTTTAGGTCAGAAGGTAACTTATAGGCGAAGTGGGAGACCGAGGGGGGGTCTGGGGCGGCCAGACCACCCCCTGGCGTGGCCTGGGCTTGCCCGCGCGGCCAGGTGGTGTGTCCTGGGCCCAGCCCCCTCCGTCTCGTATTCTGGCTCCGGGAGTCTTCTGGTGAAATAGGGTTTTTGTCATATTTTCCGGGATTTTTCCTGATAGTTGATTTTCTGCACAAAAAGTAGACACCAATGCAATTCTTCTGAAAACAGTGTCAGTCTGCGTTAGTTGCATCCAAATCACACAAGTTTAGAGGAGAAACAATAGCAAAAGTGTTCGGGAAAGTAGATATGTTTTGGATGTATCAACTCTCCCCAAGCTTAGCTTATTACTTGTCCTCAAGCAATTCAGTTGAAAACTGAGTGCGATAAAAGAACTTTCACGAACACATTTGCTTCATATGATGTATATATTCTTAGCATGTGATCAACTACTTAGACAATTCATAATAAGGAGTATGCAACTAAGTTTACTTAATAGGCAATGCAATCTATGAGAGATTCCAACTCAAAAATAATAAGTAGCATGAAGTATAAACATAAGCAACATTACAATGCTCATAAAAATGTATGATAGAGTGGTATCTCGCTTGCCTTTGATCCAAGGCACCTCTGAAGTTCAAGTGAAGACTAGAAGTAAATATGTCAAAGATACAAGCATCAAAGTCATAACACAAATAATCAAGTAATGGGACAAGCACAGAGAATGCCAACTATGCTCTCAAGAAGGTGCTCAAAGAATATGTGGAGACTCAACAAGTAAAAGAAAAGGTTTTGAATAATTTGAGAAAGCTTCCAAATGCTGAAAGTATGGTACTCATTAGCTTTGAGATCTCATTGCCCCTATCATAAGCATCTTTAAGGTGATTAAGGTTAAAGTGACACAACTAAGAGGATATGCTTGACAAGTTATAAATCGAAGTCTCGTGCCCCTTACTTACGAAGACCGATCCTCGTGCTACTCAACTTCAGTCACAAGTAAGCTCTTGTCATTGTAAGTATATACGTATCATAGAGAACCGCCAATGGGGTACCCCTTGCACATGACACATGAGCTATCCCATAATCAAAATGACAAGGCAAGAAGACAATGATCATCTCAACGATCTTTTTATTTACTATGTGCATAGATTTTTATTGAGGATGCTTCATAGAATGCTCATTATGGTTATGCTGCAAGTTTCCACCATGATTAGGCATGGCTTAGGCTAGCAGCACAGGCGTTTCTCTAACATACATACAAACTCCATGATCTTACAAGTTACACTTTTATTTCACACCGCTGGGATCCATAAGCAAAAGAACATGATATCAACGAGGAACTAAGTACCAATGAAATGTTGAAAGTGTTCCCCATGATACATGGTTCTGCCAACTTCAACTCATAAAACGCAAGCATATACGCAACAAAGAAGGACGCAATGGTTCAGGTTTATTAAATGCAAGAAAATAAAGTGTGCCATCAAGTTTGTGAGAGATTTACTAACTAACTTTCTCATAACAAGCAAACATTTTATTCGGAAGAAAACAAGGCATATTGAATATGCAGGGGAGTAGCAAATGATGCTAATAGGTAGGTATGGTGGACACTTTGGCAATATTTGGTTTTGGGGAGTTGGAAACATGAGTAAAACATACTCAGTGAAGGTGAAGGCTAGCAATAGTAAGGGAGCGACAAACGAGAGAGCAATGGTTGTCATAATCATGCTTGCAACAAAACAGGACTAATCGTGGCATGAAAGTGATTCAAGATCCTCAAGGAAAAATAATTCATCGAGGCTTAACTGATTATTACAGTCATGTGCATGCGTGAGCATGTGCCAAGTCAATTCAAATAAAACATTCAGAGGAGGATACTACGGTGTCATACCAAGTTATGAATAGAGTAATGCAAGCAAACGTTCATATGACATGCTACAAACTATTAGCAAGCTGGAACTAATCATACGAAAGCAAAAACTACTAAGCATCCATAAATAACATACACCCTACACGAACAGACTAAGCATGCCTACAATGATGAGTATATGTACAAAAATGAAAACAAATAGAGTTCGTTACCAGCCTCACACCTCAAGTTGTCATTAATCCTCATTATTGCTCTTCACTTGTGTGGCTTGAATAATAATATGAAACCAATATCCACTAAGGATTGTTGAACCCTGCAACAAACTCACAAAGCCGAAGAAGAAGAACAAATATTTTTGGTGTTTTCGATTTTTAAAATAGGAACCAAAAAGGAAAACAAACAAAGCAAAATCTTTTTGGGTTTTTCGAATAATTCAAACAAAGTAAAAAGGGAAAAACAAACCAAGGCGAAAAGAGAAAGCAAACCAAAGAGAAACAACAGGAATATTTTTTGGTCTTTTTGTGTTTTAGAAAGCAAAAGCAAAGAAAGAACAAAAACTAAAAAGAGAACGAAACATGAATATACAAAGTACCGATGCAACATGATAAGGAGATGAGTGCGATGTCGGCGTACCTCCCCCCAAGCTTAGGCTTTTGGCCTAAGTGGGTATCAATCATGATACGGGTAAGGGTTCCAAGCAAGAGGATCATGGTAAGAATGGTCGTAGTTGGGCCCGTGGGAAGAAGAAGAAGCTCCCCAATCATAAGCAGGCTACTGATATGAAGACTCTCCCTCATTCGAGGGCTGGACCGAATCATCCGTGACCTCCCTTCTAGTGTCTTGCTCCTGTTGGGAGAGCTCTCCCAAGTACGTGTCAAGCTCCTCCTTAGTGAGGGACCATCCTTCCCTGTTATCAAGGTTAAACAAAACAGGTTCAGGCAAAAGAACAACATGCTCAAACTTGCTCTTTCTCCAACCAGCTTTGAGAAAGGTCATTTCATAAGATAACTCATTTAAACTAGCCCACGAGGAAACAAATTTATGCTGTATCATGGAATTAAAATCAAGCATTTCTATGGGGAACTATACATCCAGATGATGAGGCACTAAACCATGCAATGCTAGTAAACGAGAAGCAATGAGGCCTCCACAAATTCCACCTTTCTCACGGTTAGCAGCAAGACGGAAGGCTATCAAAGCACCTAAGTTGTAAGACCTATTTCATTTAAGAGCAGTAGAGATAAATGCTAGATCATATGAAGATAACTTATTGGCAGTTTTCCTAGCAAGAACACACTTGGCAATAAAGTAAGCAAAGTAGCGAATGGAGGGAAGATGAATGTTACGGATTTTTCCATTCTCCTTCGAGAAGCTGCTCCCTTGGCAAATTTCTGCGTATAAATCCATGAGTGGTTCAGGTCGCTCCTTAATCCTTCTACATGATCCCCATTGAGGTACCTTAATGGCTGCACAAAAGTCATTGAGAAAGGTCGACAACAATATTGTAAATTTTGTACTGGACCATGGGGTTAGGCAAAGAGTGACTAAATTGAAAGTCCTGTACCACAGACATGGTTAGCTTCACAAATTGACAAGGCTCATATTCCAAAAAGTGCTCCAACTCTGCATTAGAAACCAAAGTGTGGAAATCTTGGAGAATTCCCGCAGCTCTCATGAACTCAGAACATGGATAAATGGAAGGAAAAACTTCCTCCTCCCGGTGGACCTTCATGACCTCAGGCACCCATAGTTCATGTTGGTTTAGTTGATGCTCATTCATCCTCTATTCTGAAATTTAAACACCTATTAAACAAGTGATTGCAAAGTGAATATAATGGAGGATTCTACTCATAGGGACTTGTAAGAGGCCTAAACATGCATCAAAAATATATCTCTAAGCACCAAACAAGCTTACAAGCTCTCATAACCTGTCACCTACAGCAGCAAAATACTCAAGATATAATCCACTAAACACAAATCTACTTGGACAAGGGGAGGAGTCACATACCAGAGAACAAGTGCTCCAATTTTCAGCCACAAAGATGGGCTGAGCAAGGAGATCGAAAAAATCAAGAGCAAGCACAGCAAGAACGTGATTTTGAGCAATGAACTGGAGCTTACTCGGGAGAGAGAAGAAAGTGGCAGGTGAGAGAGTTAGTGGAGGGCTAGGGGTGGCCCACACCATGGCATGGCGCCACCCAGGGCAAGTCGTGCCACCAAGTGGTGTACCTGCCTGGTGGGTCCCCCAGGTACCTCTCAGGCACTCCTCTGCCCCTTTTTTCACGTAAAAATTTAATATGAATTTTCTGGAATTTTTCGAGACACTTTATTTTTGGGAAATTTTCAGGCATAGAAGAATGATTTTCTGACAGACAGATTTTTTTGGAATGATGCAATGACAAAACAAGGCTAGAACTACATAAGTTCTAAGACACTCTATCATGCAAGCAACTAACAACAAAAAGAAAACTACATGAAAGCAAAACAAAAATGGATAGAAAAGAAGTAAACGGAGATAATCACGGTGAAAACATTGTTTTGTTCAATGAAATCCTTTTGTTAGCAAGGTTGATAAAGTCTTGTTACCAAAACAGTTCCATATGAGACAAAACTTTGTATTCCACTAATGATTATGTTACCTCAACCTTGATAGCAATGGTCCCAATCATAATAGTTTCAAATTTTTCTCTTGGTATGGGACAATATATTTCTCCAACTTGAATGCCCTCAACATGTTCAATTGAATTCAAACAATAAGTCCTTTAAATCTTCTTGGGGAAATAGACAGTATGTTCCTTGTCATTCACATTGAAAGGCACCTTTCCTTGATTACAATTAATAACAGCTCCTGCAGTATTAAGAAAAGGTCTCCCAAGAATAATAGACATATTATCATCTTCAGGCATTTCAAGCACAACAAAATCAGTTAATATCAAGCAATTATGAGCCACTTGAACAGGTACATCCTCACATATCCCAACAGGAATAGTGGTAGATTTATCAGCCATTTGTAAAGATATTGAAGGAAATATGCGCTGAGAGGCAATAATAAAGTTGTTATTATATATTCCTTATACATGATAGATGTTTATTTTACATGCTAGAAATTTATTGATTCGGAAACATCAATACATGTGTGTTTAATAAACAAAAAGGGTTCCTAGTCATGCCTCTCTTATAGACTAGCTTGTTGATTAACAGGATGATCAAGGTTTCCTAATCATGGACATTGGATGTTGTTAATAACAAGGTCACACCATTGGTGGAATGATGTGATGAACATTCATCCGAAGTACAGCATTACGATCAAGTCATTATGTTTATATTGCTATAACATCATACAAAGTAATCTTTATCCTTAGACCATGAGATCATGTGAATTGCTAACACCGGAAGAGTATCTTGATAACATCAAACGTCACACCGTAACAGGGTGACAATAAAGATGGGTTCAGTACTACGAAGGTGTTATGTTGAGGCTCATGGATCAAGAGTGGAATTTGTCAATCCAGATGACGGATAGATATACTCTGGGCCCTCTCGGTGATATCACATTAGGATAGCTTGCAAGCAAGTGATGTGATCACTAGAATGTTATATCACGGGAACGAGAAAATAGTGCATGTCCGTAACGAGATCAAACTAGGTATGGAGATACCGATGATCGAATCTCGGACATGTAATATATCGAGAGACAAAGGGATTTAGTTACAAGCGTTAAAGGTTCTCACGATCACAGGAGTCATCGTTGAATGTGTAGGAGTCAGTACGGATCTCCAGGTCCCGCTGCTGATTATTGATCGGAGAAGGGTCTCGATCATGTCTGCATTATTCACGAACCATAGGGTGGCACACTTAAGAGTTACCGGACACCATTTTGGAGCACATATGTTTCAGACGAAAGAATTGCAAAGCGCAGGAATTGTTTCAATAGAAACCAGAAATTGTTTCGGGTGAAATTGCAGAAGGTGGTTGTGCATGTGATATTGAAATATTGCAAGGGGCTATATGTGAATGTTTGTTAATTAAAGTGATTAAAAAATTCTGAATAAATTTAATAAAAAGAGTTTTATTAAATGAGAGAGCATTAAATTTGGAGAAATTTAATGCATTTAAAGTGGAGACTTAAAAAGGGAATGTGAAGAGGCATTTTAATGTGGAGGGGTTACCACCACATGAATGGGGGAGGTGAGGGGTCACCCCCCATGCGCCGGCCATGGAGAGAGGGGGCACCCCCCCTCCTCCTACAAAAGGCCACCCATTCCCTCCTTCATCCTCACACCTCCTTGTGAAGGATCTCTCTCCCCCTCTAGAATTATTCCCCCATGGTCTCGGATTAGCGAGATACATGTTCCCGGTGGCATTTTGCCTGGAAGGAGTTGCTGCTTCTGCTGGATCATTGGAGCAAGGAGGTGGAGGTTGTCCGGTGGCTTGAACATGTGTGCGAGTGCGGATGCGCTGCTGAGTTGCGGCGCTCGGACTTCCTCACGATCTTGAGATCGGCAAGTGTATGACTACATCAACCACGAGTTCCTACTCGTTAACAAAGCTCGTTGTCTACGAGGGTAAGTTCTTGTTGGATGTATGTCCACCCGTTGCTTTGTACCTAGTAGATAGATCTTGGCGTGTAGGTCACACCGTAGGAAATTTTTTGTTTTCTATGATGTGGACCCAACAGATATATCAGTTGGTATCAGTGTTTCAAGTGGAAGCCTCTTATAGAGAGAGAAAGTCATAACACTAACTCCAGCTCCCAAATCACACAAAGCAGTTCTAACATAACTATTCTTAATAGAGCAAGGGATAGTTGGAATCCCTGGGTCTCCAAGTTTCTTTGGAACCTTACCATTAAAGGAATAATTAGCAAGCAAAGTAGAAATTTCTTCATTAGGGATCTTCCTTTTATTCAAGACAATATCCTTCATATATTTTGAGTAAGGAGGCAATTTAATAGAATCAGTCAAAGGAATTTGCAGGAATAAAGGTTTCATCCACTCACAAAACTTATTATAGTGTTCATCTTCCTTTGACTTGTGTTTCTTATCAGGGAAAGGCATAGGTTTTTGGACCCAAGTTTATCTTTCACTACCATGTTTCTTAGCAATAAAATCTTCTTTAGTGTATTTAGTATTCTTAGTGTGCTTTTCAGGTTCTTCTTCAACTTTTTCTTCATTAGGAATTTCATTTTCTTCATTACCAATTTCAGTTTCAGCATCAGAAATAGATATACTATTAGGATCTATAGCAGGTTCAGAGGGTTCTACAACAATTTTATGTTTCTTTTTCCTTTTCTTACGAGTAGAGCCACCATTTTCAGCTTGTTGAGAATCCTGCTCAATTCTTTTGGGATGCCCCTCAGGATATAGAGGATCCTGGGTAGCAGTTCCACTTCTAGTTCTAATTTCATAAGCATGTTTTTCTTTAGCAGCATTAATTAGCAAGTATTTTTGCACTTTAACGAGTTGATCTATTTGAGTTTGAATCATTTGAAAGTGTTTAACAATCATTTTAACATCATTAGAGGTTCTTTCCACAATATCTTTCAACTCAACAATAGCTCTAGTGTTTTCCATTAGATGATTTTGCACCCTTTTATTAAAATTATCATGCTTAACAATAAAGATATCAAATTCTTCTAAGCATTGATCAGGAGGTTTAGAGTAAGGGATATCACCTTCATCAAAGTGTTGGAGAGAGTGTACCTCGATAGTGGATGAGTAGGGAATAGGCTTACATAATTCTTCTATAGGAGGTAAATCCTTGACATCTGCAGCTTTAATTCCCTTCTCCTTAAGACATTTCTTAGCTTCCTTCATCACTTCATCATTTAATTCGATAACTCCCCTCTTCTTTGATGTTGGAATAGGCATTGGTATAATAGGTTCAGGTACAATTACTTCAGGTATAGCTTGTTCAAGAGGAGTCTAATCTTCATAATTCTTGCTTATTTTAGCCATTAATTCCTCGGCTTCCTTAGGAGTCCTATTATTGAAAACACAATCAGCACAACTATCTAGGTATGTCCTAGATTCTTCGGTTAGTCCATTATAAAATATATCAAGAAGCTCATTCTTAGGTAATGGACTTCCAGCCTGTGCATGAATCAAAGCATAAAACCTTGCCCAAGATTCAGGCAATACCTCTTTTTCTCCCTGTTTAAAATCAAAAAGTTCCTGCAAAATAGCATGTCTAGCACTAGGAGGAAAATATTTCTGCAGGAAAGTACTAATCAAGCAATCAGGGCTATCAATAGATCTAGGAGGTAAATTACTAAACCAAGTTTTCACTTCTCCTTTCAGTGAAAAGGGGAAAATCTTAGCAACAAAGTAAGTACACATCTTAATATCATCAGAAAACAAGCCACTCATGGTAGAAAGTTCATTCATATGTGCTACCGCACTTTCACTCTTAGTCCCACAAAAAGGTTCTTTCTCAACAATAGCTATGTAAGATAGATCGAGACAGAAATCATAATCTTCATCTATAATATTTATGGGAGAGGCAGCAAACTTAGCAATAGGATATAATTTGGGTCTAATAGTACGCCTCTCAAGGAGACTCTTAGCAGTGCTCCTATCATGGGTGTTTTTACATTCTTTAATAACTTCATCGGTCATCTCAACATAACCATCTTCAATATCATAACTTTCACTAGACTCAGGTGAACTAACATGTGTAGTAGTGTCTTCATTAGGAGTTTCAGTATTTCCAGCTATAGTTCTAGCAATCGTAGCTTCTAGGAAAGGACCTAATGAACCACTCTTATCAAGCATAGTAGAAGCAGCATCATAAGCATCAGAAGTTTCAGATTCAGCAGTAGTAGCAGTGTGTGTAGCATGTGTATGTGGTGGTGTAACGAGCTTACTTATAACAGATGGTGAATCAAGAGCAGCAGAGGTGTTCAGAACCGTACCTCTTCTTGTAGTGGATGGTAAAATAGGAACCTTACATCACGAGATTTACCCATGATGGATGGATAGCAGTAAATAATAGAGAATCCAAGTGAACTTAATAAATAAAGCTATGCTCCCTAGCAACGGCGCCAGAAAATAGTCTTGATGACCCACAAGTATAGGGGGTGTATCGCAGTATTTTCGAGGGAAGTGAAACCCAATTTATTGATTCGACACAAGGGGAGCCAAAGAATATTTATAAGCCTTAACAACTAAGTTGTCAATTCAGCTGCACCTGGCAACAATCTTGCTCAATGCAGTTTATCAATAGCAATAGTTTTGTAGTAGGAATAGTAAAGTAACAGCAGTAGTAAAGTAAAGACAATAGTAACAATAGCAGTAACAGTAGGATTCGAGTGCGGTAGGCATAGGGATGGATGGACGGGCGTTGCATGGACAAGACAATTCACATAGCAATCAGAAAATAGGGCAACTGCAGATAAATAAGATAAAGCATCCAAGTACTAGATAATCCTAGGCATGTGTTCCATATATAGTCATACGTGCTCGCAATGAGAACTTGCACAACATCTTTTGTCCTGCCAACCCGTTTGCAGCGGGGCCTCAAGGAAACTATTGGCAATTAAGGTGCTCCTTTTAATAGAGCACCGGAGCAAAGAATTAACACTCCGTGAACACATGTGATCCTCACATCAAAGCCATTCCCTCTGGTTATCCCGATTTCTATCACTTCGGGGCCATTGGTTCCTTGCAGATAAGACCATAAACAATACTATCATAATGAATCAATAACATGTTCAGGTCTAAAATCATGGCACTCGGGCCCTACTGACAAGCATTAAGCACAACAAGTCGCAACAAAGTCATAAAGCACTAATCAAATATACTAGGCACCATGCCCTAACAATCTGATGACATTACATGAACGATCTCATCCAATCCCTACCATCCCCATAGCCTACAGCGGAGGATTACTCACTCACAGATGGGGGAAACATGGATGGTCGATGGATAAGCGATGGTGATGATGATGGCGATGATCTCCTCCAATTCCCCATCCCAGCAAAGTGCCAGAACGGAGTTTTTGGTGCTGTTTCGCGGAATCTGGTGGTGGCGGTGGAGCGGAACTCCTTCTGGAAAAACGTTGACCCCCTGAGTTTTTAGGTCAGAAGGAAACTTATAGGCGAAGAGGGAGACCGAGGGAGAGTTTGGGGCGGCCAGACCACCCCCTGGCGCGGCCTGGGCTTGCCCGCATGGCCAAGTGGTGTGGCCTGGGCCCATCCCCCTCCATCTCGTATTCTGGCTCTAGGAGTCTTCTGGTGAAATAGGGTTTTTGTCATATTTTTCAGGATTTTTCCTGATAGTTGATTTTCTGCACAAAAAGTAGACACCAATGCAATTCTGCTGAAAATAGCGTTAGTCCGCGTTAGTTGCATCCAAATCACACAAGTTTAGAGGAGAAACAATAGCAAAAGTGTTCGGGAAAGTAGATACGTTTTGGACGTATCAATGGCCCACTTCGGGTTAGAGCTTTGCTTCACAGGCGGCCCAGTCAGGGAGAAAAGACGGAGTCCAGTCCGGCTACGGGAAGGCCCAGAAAACTTACTGACCTAGGCCCATAGTGTTACCTGTAGTTCAAGATGTACTCTGTAACTCACTCTTAGTCATAGCCGGATAGATCTCTCCTGTAAACCCTAGGCCGGATATCTATATAAGCTTACCTAGCTAGCCTTTAGGGCACCATCAATAGTCTACAATCTCTATTCGCACAGGCGAACCCTTGTAACCCATATTCCAGCTCTGCCGTATTACTACATTGCTAGCAGGAGTAGGATATGTCCAAAGCCGGTGGATTTGAACCTGGGTAAACTTGTGTGCTCACCATCCCGGAACACCGTACGTTTCACACCCCTCTCTTCCGCACGCCTCGAGGACCCCTCATGGCGTACTTGTCATCAATCCGACGACACCCAAGGCATCCCCTTCTTCATCAATAAAAATCCCAGGTTTGTTCCAGACACTTCATTTTTATTGTTTCATGCACATGTGTGTTGTTCTTGGAGCATCTTCTTTTTTGTTTTCATTTTGGTTTTTTGTTTGCTTGGTTTTCTTAGTTTGCTGAATAAATTGGTTGGAACCCCTCTTTCATGCATTGGTTTTCAGATAGTTTGGTTTGGATTGGAAAAGAGTAGGAAAGTTCACGCTTAAGTGGTAAAGAGAGCTTGTTTTTGACTGTGGCCTATGCTTTGTCATGCCATGCTCGATATTTTTTTGGCTTTATGCTTAGTATTCTTTGTTGTAGCATGACTTGTTTTAAACAATGGAGATTCCTTAATGTGCCTTTGAAGAATCATGCGTTGTTTTAGCATATTAAAGCATAGTATTGTGGTATTATCCTTTGATGCTTTATTTGAGTTGACTTGGCGCATGCTCACACCATGTTATGACTATCCCAAGTCACCATAGCCTTTATGATCCTTTAGTTTTCAACTTGTAGTATCACGTTATGCTTTGATTAATGATGTTTTGTGGCTCTGCATGATTATGGTCATTATTGCTCTCTTAGTTGGTCGCTCCCAGTCTTTTGCTAGCCTCCATAACCAAGTGTGAGTTCCACTCATGCATCCAACTCCTAAAACCAAGTTGTTCCAAAGAGTCCACCATATCTACCTATTAGCATATGCTATTCCAAGTATATTCATATTTTTATCTACCTTCCGAATTAAACTTGTTATGAGAAAACTAGTGATTAAAGCTCTCACGAACTTGATGGCACACTTTACTTTCTTGCATTTAATAAACTTGAACCATTGTGTCCATCTTTGTTGCAATGTCAAATTAGCAGAACCATGTATCATGGGGAACGCTTTCAACATTGCATTTCTACTTTGTACCCGTTGATATCATGTTCTTTTGCTTATGGATCCCGGCGGTGTGAAATAAAAGGGGAACTTGTAAGATCATGGTGTTTGTATTTGTGTTAGAGAAACGCCTGGGCCGCTAGCCTAATCCATGCCTAATCATGGTGGAAACTTGCAACATAACCATAATGAGCACTCTATGAAGCATCCTCAATAAAAACCTATGCAAATAGCAAATAAAAAGATTACTCAGATGCTCATTGTCTGCTTGCCTTGTCATTTTGATTATGGGATAGCTCCTGTATCATGTGCAAGGGGTACCCCATTGGCGGTTCTCTATGATACATATGTACTTACAATGACAAGAGCTTACTTGTGACTAAAGTTGAGTAGTATGAGGTTCAGTCTTCGTAAGTAAGGGGCATGCGATTTCAGCTTATAACTTGTCGAGCATATCCTCTTAGTTGTTTCACTTTAACCTTACTCACCTTCAAGATGCTTATGATAGGGGCAATAAGAGCTGAAAGCTAATAAGTACCATAATTTTTGGAAGCTCTTTATGAAACTTGAATCCCTACTTCCTTCTATGAAGGCCTTTCTTTTACTTTTATGTTGAGTCTCCACCTTCTATCTTTATGCACCTACTTTGAGAGCATAGTGGCCATTCTTAGTTCTATGTGCATTGTCCCAAGACTTGTTGATTGATGCATAACTTTGACATTGCTTGTTTTAAACTATTTGTATCTAGTCACTCTTATGAACTTTGAAGGTGTCCTATGCATTTATGTTTGCTACTCTATGAGGGAAAAGCTGAATGCCACGATGCTATGTTTTCATTATGTGAAACAAAAAAACGTCTTGCAAAGCATTGTTATTCATGAATCTTTTGTTTGTGCCTTTTCATGTTGCAGCATAGTTGCTTTGTCTTATTGTTATAACTTTGTCTTTCATGTTACAAGTACTATGATCCCAGCTATCATTGTTTTACAAATATTTTGATCAAGTTTATGATGGTGCATGTCACCTCAAAAATTATTCTTTCCTTTTATCACTTACCTACTCGAGGACGAGCAGGAGTTAAGCTTGGGGATGTTGATATGTTGCTAACGCATCCATAATTTTTGATGTTCCATGCTTGGTTTTATCTACTTTCATATGTTTTGTCCACACTTTGGAGTACTTTTTATACACTTTCTTGGACTAACCTATTAACAAGAGCCACAGTGCCAGCTGCCTGTTTTCTGCTGTTTTTGGTTCCAGGAAAGTCAGAAAATGAATATTCTCGGAATTGGACGGGACAAAAGCCAAAGTCAGTTTTTCACCGAGGGACACAAGGAGCCAAAATACGAGACGGAGAGGGGCCAAGGGGCCGCCACACCACCTAGCCGCGCGGCCCAGCCTAGCCCATGCCAGGGGGTGGTCTGGCCACCTCTGGCACCCCCTCGGCCTCTCCTTTCGCCTATAAGATGCCTCCGATACAGAAACCCTAGGTACCCAATCAAAATTCCACGAAAGAGTCTGTAGCCACCTTCATATCCATCCCTAGATCGGGAGGGATCTGAAGCTCTTTCCGGCACCCTGTCGGAGAGGGGAATTCACCCTGGAGGCCTTCTTCATCACCATGCAAGCCTCCCGTGTGATGCGTGAGTAGTTCATCCTTGGACTATGGGTCCATGTAGTAGCTAGATGGCTGGTTCTCCTCCTTTGTGCTATCATGTTTAGATCTTGTGAGCTCCGTTCATGATCAAGATCATCTATTTGTAATTGCTACATGTTGTGTTTGCGGGGATCCGATGGATATTGAGATGCTATTTCAGATTGATTATTGATTCTATCATGTCTTTGTTATTTGTTATCTTGCATGCTTTTCGTTGTTAGTAGCTATCTTGCCCAAGTAGATGCTAGCAACTCCAAGAGTTAGTATTTATGCTCGATAGTGGGTTCATGCCTCTAGTAATCTGGGGAAGTGACAGAAATCTCTAACGTACTAGATGCGCTATTGCTACTACGGAGAAAACAATAATCCTTTGTTCATAGAACAATCGTATTGTTTACTTTACACGCAATGCGTAATGCAATTATCTGTTGCTTGCAACTTAATACTAGAGGGGGTTCGGATGATAACCTGAAGGTGGATTATTAGTCATAGATGTAGTTGGATTACAGTCTCTGTATAATGTTGTAATGCCCAATCGAATCTCAAAGGAGTCAATATGAGTAGTATATGCATGTATTGCTTTCTCGATGTTTGTCAATTGCCCCGCTGTAATTTGTTCATGCAACATGTCATCTATCTTAAGGAGAGCCACTACTAGTGAACTATGGACCCCGGTCCTTTCTTTTATCATCAATCTACAATCAACTGTTTACTGTTTTCTGTTTACTTTCTGCAAACTATTACTTTCTTCCACTCGATACGTTTAATCCTTTGTTTTCAGCAAAACCGGTGAGATTGACAACCTCACTGTAAGTTGGGGGCAAATTATGTGGTTGTGTTGTGCAGGTCTCCACATTGCTGCTGACGCCGGTAGTGCGCCCTGCCAAAGTCCAGCTAGCAACACCTTTGGGGTGTTTCCTTGCTCCTACTGGTTCGATTAAACCTTGGTTTCATAATTGAGGGAAAACTTGCTGATGTTCTCATCATACCTTCCTCTTAGGGTTCCCCAATGAGCTCGAGATATCTTGGGCCATCAAGGCGTCATCACCGTGCTTTCCACTGCCCTAGACATCGAGCTAGGTGAGTTGCTGTTGGGGGGATACCCCTGGGTAGGGTAACACCAGGGTATAAAGGCCGAGTTAGCCGAGGTATGGCTTGGTCAAGGCAAGTGCTGACCAGGTCACCTCAAGGCTGGCCGAACCACGGAGTGACCCGGCCTATGGAATATCTCCTTAGACTTAGCCCGGCCGGCATAAAACACATGTTGGCCATGTATGTTTGTTTATTGTGCAGGTACCCTCAAAGCCGGGTTAGCCAAGTGCTAGCCGGAATACTGTATGGCTTCCAAGAGAAGGAAAGAATCTCATGCTGGTCAAAAGGTGGCTTTGCTAGCTGTAGCGTGAGCTAAGCAAAGCAGAGAGGAGGACCAGCAGGTCATGGGCGACCAAGATGACGCGGGCGATGTCGGCTGACGTAGCCCATGTCTGGTGACGCTTAAAGATGAAGATCACGTCGTGGGTTACGTCCAAAGATCGGACGAGGCGTTAAAGGGAATAAAGTAGCACCTAGCTTTAGTCGAGGAGAATATTCGTGGAATATGCTGCCACGTGTGCCCTAATTATGTAACCCGGGCTCCCCTATATAAGGAGCACCGAGGCCTCCATAGAGAGGGATCGATCATTTTTCCCCTGTCTAAGATAGAACTCTAGAACTAGCTTGTGAGGAGTAAGAGACATCGTATCCTTCTCACCACTACCTTGAAGGGCACTTGTAAACTCCATTGATAGAGGAAATACAACATCATCTATGCGAAGAATGACCACGTTCTCCCTCCCTGGATTCCCCTAGCACTCATTGGCCCCATCATTAGCCTATCCATGGCACCTGCCGTGCCACCACCACGATAGTTGGCGCCCACCGTGGGGCTAGCGGTGCTAGCAGGGGTGAAAATCCAGACGGGAAGCATCTCCAACACCGGCGAGCGCGTCGTCTCCGGCCTGGTTCAGCGCTTCGGAGCGCTGGACTACATTAGCTACAACGAAGGAAGCTTCAATAGGCGTCCCCCTCCGTGCGATGGCGTCTTCATCAAGCTTGGCGCGCACAAGGTCTATGTCGGAGTGGATGAGTCCTACGTTCACCCGCGGCACATCATCGAGGGAGGCGTACCACCTCTCAGCGCGGCTCGCGGAGTGCGCATCACTCGCCCCGTTAGCAGCGTTGCGGTCATCATGGCCGCACCAGACGCGGGAACGAGCAAGCACTCGGCACAGGAGACAGAGGTCACGCCAAAACAGGCAAGATGTAGGTTACCCCCACTAGAAAGGCCAGAGAATGTGCTCCAGCAAGCAATAGATAGCCTGGCAATGCCAATAGCTCTTGTGGTAGATCCGGCTCAGGTGCAGGCTGAGCTAGAGGAAACTAGGCAGAAAATGTTAGCCGGGGCGAAGAAAGTTGCGGAGTTACAGCAGTCCTTGAACATTACTCTGAGAGAATATGCAAAGGAAAACCGCGTAGATGGAGCAAGCATCCGGGGTAGAAACCTGACACTGAGATTGACAAGGAGTATGAGCCTAGGCCGGATTAGGCAGCCACGATTGTAATAGGAGGGCTGGACAAGTACAGTACCCCGGCAAAGAACCACAGGGCAACAAACACGGTTGCATCAGAGTTAGAAGGTTTAACCTGAGAGGCCCGGGCGAGGCAACAGGAGAGGGTGAACCACTTGCTGAGGGTCGCTTGCCAGCAAAATGAGGAAATGAACAAGGCAAAACCAGCGCCAGCAGGAGCATCACAGGTGGTACTATCGGCTAGAAATAACCCAGCCAAGTCCGGTGCCGCTGCATCATCTCCGGGTCACAACCCTAGGAGAGAGGAAGTAAACTCCGGAAGAAGGGGCAAACAGATGGTCCCCTATGATCCCTTGAGAGCTGGAAAAGGCAAAGCAGTGCAAGTTGACGAAGATCGCCATAGTACCAGCCGAGGTGAGGTTGGTCGAGGTAACTGCGACCAAGGCAATGTCGGTCAACAGAACGCTGCCAACGGCAATGCCGGACAGCGAGACCCGGTAGGAGCAGGGCAAAATGCACCTTGGTAGGAGAGAAGTACGGGTCAAGCAGTGCGACAACAAAATGTTTGTCTGGATCAAGAAAGGTACAATGATGGTTATTCAGCAATGGTTAACGACGGATATCCTAGGACGGAGCATCATATAGCCGGATCAAGGCTCGGAGGCAGAGACTTGCAGCCGGATGATGCGAGGCTGAAGTTGGACGGGATTTATAGGTCGGAGTTGATCGAGGTACAGGGTCCACCTGGCCTGGCGTGTTTTGGGCCCCGGATCATGAAGGAGCCACCAGTGCCAAACTTTCAATTGGCCAGAGGAACAAAGACATACGACGATAGCACGAGGCCGGAGGATTGGCTTATTGACTACGCAACAGTGGTCAAAATTGCAACTGGAAATTTGAGATGGGTTGTGAGATATGTGCCTCAAATGTTGAGGGGCTAGCAAGAGTGTGGCTGAACAATTTGCCACCAGGGAGTGTTAACTACTGGCTGGACTTTCAAGAGTTATTCGTTAGCAACTTCTCGAGCACTTATAAGAGGCCCAACAGGCCACAAACTCTGGCGTTATGTCGACAAAGACCGAATGAGCCGGACCGAGATTTTCTGACTCGGTGGTGCAATGTGTGGAACTCATGCGAGGGGGTAATTGAATCACACGCAATTGCGTGGTTCGCCCAAGGCTATAGATATGGAAGTATGTTGTGGCAAAGGTTACAGAGGATATGCCAACCACTTTGGCTGAGACGATCCGGATCGCAGATTCGTATGATTTGGGAGACCCAACTCAACCGCGGCTAATGGCGAGTGAGGCAAACGAGGAATATTACAACCGAGATATCTCCGGGTCATCAAGGAGAAATGATTTCCGAGGCAAGAGACGGGACGAGTGTCCGGATTACCGTTACAGCTCACAGCAAGTGGCAGCTGTGGACCGGGATCAGCCCAATGCCGGCACCAGCCAGCGCCAGAAAACTTGAGGGCAAAACTGGCAGCATAAAAATGAAGGGAGAAAGCCTTGGACCCCGGAGCAGAAAAAGCAATGGCAGGAGCGAAAGGATCGACCGAGGTACACGTTCGAGTCTATGCTAGACCAACCTTGCAAGTTTCATACGCCAAGTCTGAATAGCCCGGCGAATCATACGACCCGGCAATGTGAGTGGATCAGGAAGTTAGAGCAAGGTAGTCCGGGGAATGCTCATGCACCTCGAAACGAAGCATCTCGGCAGCCAGTGCTCACTGGAGGGAACCAACAACAACTCATGCTACCTCCACCACTGTCGAGGTATGAGAACCAGGAAAGGAGGGTTGCGGTGCATCAGGTGAATAACCAACAGCAGCAAGATCAAGGATACCGCAGAAATGAGGGGAGAAACGAATACAGGGAGCATCACCAGAGCTATTGCGTATTTACCACGGAAGAAAATGACCGGAAAAGCTTACAGCACCGGCATATGGAGGTAAATGCGGTAATGCCGGCAATAGTGAGGTACATGCCTTGGTCAGATCAAGAAATTGTGTGGAGTATCAGAGACCACCTGAAGCTTATGCTGAGCCCAGGGACCTACGCTCTGGTCCTGGATCCGACGTTCATCGGACCGAATCTTAATGTGAGATTCTCCAAGGTGCTGATTGACAATGGTAGTAGCATTAACATCATGTACTAGGATACCATGCACAAGTTAGGGATTACCGAGAATATGCTGTAAGCTACAAGGACCACTTTTCATGCCATTGTGCCAGGTATTTCCTGTGAGCCAATTGGCAAGGTCTGGGTTGATGTGCTGTTTGGAACAAGGGATAATTGCCGGACTGAAAATTTGGAGTTTGAAGTGGTGAATCTAGAGAGCTCTTATCACGCGTTACTCGGCAGGCCTGCACTGAGCAAGTTCATGGCAAGTACTCATATCAGCTACCTGAAGATGAAATTGCCCGGACCTGGGGGAGTGATAACCATCCCAGGGGACTTCCGACGTTCAATCGAATGTGCCTCTGCCGGATCTAACCTGGCCGAGTCACTCGTGATAGCTCAGGAAAAAAGGAAAATCATGGAAGTAGCGGCATTAGCTCAGTCCGTGCAGCAACATATGCTGACCCTAACCAATCCACATGGGAGCATGTCATTTCAAGCGACAAAGGATACCAAGAAAGTACCAATTGATGATCAGTTCCCAGAGCGTACCGTAACTATTGGTGTCGGGTTAAGTAGCAAATAGGAAAGCGAGCTCGTCCACTTCCTCCGTGAGAATCAGGATATCTTTGCTTGGTCCACACAATATCTTCAAGGTGTGTCGAGGGAGTTGGCCGAGCACTCTTTGAATGTGAGACCCGGTGTGAAGCCGGTGAAGCAACATCTCCGATGTTTTGCCAAGGATAGAAGAAAAGTCATTGGGGATGAGATAGCTAGGCTACTTGCAGCCGGATTTATCATGGAGGTACTCTATTCAGATTGGCTCTCTAATCTAGTGCTGGTGGAAAAGAAGAAAGATGACCCGAACGTGGCCATGGTATGGCGCATGTGCACTGATTACACGAACCTGAATAAGGCGTGTCCTAAAGACCCATTCCCACTGCCAAGAATAGACCTAGTCATAGATTCAACTACGGGGTGTGAGTTGTTGTCATTCATAGATGCATATTCTGGCTTCCACCAGATACCCTTGAACCCGGATGATCAAATAAAGACTGTGTTTATTACCCTGTACAGGGCTTATTGCTATCGCACCATGCCGTTTGGATTACGTAATGCTGGAGAAACGTATCAACGATGC
This sequence comes from Avena eriantha, assembly GCA_910589775.1. Lineage (NCBI taxonomy): Eukaryota > Viridiplantae > Streptophyta > Magnoliopsida > Poales > Poaceae > Avena > Avena eriantha. Next base: position 341,691,351 of record OU342741.1, read on the forward strand.
ATGCAAAAATGTGTACATGACCAAATAGGTCGAAATGTGCAAGTATACGTGGATGATGTGGTGATAAAAACTAAGGAAATTAATATGCTCCTTGACAACATCCGGCAAACATTTGCAAACTTGAGAAGGTTCCGGATGAAGCTTAACCCAGAGAAATGCACCTTTGGAGTGCCCGCAGGAAAGTTACTCGGTTTTCTAGTGTCGATCCGAGGTATTGAAGCTAACCCGACGAAGATCCGGGCCATAGAGAGAATGGAACTACCAAAATGCCTTAATGATGTGCAGAAGTTCACTGGTTGCCTGGCATCATTAAGTCGGTTCGTATGTCGGCTGGGAGAGAAGGCCTTGCCCCTCTACCAGTTGATGAAAAAAGCAGATAACTTCATATGGACACCGCAAGCTGATAGCGCATTTCGAGAATTAAAAAAAGATGTTGTCCATCGCAACAATCCTAGCTGCACCACTACCCAAGGAGCCAATGTTGCTCTATATAGCCACGACCAACTGAGTCGTAAGTGCAGTAATTGTAGTGGAGCACGAGGAGGAAGGAAAATCAGTGCAAAGGCTAGTGTATTATTTGAGCGAAGTACCGTCGGCTTCAAAACAGAATTACCCTCACTATCAAAAGATGGCATATGGCATGTATATGTCGGCCAAAAAACTCAAACACTACTTTGAGGAACACCCCGTCAAGGTGATATGTGAGGCACCCATATCGGAGATTATGAGTAACAAGGATGCCAGTGGCAGAATAGCAAAATGAGCGATTGAGCTAGCCCCATACGCGCCACAGTTCGACAGAAGAGATACGATCAAGTTGCAAGCCATGGCGGATTTCTTTGTGGACTAGGCCGAGATGCAATACGAACCACCTCTGCCGGACTCAAATTACTGGCGAATGCACTTCGACGGATCAACACTGTAAAAAGGGCTAGGTGCCGGAGTGGTACTTACCTCGCCCAAGAAAGGTCAACTAAAGTATGTTCTCTAGATTCATTTCAGCGCCTCAAATAATGTTGCAGAATATGAAACACTAGTACATGGCCTCAAAGTGGCAAAGGAAGTACGAATATGTCAGATACAGTGCTTTGGCGACTCGGATTTGGTGGTGCAGCAAGTATCTGGAAACTAGGACGCTTTGGATGCCAACATGGCCCTATACAGATTTCATGTGCAAAAGATAATCGGATTCTTTGAGGGGTGTGAGTTTCACCACATACCTCGGATTGAGAACGAGGCAGCCGACACATTGTCCAAGTTGGGCTCATCTCGGCAAGCAATCCCGCCGAATGTGGCTTTGGAGCATTTAAGAAAACCGTCTATTACCACATCGCAAGAATCCGATTATATCTATATAATGGCTCTCTCCGGGTCAGAAGCTATGCCAATGGAAATTGATTGGGGAAGCACCTCAGCAAACCCGGGGACTGCTTCGGCTGACCCGGGGATTGCGTCGGCAAACCCGGGGACTATTCAGCCAGATCTGGCAGGAGTTATGTCGGTGGATGCAATTGAAATATACGAGGAACGCTTTCCTGTCTGGGTAATACCAGCTTGGGCCAAGCCAATATTTGATTTCTTGAAAGAAGGAACCCTGCCGGATGATGAGGTACTCTCAAGGTAGATCCAGAGGCGAGCAAAGGCCCGTACTATTATCAACGCCAAACTATACAAAAGAAGTGTGACCACAGTGCTGCTGCGGTGTGTTGTTCCGGAGGAAGGACTAGACATACTCCGAGATATCCACCAAGGAGAATGTGGTCACCATGCATCCTCAAGGGTATTAGTGGCAAAAGCTTTTCGGCATGGATTTTATTGGCCAAGTGCTTTGGAGCAAGCGAAGGATTTGGTGAGGAAGTGCAATGGTTGCCAGAGATATGCCACCAAAACTCACCTGCCAATGTCGGAGCTCAAAACTATTCCTATTACTTGGCCATTTGCTGTGTGGTGCCTGAAGGAGATATGCCCTAAGAGGCAATGATAAAGTTGTTATTACATATTCCTTATACATGATAGATGTTTATTTTACATGCTAGAAATGTATTGATTCAGAAACATCAATACATGTGTGTTTAATAAACAAAAAGGGTTCCTAGTCATGCCTCTCTTATAGACTATCTTATTGATTAACAGGATGATCAAGGTTTCCTGATCATGGACATTGGATGTTGTGAATAACAAGGTCACACCATTGGTGGAATGATGTGATGAACATTCATCCGAAGTATAGCATTACGATCAAGTCATTATGTTTATATTTCTATAACATCATACGAAGTAATCTTTATCCTTAGACCATGAGATCATGTTAATTGCTAACACCGGAAGAGTATCTTGATAACATCAAATGTCACACCGTAATAGGGTGACTATAAAGATGGGTTCAGTACTACGAAGGTGTTATGTTGAGGCTCATGGATCAAGAGTGGAATTTGTCAATCCAGATGACGGATAGATATACTCTGGGCCCTCTCGGTGATATCACATTAGGATAGCTTGCAAGCAAGTGATGTGATCACTAGAATGTTATATCACGGGAAGGAGAAAAGAGTGCATGTCGGTAACGAGATCAAACTAGGTATGGAGATACCGATGATCGAATCTCGGACATGTAATATATCGAGAGACAAAGGGATTTAGTTACAAGCGTTAAAGGTTCTCACGATCACAGGAGTCAACGTTGAATGTCTAGGAGTCAGTACGGATCTCCAGGTCCCGTTGCTGATTATTGATCGGAGAAGGGTCTCGATCATGTCTGCATTATTCGTGAACCGTAGGGTGGCACACTTAAGAGTTACCGGACACCATTTTGGAGCACATATGTTTCAGGCGAAAGAATTGCAAAGCGCAGGAATTGTTTCAATAGAAACCGGAAATTATTTCGGGTGAAATTGCAGAAGGTGGTTCTGCATGTGATATTGAAATATTGCAAGGGGCTATATGTGAATGTTTGTTAATTAAAGTGATTAACAAAATTCTGAATAAATTTAATAAAAAGAGTTTTATTAAATGAGAGAGCATTAAATTTGGAGAAATTTAATGCATTTAAAGTGGAGACTTAAAAAGGGAATGTGAAGAGGCATTTTAATGTGGAGGGGTTACCACCACATGAATGGGGGAGGTGAGGGGTCACCCCCCATGCACCGGCCATGGAGAGAGGGGGCACCCCCCCTCCTCCTATAAAAGGCCACCCATTCCCTCCTTCATCCTCACACCTCCTTGTGAAGGATCTCTCTCCCCCTCTAGAATTATTCCCCCATGGTCTCGGATTAGCGAGATACATGTTCCCGGTGGCATTTCGCCTGGAACGAGTTGCTACTTCTGCTGGATCATTGGAGCAAGGAGGTGGAGGTTGTCCGGTGGCTTGAACATGTGTGCGAGTGCGGATGCGCTGCTGAGTTGCGGCTCTCGGACTTCCTCACGATCTTGAGATCGGCAAGTGTACGACTACATCAACCACGAGTTCCTACTCGTTAACAAAGCTCGTTGTCTGTGATGGTAAGTTCTTGTTGGATGTATGTCCACCCGTTTCTTTGTACCTAGTAGATAGATCTTGGCGTGTAGTTCACACCGTAGGAATTTTTTTGTTTTCTATGTTGCGGACCGAACAGTGGTATCAGAGCCTGATCTATGCGTAGGTGCTTAGCACGGGTAGTACACATATGGTTGATATGTGGGCGATGATGATCATGTTATTGCATCTTCTATGTATTTTGGATATTGGTGGCATAGTGGGATGAAGCGGCCCGGACCAACCTTACATGTCATCGTACATGAGACCGGTTCCACGACTGACATGCAACTTGTTTGCATAAGTGGCTGGTGGGTGTCTGTCTCTCCTACTATAGTCAATATCTGATTTACAACGAGTTGCTAATAACTTAGTTATCCTCGTTGTGGTTCATGTTTGTAGGTGAGAACGGTTCTATCTCCGAAAGCCCTAAGCCACGTAAAACTTGCAATTGATAAATTAGAGGCGTCTAGTTTAGATCGTTGCTGGGCTAGTGTATTGATATGGTATTGTTGTAAGTAGATGTATGGTGGATACTCTTACAACACACTCAACGTGTAAGTTCCATAGACCTTGGCCTTACACACAAAGGAATGATAGATATCATACCACGATGCAAGTGATAGAGATCAAATGCATGGACCTTATCATCTCACTTTACACATTAGATGTTAGCATCTTATACTGCTAGTTTGGCGCGTTTGGTAGCATTATAAGATGATCCCTCATTTAGATATCAAGATAAAAATGTGTTCTTCCTTGAGTATGCACCGTTCTGTGGATCGTGTTTTGAGACATCACGTGATGATCAGGTGTACTCGAATCTACGCTTTCATAGGAACGGGTGTAAGACAGTTTTACACACGCGAATACTAAGGTTCTTACTTGGCGAGCCTAGCATGTACAGACATGGCCTCGGAACAGGGACCGAAAGGTTAAGCATGAGTCATATGGTTGATATGATGCCCATATAGATGCTCGCCTTTGAAGCTATATCAACTCACGTGATGATCGGACTTGATGTAGTGGATTTGGTTCATGTAATCACTAAAAAGGCACGAGGGATGTCGTTTTTGAGGGGGAGTTCATTAGTAATTTGGATTAGTTGAACTCAATCTATCATAAACTTAGTCTAAATAAACTTTACAAATTCTGTTGTAGATGGCACCATCTACTTTTAATTTCAATGTGTTCATGGAGAAAGAGAAACTTGCTGCTAATGGTAGCAACTTCACCAACTGGGCTATGAATTTGAGGATTCTCCTCACTGCTACACAAAATAAATAAGTGCTAGATGTGCCGCTAGGCCCCCCACCAGCTCCTGATGCCCCTGACGAGGAAAAGAATGTCTATGTGACTCGTCAGGAGGACCACAACTTAGTTCATTGTGGCATACTGTATGGGCAAGAGCCAGAACTTTGAAAGCATTTCGAAAATGGCAATGCCTTTGATACCATGGGAGAATTGAAAATGATTTTCGATACCCATGCTGCCGTAGAGAGTTATAATGCTACAGAAAATTTCTTTAGCTGCATGATGGAGGAAAACAGCTCCGTTAGTGAGCACGTACTCAAAATGTCTGGGTACGCCGATAAGCTTGTGTCCTTGGGAATAACGATTCCCATTGACTTAGGCATACATCGTGTTCTCCAATCTCTGCCACCTAGCTACAAGAGCCTCGTGATGAACTATAATATGCAGGGCATGAAGAAGTCTCTTCCCGAGCTTCTGTCAATTCTTAAGACTTCAGAAGTGGAGATTAGGAAAGAACATCAAGTGTTGATGATCAATAGGACCACCGGCTTCAAGAAGGACAAGAAAGGCAAGCACAAGGGAAAGAAGGTTGGCAAGTCTGTTGCCACGCCTGAAAATAAACCCCGGGCTAGCCCTAAGTCGGACACCGAGTGCTACTATTGCAAGGGGACTGGCCATTGGAAGTGCAACTGCCCCAAGTATTTGGCGGACAAGAAGTCCAGCAAGGCAAACAAAGGTATATGTGATATACATGTTATTGATGTGTACTTGACTAGTACTCGTAGGAGCGCCTAGGTATTTGATACCGGATCGGTTGCTAATATATGTAACTTGGTTCAGGGGCTACGGAACAAGCGACAACTAGCAAGGGATGAGGTCAGGATGCGGGTCGGCAATGGATCAAGAGTTGATATGATCGCCGTCGGGACGCTACCTATCCATTTTCCATCAAGATTAGTTATAAACCTAAATAATTGTTATTTGGTGCCTGCACTAAGCATGAACAATGTATCTAGATCGTGTTTGATGCAAAGTGGTCATTCCTTTAAATCTGAGAACAATGGTTGTTCGATTTATAAGAATGATATCTTTTATGGTCATGCACCTATGTTGAATGGTTTATTTCTGTTGGATCTCGATAGTAATATTACGCACATTCATAATGTTAATGCTAAAAAGATTAAACTTGATGATGATATGTCTACATATATGTGGCACTGCCGTCTATGTCATATTGGCGTTAAACGCATGAAGAAACTCCATTCTGATGGACTTTTGGAATCACTTGATTTTGAATCATTTGATACATGTGAGCCATGCCTTATGGGCAAGATGACTAGAACGCCGTTTTCCGATTCAATGGAACGGGCGACAAATCTATTGGAGATCATACGTACTGATGTGTGTGGGCCAATGAGTGTGTTGGCGCGAGGTGGATATCGTTATTTTGTTACTTTCACGGATGATTTGAGTAGATATGGGTATATCTATTTGATGAAACACAAGTCTAAAACTTTTGAAAAGTTCAAGGAATTTCTGAATGAAGTGGAAAATCATCGTAATAGAAAGATCAAATTTCTACGGTCTGACCGTGGAGGAGAGTATCTAAGTTACGAGTTTAGCACACACATGAAAGAGTGTGGAATAGTTTCACAACTCACGCCTGCCGGAACACCACAACGTAATGGTGTGTCGGAACGTCGTAATCGTACCTTATTGGGTATGGTTCGATCTATGATGTCTCTGACTGACTTACCTCTGTCATTTTGGGGTTATGCACTGGAAACAACTGCATTCACTTTAAATCGGGCACCATCTAAATCCGTTGAAACGACACCGTATGAATTATGGTTTGGAAACAAACCTAAGCTGTCATTTCTTAAGGTCTAGGGATGCGATGTTTATGTGAAGAAACTTCAACCGGATAAACTCGAACCCAAAGCGGAAAAATGCGTCTTCATAGGATACCCTAAGGAAACAATTGGGTATACCTTCTATCACAGATCTGAGGGCAAGGTTATTGTTGCCAAGAATGGATCCTTTCTTGAGAAGGAGTTTCTCGCGAAAGGTGTGAGTAGTCGGAAGGTAGAACTCGAAGAGGTTATTGAACCTTCTCTTCATGGAATGGCGAGTGGCGCAGCACCGGAAGTTGTTTCGGAGTTGACTTCACCTGATGAAGAGAGAGCTAATGATGATGATCATGAAACTCCGAAAGAGGACACTACCGAACCTCGCAGGTCAAGCAGGACACGTGCAGCTCCTGAACTGTACGGCAATCCTATTGTGAATTTCATGGTTGATGAAATGGATGACCCTGCGACGTATGAAGAAGCGATGATGAGCCCGGATTCCAACAAATGGCTAGAAGCCATGCAATCCGAGATGGAATCCATGTACGAGAACCAAGTTTGGAACTTGGTGGACTTACCTCACGACCGAAAGGCCGTGGAGAATAAATGGATTTTCAAAAGGAAAACTGATGCTGATGGTAATGTGACCATCTATAAGGCTTGACTTGTCGCAAAGGGGTTTCGACAAATTTAAGGAGTTGACTACGATGGGACATATTCTCCCGTAGCGATGCTTAAGTCGGTTAGGATTATGTTAGTAATTGCTGCATATTTCGATTATGAAATATGGCAGATGGATGTCAAAACTGCATTCCTCAATGGTAAGATTGAAGGAGTTGTATATGATACAACCTAAGGGTTTTGTCGATCCTAAGGATGCTAATAAGGTGTGCAAACTTCAGCGATCCATTTATGGACTGAAGCTAGCATCACGGAGTTGGAATCTCCGCTTTGATGAGGTGATCAAAGAGTTTGGATTTGTCCAAACTTATGGAGAGGCTTGTATTTACAAGAAAGTGAGTGGGAGCAATGTGGCATTTCTGATATTATATGTGGATGACATATTATTGATTGGAAATGATATAGATCTTTTAAACAGTGTTAAAATTTATCTAAACAGCAAATTTTCGATGAAAGACCTTGGTGAAGCGTCATATATATTAGGCATTAAAATCTATAGAGATAGATCAAGGCGCCTAATTGGGCTATCGCAGAGTACATACCTTGATAAGATATTAAAGAAGTTTAATATGGACGAAAGTAAGAAGGGGTTCTTACCTATGTTTCAAGGCAAGACATTGAGTAGGACTCAAAGTCCGGCTACGGCGGAAGAAAGAGAGATGATGGATAAGATCCCCTATGCCTCGCCCATAGGCTCTATTATGTATGCCATGCTATGTACAAGACCGGATGTGGCACATGCTATTAGTTTGACTAGTAGGTACCAATCTGATCCAGGTTCGGAACACTGGATAGCGGTAAAGAACATCCTCAAGTACTTGAGAAGAACTAAGGATATGTTTCTTATATATGGAGGTGAAGAAGAGCTAGTCGCTAAGTGTTATGTCGATGCTAGCTTTGACACCGATCCGGATGACTCTAAGTCTCCATCCGGATACGTATTTCTCTTGAACGGGGCAGCAGTTAGTTGGAGGAGTTCCAAACAACCTGTGGTGGCTGGATCAACAACGGAGGCGAAATATGTTGCTGCTTCAGAAGCGGCGCAGGAGGCAGTTTGGATAAAAGAGTTCATTACATAACTGGGTGTGGTTCCTAGTGCGTTGGACCCGATGGTGATCTATTGTGACAACAATGGAGCCATAGCCAATGCAAAGGAACCAAGGTCTCACAAGAATTCCAACCATATTAAGCGCCGGTTTCACTCCATCCGCGAGCATGTCAAGGATGGAGATATAAAGATTTCTAAAGTACACACGGACCTGAATGTAGCAGATCCGTTGACTAAAGTTCTCCCTAGGGAAAAACATGATCAACACCAGAACTCCATGGCTGTTAGATTTATCACTATGTGAACTAGATTATTGTCTCTAGTGCAAGTGGGAGACTGAAGGAAATATGCCCTGAGAGGCAATAATAAAGTTGTTATTATATATTCCTTATACATGATAGATGTTTATTTTACATGCTAGAAATGTATTGATTCGGAAACATCAATACATGTGTGTTTAATAAACAAAAAGGGTTCCTAGTCATGCCTCTCTTATAGACTAGCTTGTTGATTAATAGGATGATCAAGGTTTCCTGATCATGGACATTGGATGTTGTTAATAACAAGGTCACACCATTGGTGGAATGATGTGATGAACATTCATCCAATGTATAGCATTACGATCAAGTCATTAGGTTTATATTGCTATAACATCATACGAAGTAATCTTTATCCTTAGACCATGAGATCATGTTAATTGCTAACACCGGAAGAGTATCTTGATAACATCAAACGTCACACCATAACAGGGTGACTATAAAGATGGGTTCAGTAGTACGAAGGTGTTGTGTTGAGGCTCATGGATCAAGAGTGGAATTTGTCAATCCAGATGACGGATAGATATAATCTAGGCCCTCTCGGTGATATCACATTAGGATAGCTTGCAAGCAAGTGATGTGATCACTAGAATGTTATATCACGGGAACAAGAAAAGAGTGCATGTCGGTAACGGGATCAAACTAGGTATGGACATACCGACGATCGAATCTCGGACATGTAATATATCGAGAGACAAAGGGATTTAGTTACAAGCGTTAAAGGTTCTCACGATCACAGGAGTCATCGTTGAATGTGTAGGAGTCAGTACGGATCTCCAGGTCCCGCTGCTGATTATTGATCGGAGAAGGGTCTCGATCATGTCTGCATTATTCACGAACCATAGGGTGGCACACTTAAGAGTTACCGGACACCATTTTGGAGCACATATGTTTCAGACGAAAGAATTGCAAAGCGCAGGAATTGTTTCAATAGAAACCAGAAATTGTTTCGGGTGAAATTGCAGAAGGTGGTTCTGCATGTGATATTGAAATATTGCAAGGGGCTATATGTGAATGTTTGTTAATTAAAGTAATTAACAAAATTCCGAATAAATTTAATAAAAAGAGTTTTATTAAATGAGAGAGCATTAAATTTGGAGAAATTTAATGCATTTAAAGTGGAGACTTTAAAAGGGAATGTGAAGAGGCATTTTAATGTGGAGGGGTTACCACCACATGAATGGGGGAGGTGAGGGGTCACCCCCCATGTGCCGGCCATGGAGAGAGGGGGCACCCCCCTCCTCCTATAAAAGGCCACCCATTCCCTCCTTCATCCTCACACCTCCTTGTGAAGGATCTCTCTCCCCCTCTAGAATTATTCCCCCATGGTCTCGGATTAGCGAGATACATGTTCCGAGTGGCATTTCGTCTACAGGGAGTTGCTGCTTCCGCTGGATCGCTGGAGCGATGAGGTGGAGGTTGTCCGGTGGCTTGAACGTGTGTGCGTGTGCGGATGCGCTGCTGAGTTGCGGTGCTCGGACTTCTTCACGATCTTGAGATCGGCAAGTGTACGACTACATCAACCACGAGTTCCTACTCGTTAACAAATCTCGTTGTCTACGAGGGTAAGTTCTCGTTGGATGTATGTCCACCCGTTGCTTTGTACCTAGTAGATAGATCTTGGTGTGTAGTTCACACCGTAGGAAAAAATTTGTTGTCTATGCTGCGGACCCAACAGTGCCTAGATATGGTGGGACCGTTTAAGCTGGCTAAAGGAAGAATGACCCATATTCTAGTAATGGTGGACAAATTTACTAAATGGATTGAGGTGGAGCCAATCAAGAGGTGTGATGGGGCAACAACGGTAAAGTTCCTCAAGGATATAATCCTGAGATATGGCTATCCACATAGTATTATAACTGATAACGACACTAACTTCACTGAAGGAGAATTTGCGAGGTTCTGCCGAGAAAAGAAGATCCGGCTAGATGTCGCCTCAGTGGCCCACCCCGCATCGAACGGGCAAGTGGAAAAATCCAATGGACTAGTTCTGTCCGGGATAAAACCCCGGATCATAGAGCCGCTGCAAAGATCAGCGGGGTGCTGGATAGAGGAACTAACAGCAATATTGAGGAGCTTAAGGACAACTCCGAATCGATCAACGGGCTATACGCCTTTTTTTATTGTATATGGGGCAGAAGCCGTATTACCGGCCGACATAGAACATGATTCGCTAAGAGTCACCCAATAAACAGAAGCCAAAGTGCGAGAGGCCCGACAAAATGATGTTGATCTGCTAGAAGCAGCGAGAGAACTAGCCTTGTCCAGATCCGCCATATATCAGCAAAACCTCCGACGCTATCATAGCCAGAAAGTAAACCCCCGAGTCTTACGGGAAGGTGACCTGGTACTCCAGTTGGTACAGCGCACTGCTGGCATGCATAAGCTATCCCCTCCATGGGAAGGACCTTTCATTGTAAGCAAAGCCTTGCACAATGATTCCTATTATCTTATTGATGCACAGCCATAGGAGAAGAACAAGGCGGACAGGTCCGGAGAGGAATCTAAGCGACCGTGGAATGTAGCACTACTTCATCCTTTTTACACCTGACACAGAGGTGAATGTATCCAAGCTACTCATATGTTAGTATGTATGTCGGCGATGAGCTTATTAATGAAACTTTGGTATCCCAAGCAAAGACTCGGGGACTTCCGTAATAATTGTCCTTCTCGTTTTCGTATTTTTATGTCGGCTGGGTTGAGTCGCTTATATCTTAGTCGGATCAGTAATGTGTCAGCACCAAAAACCCAACTCTTCGACTTTGCTGTTGTCCAACAAGAATTGACTTCATGGCAAGCAAGAGAACAAGTTTGGAATGGCAAAGCACGTGAAAAACGACTAAGGAAAAGAACTTAAGCGAGCTGACATTTGTTATTTAGGATAACCCTTTATTTATAGTATTTGTCTCGCCGGATTATTTTGAGCTGATCTCAAAGTTTCAAGTATTGTTAATTCAAGTTTTTGAACCTCGGACTCGTAAGTCGAAAAACCTAATCAAGGTAGACGCGAGTCGAGACAAAAATTGGGAGAACAAGAAAAGCAAACTCGGGGACTTTGCCCATGGTAATCCGACATTAAGAACTTGGTAGCAAATAACACACATTGCAGCACAACCAAACCAAAGTACTTAAATACATTTCCGCCCGGCATTTCGGGGATCTGATAAATATGATCAAGTGTTTTTAAGGAGCAGGGGCAGCAGCCGAATCATCGGCCGAAGGAGGAGGTACTTCGGAATTGGTGGGCGAGGCGTTAACCTCGGCCTCATTTTCAGGGTTAGCCCCTCCATCCTCCGGGTCTTCAATGTCGTCCTCAAGCTCGGAGGCCTCGCCCTCCCTCCCTTCACCTTCTACATCTCCAGAAGCAACTTCAACATCAAAAATGTCGAGGTAGCTTGTCCCATCATTCCAAGCATGGCAGAAGGAATACTAAATAAGTTTGTTAGCACTGGCCTTGCGGCGCGCAACCCACACCGAACCTTCGATCCACTTGGATCCGGTGCGCATGCGGGTAAGCAGCCCTAGGTTAATTCCTTTGTACCACGAAAGGACGAACTGCAGCGCAATATCAGCACCGGCTCGCGCAGCCGACTCGCGCCACAAATGCAGTTGCGTCTCACACTCCATCAGCTTGGCAATGAGAGCAGCATTTCCTTTAGGAGTGGGCTCTCCGGGCCAAAGAGAGTTTAGCAACCGCATCGCGGCCGGCATGATGTTTGCGCCATAATTCCTTACCAGCTCCAAGCGAGTAGTGAGGCTCACAAGCAAACCCTCTGTGGTATAAGGGATTGACCCGGATCCAGGGCCCGTGGGAATACCACGCTACTCGTGAGACTGGGCCACAGTAGCACCGGGAAGAGTATCACCTTCTGGAAATTTGCCTGAGAACAGAGCGGAGGAAACAGTGAACAAAAGCACCAAACCCGGAGGAATGAAAGTTAAGCAAGGGAAAAGAGCTTACGGGCAATATGAAAAAGGAGACGTTGAAGCTCGGCATTGACATTGGCACTGCGGGTCTGGAGTCTCTCGTATTCTGAGGTCACCAACATAAGGTTTAACATCGGTTTCCTGCAGTAAATTCTGATTGTTGGAAATTTGCGTGGTTAGACGCTCCTTTTCCTCGGCGAACTCCTGGCCAGCCTTCTCCAACTCGGTCTTGTGGAGGTCCTTGAGCCTCTGGATTTCGGCATTCAGCCGAGTAATTTCTGAGTCTTGGAGACGCAGCCAAGCTATCTCATCATCCTTTATCTTCATTTCATCTTGATGCTTGCCTGCTTGTTCGAGAAAATGGGTCATCATATCAGGAATAGGAACACTGTCTTCAAGGGAAACTGTAGTAATAAGTTAATCCGGCGGAGCCGAAGTATAAATGTCTACCGAGTCAAGAAAAGAAGCCCATAGAGATGAAGTGAAGGATAAAGTACCTCGGATTTCCTCAAGGTTCTTCCACATAATGATATTCTTAGCCTCAACATCCACTACATAAGTGGAGTAACAGAAAAGAACAACTCGAAGTAACGGAAAAGAACAAGTTCTAGGTAAAGAAAATTACTCTTCTTCTTGTGATCCTCAAGGAACTTGCCATAGCGCGCGCGAACATCTTTGTAAGAATCCAGCAGGCGCTGGAATTCCGTAGTTCGGCAATTAGTGTTAATCTGGACAAAGCAACGCAAGATTAGTTCAAAAGGAAATGGAGAATAATTCGAAATATTTGAAGTCTACAAGATCCGGGCCAAGTGGAACTTAACCCGGCTCTAGGTGTGTGGATATTCGAAGTCTACAAGATCCGGGCCATGTGGAACTTAACCTGGCTCTAGGTGTGTGGATATTCGAAGTCTACAAGATCCGGGCCAAGTGGAACTTAACCCGGCTCTAGGTGTGCGGATATTCGAGGTGTCCAAGATCCGGGCCAAGTGGAACTTAACCCGGCTCTAGGTGTTTGGATATTCGAAGTCTACAAGATCCGAGCCAAGTGGAACTTAACCTGGCTCTAGGTGTGTGGATATTTGAAGTGTCCAAGATCCGGGCCAAGTGGAACTTAACCCGGCTCTAGGTGTGTGGATATTCGAAGTCTACAAGATCCGGGCCAAGTGGAACCTAACCCGGCTCTAGGTGTGTGGTTCTTCGAAGTCTACAAGATCCGGGCCAAGTGGAACTTAACCCGGCTCTAGGTGTGTGGATATTTGAAATGTCCATGATCCGGGCCAAGTGGAACCTAACCCGGCTCTAGGTGTGTGGATAGTTCAAGTGCCCAAGATCCGGGCCAAGGGAACTTAACCCGGTTGTAACTTTGGCGATATTTGAAATGGCTAAGGACGAAAACTAAATTCTCAAGGAGCATCCAACCGAGTAGCAAGTTACTCCCTCGGAGGCTTGGGGACTAGGGGATATATCTACAAGTGCTCATGCATACAAAGTACTACAGCAGAGGAAAAAAGTTACCTCCATCATCTGGCCAGCCAAAGAGATGGCCTTCGTGGTGGAGTTCATTTGCGCGCTGAACTCGGCTGGGCCGAACTTCTCCGGCAGATCATCCTTGGGGTCGATGAATTCGGCATTGTTCCAGTTATTCACATACTCCAGGAGCAGTGGACTAGAACTTTCGCCATTGGGAGAGTAGTTTTCCACCAAGCCCTTGATGTGAGCTTCTCGCCTAGCAGATTGAGCTGCGGTAGGGCTGGTATGCAGAACCAACTGCCTGCTGCCCTCTGATCCGGCAGCGAAAGACCCAGAAGGAGCGCTCTTGCTCGGCCCAGTAGCTTTCTTAAGCTTGCCAGATGAAGGAGGGTGTAGTGGAAGATCCGAGGCCGCTGATCTAGATGAAGTCAGAAGGAACTGGTTGGAAGATATCCGCGATCGACATAGTTGATCCAGAGGGAGTTGACGGGGTTTGGTAGATGCTGCTGCCGGTGCTGGTGCTACTGTTGGTGCTATTGCTGGTGCTGGTGCTGCTACTGGTGCTATTGCTGGTGTTGCTGCGGGTGGTGCTGGTGCTGTTGGTACTGGTGCTGATACCGCTGATGGAGCTGAAGGAGAACTTGTTTGGGTGGTGTCGATGAAACTGGCACCTCAACACTTGGCGTTGTGGCCGAAGAGGAACTGGTAAGATCCGGCATGGCCGTATCCGGAGGCACCCCACTACCCCCCGCGCCAATATTGCCCTCCTCATGACGAGGTGGGCTCTGGTCAGGTACAGCCGCGGAGCCCTCTTGAATAGGGCTGAGCAGGTGAGTATCGTAGTCGCGGGGGGGAGAAGAACTACTCCGGATTGGAGACGCTATGCCAAAGCCACTCAGGGGAATGACCCTAGGAGCTCTGGAAAATAAAAGCACCAAGTCAAAGAGAGAAAAAAACCAATAAGAAGCAAAAGCAAAGGCAGAAATGGAAAGACCCGAACAAGAGCACAGAAAGGCTTACTCGTCCGAGGTTGGAAGTTCCCGAGGTTTGGGCGCCCTCTGGACCATGCTCTTGGTGGCCGGCTTAGTCGAGGCTTTCACCCCGGACTTCTTCTGCCTCTTCTTGGGCGGCGGCGCCTCCGAAGCTGCGGACGAGGTTGCCGCGCATTTTTGGGAGGGGAAGGAACCAAACCATCCGTGGCGAGGGGGGAGGGCCTCGTGGACCTGACCGGCCGGGTTAGCTGAAGATTCGAACATAACCAGATATGCGTAAGAGATAAGAACCGGGTCAAGTACCTCAAGGACCTCAACATCTGAGTCATCGTCATCCGGCCAATCCCTTAAAGAAGAGGCCTTACGAGAGGAGCGTTTGACGGTGTCTGGAGTGCGCAGAAAGGTCTCCAGATCAGGCTCCACCTCGTCTCCCGCGGCACGATCCGGCACCCACTTGATCGCCAGCACCTCGCCGTCCTCGATCGGCTGCTGGAGGAAGCGCTGAGAACAAGGTAGAAGTGGCTAAGTTAAGAACATAATGCGACATATAGAGAAGATCCAGAAAAACTATAAAAGAGAGGTTTACCTTTGGAGGAGGGGTATTCTAGGTGAAAGGCTCAAGCCCCCATTCCTAGTCTTTGGAGAATTCCTTCTCCACGTTGAAAATGGATTTAACCCGGCGGTAAACCACCGAATTATCGAGCTCAAAGGAGGAAGTCCGATGAGGATCGAGGGGGCCGCTCAAGTAACAGATCTTGTGGGCACGTTTCTGCAAGGGGGAGACCCAACTGCGGACGAAGGTGATCGTAATATCCTCCCCCTAAAGTTTCTTCTTAAGCAGCTCCTTGATCCAGCAATCAGCAAGATTCGCCAGAGCGGTGGGTCGCTTCGGGATACTCTCCCAAAGAGAGGTATCCGGAGGACCAATCTTGAAGGGGAGGAGCCGGATCAAGTCCTCGGAAGTTGTATTCAGGACGTTGAAGAAGGACTGGGCCCAGCCTTTGCAAGACTCGAGCCCGGTGACCCGGGGAAATGCGGAGTTCTTGCAGGGAGATATGGAGGCTCCGCCGCATTGGGTCAGGCGCTTGTCTTTTGGAGCAATCTCCGGATCCTGAACAACATTCTTCCGGACACCGAAGAACTTGATCCATAGCTCCTTGGACGGCTAGAGGCCAAGGTATCCTTCTATGCCAGAGGCAAAAGAGGATAGAGAAGTGATGACATTGGCAGGAAGATGGTGTGGTTGAAGTTGATACGTAGAGATGAAATCGAAGAAGAAATCAGAGGTAGGGAGGCCAAAGCCGTGCTAAAAATGAGAAATAAAAACAACATACTCCCCTGGATTGGGAGAGGGAGAGATCTCGTCGGCGGCGAGGCGGCGCGCGACACCGGCGGGAATGTAGCGCGTGGCATGGAGCCAATTCAGATCATCCTCGTAGACGAACACACTGTTCCAGCAGCCGCGCTCACGGCCCTCTTCCTCCTCCTCCTGTTGCGTGACCACGACGGCTTCTTCCTCCGTCATGGCAAGATCAAGGTCCTCGAGGACAACATCAGAGTATAAGTAACCAGTGGTGGGAAGCCTGGAAGCGCAGGGCCCCATGGTGGAAATCGTGAGCGGAGGCGGTGGCGCAGACGCGACGTGCGGCTAGGCACGGACGCGGTGGCGCAGCGATGGCGAAGAAGCTGCAGTGGCGGTGGAGTTGCAGTGGGAGATAGAGGAGGCTGGGAAGCGCAAAGTGAATGGGGAACTTCCCCAAAAATTGCCCCAGGCCCCCTACTTAACCACGCGAGAGGGCGTGTAGTGGGATCCTTTGCGGTTGCCACGCCACACGCAACGGGCGTGTACACAGCCGAATCAGCCAATCAGAGCATGGCCACAGCAAGGGCCACAGGGAGTAGAAGATCCCATGAAGCGACATGGTGTTACAGTTAACGCGGCGCGGCAGTGAAGGGACGCACATAGCAGTTATTCCTAGCATTCCAACAGTAACTGGCACATTAAATGCGCGTATCCCTTAAAATGAGATGAAATGATGATTACCCTCCACGTAGGACGTCGGGAAGTGTATAAGGGAAGGAAAAGTAACCCGGATAAGCAAACGAAAGACCCGGCCAGCAAGGAAAAACTCGACTAAGCGCCAAGGGATCACAAAAGGAAAAACCCCGGATTACGGGGTAGCTCGGCCAAAGAGGCAACGATCCGGATATGGGAACCTGTTGTGGCCTTAACAACTAAAGTTGCTAAGACCGCACCAGCTTCGGGGACTAATGTTGGGGGGATACCCCCGAGTAGGGTAACGGCGGGGTATACAGGCCGAGTTAGCCGAGGTACAGCTCGGTCAAGGCAAGTGTTGACTAGGTCACCTCAAGGCAGGCCGAACCATGGAGTGACCCGACCTGTGGAATATCTCCTTGGGCTTAGCCCGGCCGGCATAAAACACATGTTGGCCATGTATGTTTGTTTATTGTGCAGGTACCCTCAAAGCCGGAGTAGCCAAGTGCTATCCGGACTACTGTATGGCTTCCAAGAGAAGGAAAGAATCTCCTGCTGGTGAAAAGGTAGCTTTGCTAGATGTAGCGTGAGCTAAGCAAAGCAGAGAGGAGGACCAGCGGGTCATGGGCGACCAAGATGACGCGGGCAATGTCGGCTGACGTAGCCCGTGTCTGGTGATGCTTAAAGACGAAGATCACGTCGTGGGTTACGTCCAAAGCTCGGACGAGCCGTTAAAGGGAATAAAGTAACATCTAAATTTAGTTGAGGAGCATATTCGTGGAATATGCTGCCACGTGTGCCCTAATTCTGTAACTCGGGCTCCCCTATATAAGGAGCACCGGGGCCTCCATAGAGAGGGATCGATCATTTTTCCTCTGTCTAAGATACAACTCTAGAGCTAGCTTGTGAGGAGTAAGAGACATCGTCTCCTTCTCTCCACTAGCTTCAAGGGCACTTGTAAACTCCATTGATAGAGGAAATACAACATCATCTGTGCGTGGAATTACCACGTTCTCCCTCCCTGGATTCCCCTAGCACTCGTTGGCCCCATCATTAGCCTATCCATGGCATCTGTCGTGCCACCACCACGATAGTTGTAACCCGTACTAGGTGAGACACGTGTTGGTTTCTCCACCTTGAGGGCCCATGGAATGCTCACTAGGAGAGGTGGTGTTTATTACCTGCATATTGCTGGAGCTGGGCGTATCTACCCCGCTCCTTTGCCTAATGGTCTTTTCTCTATCGAGGAAGGACGTTTGCTATATGATTCGCAGGTTGAGCAACACCAACCCGAGGAAGAGATTCATGAAGAGGATGAGGACCAAGTGGAGGAGCAAGAAGTTCCTTATCAAGAGGAGCAGCCACAAACCCTGTTCGCCACATACCAAGATTTCCAAGGACTTGTAGGGACTGTGGAGAGGATGCATAACCTCTCTTTGAACCTCCGAGAATCAACAAGTAACCTCTCAACTCAATTTGCAAACTAGAGTAACGACTTTTTCCCGCCACCACAATGATTTGAAGGGCTTGCAAAAGCCTAAGCTTGGGGAAGTTTCCTCATGTATCTTTATTTGGCGTATATTTACTTTTATTTATTTCGAGGTTACATTTTTATTCGAGTTTATAAGCACTCGTGTTGGTTTCCCCAACACTTTATCTTTAGTTCTTTCTATTTTGCTTCCGAGATTTTCTAGCCGAGCTTTGCCGCCAATTTTCTATTCTTTAAATTCCCTCTCTTAAAAATCACAAAAGATTTCTCCATTTTTCCTTATTTTCCCTCTTTCTTTTCTTTCCGCCTCGAGGTCTTCATATATTTGCAGGAGAGTGATCGACTTCGAGTTTCCAAGAAACAAATAAAAAAGGAAGAGACAAGTGGAACCAAACATGAGAGGTATGCCTTATGACTCCCCACTTTTGAAGTTTGAGAAAACCATGCTAGTTAGTAGTAAATGTTGAGATATTATATTGGTGGAGTGAGTCTTTGTATCATAGTAAGATTGTTGTTTGCATGGGTATTTAATTGGGCTCACTTTGTTCCAACTCTCGTAATTAACCAAGTCTTGCCTAAAAATTGCTAAACAATTGTAATAAGAAAAAGTCTCACAATTGAAGACTTGGGTGTTGTAGTGCTTAGTCTTGAAGGTTTATTTCTAGAGACACTCGACACCACTGAAAATGTTGATTGACTTGATAGCTCTCTTTAAAAGGATTTGTTCAATTGAATTAATATTTAGCGGTTTTTGTGAGCATGCCAAAGTTTGACTTGTTAATCATAAGAATGATATAGCTTTACACGTGTCAAACTTCATGGGATGCCAACAACTCCGCTGGCCTACGAACGATCTTCATGGAGGAAACTCCTAGATTTTGGCTATGAGTTGATTAAACACTTGTAGCAGCAATGCTATAGTGGGTAAGGATCTTGGCACTCCCGGGTAGCTGTAATCATGATGGAATCACTCCTCTGGCTATTATGAGTAATCATTGTGCAAAAGGATCAAAAACCTTAATGATGCCACGAGTGTCCATCACAGCCTGATAAACTAATAAAAATCTTTGGCATGCTCTCAATTACTTAAAAACTGAAATTCTAAAGAACAATGAATAGAAAAGTAGTGCTTGCAAAGTCTTGATTCATTGATGTGGGAGAATTGAGATACTCTAGTATATATTCTTTTCATGAAAACTCTCACACTCTTAATTTACATGATTATACTTTACTGTTCAAAGGCAAGCCTATGAGTTGATTACTTGACATGGAATAAAGTTTACTCATTTAAATCATCCATGTTTACAATAATTTTGCTGCGCTATAAGGATGCATGAAACCCATACGATATGCTTGCCATTGCTCTATCTATGCTGAAGTTTTTCAGATTTATGAAGTGGAGGAAACATGAGACTACTAATCATGAGTAATATCACCATCTCGTTATTTCAGTTTAAATGCTAAGTTCCTTTTTGATTTTTGTTTTCTTGCTCGGGTCGATCAAGTTTAAGCTTGGGGAGGTTGATGGCTCTGAAATATAGCCATCTATGTCTACATTTAAACTGGATATTAATCATATTCTTGATGAAATATCTCTCTAAACCGTGCCACTAATGCTAATATTCAGAGGGGTATGCAATCCTTTATTCTTGTATTTTTCCTGCGTAGATAATGTCGTTTAAAGGAGGTAATCACTACATTAAAGTCAAAGATACGAGATTTCCAACAACCAGAAGAAACCAGAAGCCGAACAATGGAGGCAGACGCCTTAACGACCAACTATACGGCCAGAGAAAAAATTCCGACGGTATAGCTCCGGTCGTATAGTTGGCGCCGCCGCCGCCGTTAGGTCAACAAAAAAACTTTCGTGAAGGGACCCCTATATAAAGAAGCCTTGGGCGACGAGAAAACAAGCCAGACCTCGCCAAAAAGTCCCTGCCACAGATCTCCAGCCGCCTCCAGATCTCTAAACCCTTCTCCATCTCCATAGCCATATTCCACCACTTGTAATAGTAGACCTCTTCTCCGATTGGCGACATTGTAATACTATTGCTATCAATCTTATGATTTTCATTACAATGTTTGTGATTGTTGATCTCATCTCTATGTGTGAGTAATTCTCCTTGGGCTAAGGGCTTCGGCCTAGCCATGTAGCAATTGTGTATCTGATTTATCATATATGGGATCGTGTATTAGTTTGTATGACATGATGATTATTGTATCCTCTCTTGCCTCAATCCAAGGACTTGTCAGGTACCCAAGACCCCGAGGGTTGAGCCAGGTATAGGGAGTATGAGTGATGACTGATCTGCAGGTCGGGAACCCCAGTGACAGAAGGGGTAGTACAGCTGAATGTGAGGGATTTGCTTGGGATTAACGGTGACATCACTATGCATATCATTAGTTCTCTTTGTTCTGTGGATGAGACTAGTAGGTTATTGCTATAAGAGGTTGCGGAGGCAATAGCAATTATGGATGCACTGCCCACATATAATTTATCTTGCTCTAACAAGTACACGCATACTTTATTTCTACCTTTTATTTCCATTAGATGTTTTTGCATAGCTACAGGTGAAACCGAACGCCCTAGGCCCTCTCTCTCCATCATCGACAACAACAAAAAGACGCAAGCTATTGGTCTGGTAAAAACACAAAAGGAATTATAAAACTCCCGAAGGTCCGTTAAAGTAACTTCACTATGCATTCGCTTCCCGTGGATTCGATAACCTAGGTCTACTAGGGAAAAGAGCTATACTACATCCGTAATCCAGATCAAAGGTATCACTATGATCTGTACTTTCGGACATCTAGACATTGGGATTGTCTCCAAGATCCATGTCATCTTGCGCTTTGGGAGAGTTTTCTCCGGATCCTTCGTCCATGGCTTCTCCTTCTTCTGCAGCTTTGGAGTTGAACTCCTCTTCATATTCCGCGGAGAACTTTCAGAAATCCGCCGACGTCATTGAATCATCTGAAGTTGCTGGTAAGTCCGATCTCCTCCAGCATCGAGTCTTCGTTGTCTCCAGCATCAGCAGAGCCGGATCCGGATCCAACATATCCGACAAAGTGCGACGCGTGCGTCCTGAGGTAGTTGCGACTTTCCTCGTGGGCTTCCTTTAAACGTCTGATGGTCTCGAGAACCTCATCCACGCTTGCGCCTTGCAGCATTATGCCCCTCAATGTATGCCTCAGGAAAGGTTGATCTATTCTGGCGTTAGCAGAGCCGGAACCAAAGTTGTTGTCTTGCTCCTCCTGGATTTCAACCTCGACGGGCAGATCGATCTGGGATTTGGCCTCCCTAGGGAGATCCACTCCAGATCTGAATTGCACCGCAAGATCTGCTTCAGGCTCAGCTTTCTCCACTATCTCCGTGATAGCTGTGGGATGGGTGGGATTACGATTTTCTGAGATCCGAAAATCTGCCACCTCCACGGACAAAGTGGACCCAGAAACTTCTTATGCCTCTATCATCACCGCTGGGGTGGGTGGGGCAGGTTCAGCAAAACCGATGTAAACATCGATCTCACCAAAAGACATGATGGTGTAGGTAGTCATGGCCTCCCTAGCCAGTCTCGTCGAGAACGATGAGAGAGACGTCGCTGGCGTAGAGGATGTGACCGATGGCGATGGTTTCGCCGATTCTGATTCTTACAGATTCCGCTCGGAACGTAGATCCGAAGCTCACTTGCCCCACAGTAGGCGCCAACTGTCATCGGATTGATGACAAGTATGCCATGAGGGGGTCCTCGAGGCATGCGGAAGAGAGGGTGTGACACGTACAGTGTTCCGGGACGGTGACCACACAAGTTTACCCAGGTTCGAATCCACTGGCTTTGGACGGATCCTACTCCTGCTAGCAATCCAGTAATACGACAGGGCCGGAATATGGGTTACAAGGGTTTTGCATGTGCGAGTTAAGATTGTAGGCTATTCTGGGGTGCCGTAAAGGCTGGTCCCTAGGACAGTTTATATAGATATCCGGCCTAGGGTTTACAGGAGAGACCTATCCGGCTACGACTAAAAGTCGGTTACAGAGTACATCTTGAACTACAAGTAACACTACAGGCCTATGCCGGTAAATCTTCTAGGCCTTCCCGTAGCCAGACTGGACTGCGTCTCTTCTCTCTGACTGGGTCGCCCGTGAAGCAAAGCTCTAACCCGAAGTGGGCCACCCTGGTCAGTGAGGCACAGTGAGGATACCCGGAAAGTATATCCCAACAACCGGGAATTCCTAGTTGTTTGTATATCACACGTATATTGATGTTTCCTTTCAATACAGTTATAGCATGATATAAAACTTAATCATAAACTTTATGAAATATAATAATAATCCATATTATTATTTGTCTCTAGGGCATATTTCCAACGGTCTCCCATTTGCACTAGAGTACAAATAAACTAGCTGCATTTGTTTACTAATCATCAGCACCATATAACCCGGTACCTCTGATCATGCTTGCTTATGGAAGATGTTGAGTTTTAGGTCTGGACTTTACAGCCCCAGATCCTTTGCAACTTACTAATGTCATCTTAATTAACATTAATACTTTATCATCTCATGATAACATCTTGTGTATGTATCGTAGTTAGGGAAACAAAGTGAGGTCAGTTTCCAGGAGCCAGCAGTGACGTTAGATTGGCTAATACGAGCTTTCTCATGGGCACTGTGCCCTAGGACACACCCTCTGAGTAAAGACGAACTAGTCCCGCCACAACAATATGCATCACGTTAGATGGTACCCTTATATTTTATTATAAATGTAGTCATCGAAACACTACTGCATTATGTGCATTTTTCGATGTTTGTCACCTTGCTTCCTACTTGACTTCAGTTGGTATTATCGATGCAAGGATTTTCAATCCTTTTAAGGTTAACATATGCCCTTATAACATAACCCTTTATGCTTTAAGGTATGTCATCCTTCATAGACCTAGAAAACATGTCTACAGTTCTCATTAAGACACTAGACAAACTTAGCTCAATATTCGGTGATTCATACTTAATCACTTCTGAACGTTTCTTCTTGGATCATATATTATGTTAAGTTCTCATTATGGTTTCTAAGACAGGACCTATGTCTCAACATAGTGGATGACGATCATCCTTTTCTTTCTTTCAACCACTGATGTTTAACTTAGTGCCATTCATAATTAGAATGACCAAGGAACATTTCTTAATCAATTCCTATTCCGAAACTATTTCAGAATCTCTTTTAGGAATACATTACAACATAATATTGTAATATACTTACTCTCAACTTTTAATCCTTATAAATCATTATCTATCAATACTTGCGCTTTTATTCTACACATAAGATTCAACATTAAGCTCCCACTCAAAATATGTTCCCAACACATTCAAGTCTGAAACTTACATTGCTCCCACTCAAAATATGTTTTCTACACATTAGAGTATGAGACATTCATGGCCCTACTAAAAAATGTGTCATTCACATATTGCTTCAGGAAGACTTTTATAGCTGCCACTCAATTTCATGCAAATTGCATATCTTCTCAATATTTTGAATAACTTCAAAATCCCTTGATTAATTATCAAACTGATAGTTTTTATTATGAGACGCTAGTACTTTACCAGTATCAAATCCATCATATTTTTAGCACTTCTAAATCAAATTCTTTTGTATTTGTCCAATACATTATTCATGACAAATCGTGCCTTTATCATTCACCTTTCCAATCATGACCTTACAGTCTTTTGGAAACTTCAAGCAACCTTTTACTTGGTAAGATTCAGGAACATATTGCTTTCTAATCTTAAGTGAATTTTGCCTCTAGGATTTCTCATAATTTTAGTTTACCATCATTTCCTTCGTAGTTCGTAGGTATGCCATATTCCGGTAACATGACAAGTGATTCACAAATGTTTCCATACAAGATGTCGGGTACATTTTGAATCCTACTTTGTTTAGTAAAAACACTAGTGGGGAAACAAAATGATTATTATCATTGATCCTTTCCGTTATGAAGAGAATCGTTCAGGAACACTTTATGTTGTGCTTTTCAACACTCTGATGCAGGGTTTTGAATCATCATCGTGTTCCTCACTATGTTCCATTAGCTTCATTGGTGAGAACACCAATTTCCTCGAGAATGTACCAAAATTTAAGCAATACTAGTTTTTCTTATCTTTTGGTTCTAGCCATCGATTTCGTATTCATAGTTTCCAATGACTCTACAAGGACTTGTTCGCTATTGTTTTGGTGATATCGAATAACTCTAAAACTTCCACGACAATCCATACAAGATATGGGTGCCGACCTCACGAATTCAGATGGTTCACTTTTATTATAAATGAGTGTTTTCTACTTCTAACTAATGGTCTTTACATTTACATTACAACGATTTATTCGGTGCCACCTATTCACCCACTTAATATCAAATATCATATTGCGAAGCTTTGCACTTTGATGTGTTAATAATGCATTGCATTTCACAATTCCTTATGCCAATCTAATAATGTCAAATTTCATTACTATTGATCAAACCATAGTAATTAGATTCTCTTTTATCTTTACTACCCCTTGATGTCGAAATTCTTTGATCATATCAAACATTTTCATGCTTATGTTTCATTTGGTAAACTTTTTTATAAAATTTAAACAATCACAAAATGAGTATCACCACTTCGTTGAAATATGATACATCGAATATGTATTTTCTTCCAACAATTCATTAAACACTTTGCATTCACGCAATACACGGTGTTTACTTATATTGCCAAACTTGGGCATAATTCATATGTGATAAGAAATCAAATGACTTTCACATATTATCAACATAACTAAGAATTTAAACAATGGTTTCATTCAAAAATGAACATATCATTAAGTTGGGTATTTTCAAGGCATTTTCAATATTTTACAAATGTTCATGCATTATCAATTAGTTTCACAATAAGGATAATTCACACATAATCGAATAACATATGAACGCAAATAGAAATCATTCATAGAAGCAGAACAACTGTTTGTTACACACTCATATGAATAACTGTCTCACGAAGTGTGAGACACACTAAATAAGTTCACAATCGATCGATTACAACAATCATCCAAAATGATAAACTAAATGATAAATGTAGAGAGAGAGTGTTGTCGGATATCATCATCATGCTCGCCATCAACACGCAATGCCACCTCCTCTCCAGCAAGCAGCTCTCATGCAGAAGGACCTGTTTTCACCAAAACAGAACAAGTATCAAATACTTTAACACTACAACAAGTGTTTACAAGATTATAATATTTATAAAACTGTATATCAAATATATACCTTTGTCATCGATGACCTCTCCAGCATTGGGTTCAACTTTCACATTCCTGAAATGTGATATGAACTCATGAAAATTTTGTGTTTCCCCATCACCTCTCATGATGCAAGTCCTGGCATGTGCCTGGTAGCTTGGGGGCAGCGACCGCAGCAACACACCTATTGCAAAAGAGTCCGTCAGCTAGTGATCTAGGAAGTAAGCGAGCCTTATGTACACATCATATATGCATTGCAAGTGGCTCTCCAGAGAAGCATTCTCTTCCATCTTTATGGAAAGGAAATCTCCCTCAGCTCGTGCTCTCATATGCGCACTTGGTCCGCGAACTGCGATCTAAGTTGTACCATCATCGCGTGAGGGTCAAGATTATCCACAACTGGGTGCAGCTCATCAACCATTCCGAAACGCATCGTCACTAAAATAAAGGTAGACATTTCACAACAGTAATAGCGGTCTTCCCGCTGTTCTAGGGTCTCATAGAAATATGGCTGCTCCAAACCATCTCGTAGCATATGTAGTCAACCAAAACTCATTCTTACAAAGGAGAACATGGAGACATGCAACCCACTCAGAAAAGTTGGATCCATCTAGTTTGAGCTTCTCTCCTTCTAACCAATCGTTAACCGGGAAGGTAGCATCGAGGAGAACCATTTCTACATTTATAATTACAAAAAAGAATTTAGACTAAATTTATAACTATCTTACTATTCAATCCAAAGATGCTGTGGTGTGTGTCATCACGGATCCAACAAATTACTGGAAAAATGGCACTGCAACAACACACCATATTTGTTTGCCCATATCCACTATACCTATAACTAATGGGAAAATTTGCCAACAAAATTTTCTTGTCTAGATCGCTCACGGCCAGAATATTCGTACCTTTTGTTAGCCAAGAGAATCCTTATCTCGGTCCCTTGGTCCCAGAAATTCGTAACTTTGGTTACGAGAAAAAATCTTGATCCTCCATGCTCACTTCCCACAATCTCCAGTCCTAGCCATCATGGCAACCACCGATGCCTGCAGCCCCGCGATGCCCAACTACTCTTCTTATCGACTCCCAACAGCAGCTCTCGATGGCGCGGGTTGCGGCGGAAAGGCAATGTACATATGATGAACCTCCTTTCACTCGAGCCCTAGAAAGCGGCTGTGAGTTTGTGAGGATCGACGCCGCCGACGCGATTTCATTGTACAAAAGCCACGTCGCCTGGAAGACTCCTCTGGTCGCTGCTCTCACCTTTTGCATAACATGTGTGCTTGTCATCTCTACGTTCAATTAGCACTATCTTTCTCCTAACACCGATCTGTTTGTTGTTTGATAAGCTGATACGCAGTTCAGTAATAATTCAGTATAGCCATTCCACTGCTTACAGGAATGTATGTGATTGTCCATCTATATATTCGGTTTCTGCACAACATTTTCTTAGATCCGGTGTTTATTCAACATGGATTGCATAACATGCTTATACCATTTTATTGTGATACCAATCAGCCTCTTACACGGTGGCATCATTAGTTAATTACTCAATTCGGCTGTGAACAAATTTTGGTTTAACAAGGACATCCTCCCAGAGCGCCGGAAGCTGATCCTCTCGATAAGATGCACGTACATGAGGGAACATGGGCTTGTGCCGCCATTGAGCAACATGGTGTCAGCAGGTTTTCTCCGGCATAATCTACAACATGTTGGGGCGGCTACCGCTGACAGATATAGCAGGTGGGCGTCGGGTCAATAGACAGATAGTGGGTATGTACAGGAGGTGTGCCACATAACGGTGACTGAGTATATAGCAGAGAGACATGAGAAAGGAAAAAAAAAGGATGGTGAGCCCTCATAACCATACATCCAGTTTATAACGGGGCGAAGCGGTGGGTTTCTGGAAAAAGAAAAGGTGGTCGTTACCTTAGAATGATACTTTAAATATGTCGTATTTGTGTAATCTCATCTTATGCCGATATGTTCACCAAAACACGCTAGGGTTATAGCTTTGTCCCAAGTAGACAGAATTGTCGTGCAGTTTAACTAGCAATCGTTCCTCTGACATTAAAGCCAACCTTCAAACCTATAGAGATCAACTATGTCAAATTCGAAAAATTAACATACTGATTTTTTTTGTTCACACAGTAATAAAGCACTCGGTCAGTGGCCTGACCTCACACACTATACTTCAGATTTTTCTCTCAAGAACCATAAACTATATTAGAGCTCTGGGAGGATGACCTTTAGAGTGCCAGAGACAAGACCTGCAGGAAACAAGAAATGTCAAGATAAGCAATGACTAAAACCATAGACTGGTTGAGTAATGATGTATGATAATATTCTTACTGTTCTGAAGAAAGATTTACTACTTTTTTCGAATAAAAAGGTAGGGAAGATCCCCGACTGTTTTCTATATGTTATATAGGGAAAAGAAAAAAGTTCACACAGTTTGGATGATTTTTCCTTTGCTAAAATATCATGTGGAGGGCGCCGAAGTACCACCGATGACAAAGTTATTACTATAGAAATGTGTTTATCATATAAAGGGATCATTGGACTGTGTTAATTGCCTACTATTTGTTTACGGAGACTGCACAGGAATTTTAGTAGGATTAATAATCTTATCATTTGATTCGGTTACCAGATTTGTCCATTTTTATGGAGTGATCGAGTTGTGGCTTTTAGACTATAGTTTAGTGTTAAGAATATCCCTCTAGAATCAACTTTAGTCCACCCAATTGAGCATCCCAAGGAACAAGCTCCTACATTGTTCAGTCAGATGTCACATGAATATTGATACAATTTTGAGAAACTAAATACATCAAGCTCTAAAATACCAGATCACCACATGAAAACTAATTCAGTTGTTTCTCCAATCAAGCTTGCAGTTGAGGTGACCATCCAGTCCAAGTCTGTCGATACATTCATGAGGACAACTCTGTTTTTTAGAAAACAAATAAAAATCAAGGTACTCATAAGAGTGTCATTGCAACTCCTGCATACCAGCACGACGAAGAAGGTCCGTTGAAGACAACATCGTTCCGGTGTCGCCAGATGCTCCAGAAGACCAAGATGATGGCCGTCCATAGGTCACGTTGGTGAGCCTTCGCGCAGGGTCTGGACGTCCACCAATGAAGAAGGTCCGTGTCCCCCTCTGGCATCCGCTGGATCCGGTCCCATCGCCGGAGCGCCCAAGCCCAAACCTCTGGGGCCACCACACATCCCAGCATAAGATACTGGATGCTTTCCGGCTCCTGGTCACAAAGAAGGCACCTGGCCGGCCCGGGGAGCCCACGCCGCTCTAACCGATCGGTCGTCCAGCAACGGTCCCTTGACGCCAGCCACGCGAAGAACTTACAGCTGTGTGGGGCCCGGGAACGCCAAATCTGGGTGGCGGCAGGAGCTCGGGTAGTACCAGCAAAGAAGGCGTCGTATGCCGACTTCGCCGAGTATAGACCGTCCTGCGACCACCTCCAGGTCAACACGTCCTCTCGTCCGGGGACCAACCGAACCTCAGCGAGCGCATGCCATAACATGAAGAACTCCGGGATTGCCGCCTCGCCCAGGTCCGGCCCACAATCTCTGAGCCACATACCCTCAAGTCCCTCCTTGACCGATCGAGCCTTCACTTTGCCCAGGGCACCGCGGCCAGCAAGTTAGGTGCAATCTCCTCAACCCGGCGGCCGTTGATCCAACGATCCTGCCAGAACTTGGCCCGCTCCCCATTGCCCACCGTGAAGCATGTGGCCGCATGAAAGAGATCCATGGTCTGACGCGGCAGCCCGAGGTCCAGCTCTGCCCACGACTTACTAGGGTCCACCCTTTGCAGCCACGCCCAACGGCATCTCAGCGCAAAGTTTAGCAAGCGTAGGTTGGGGATGCCCAGGCCGCCAAACTTCTCCCAGGAGCAAACCTTGTCCCAGGCTTCACCACTCTTCGTCCCTTCCATAGGAACGCCCTAATGACCTTGCGAACGCCACCAGTATCTGGGGTGGGACATCCAGCGACATGAGAGCATGAACCGGGATGGCCGAAAGGGTGGTCTTCACCAGGGTAGTGTGCCCCCTGTTCATTAGACTCGCACACCACGACTGTAGCCTGTTAGCCGCATTGTCTACCACGAACTGAAGTTGGGCCTCCGTTGGTTTGCGGAGGCCCAATGGGAGTCCTAGGTACTTGCAGGGGAAACGGCCGACCTCGCAGCCCAGAATACTCCATGCCAGCTCCACCTGCTCCGGTGAGCACTGTATCGGGTGTATCGAGCACTTCTCCAGATTGGTGCGCAAGCCCGAGGCCCCGCCGAAGTCATCCACAATCGTTGCGCAAGTGTGAAGATCCAGGAGCGTGGGCCGAACGAAGGTAATAACATCATCTGCGTACATGGAGGTGCGGTGTCGCAGCCCACCGGCCACCAGCTCCGATAAGAGCCCCTCATCTGCCGCCCGCTCGAAGAGCTTATGTAGCACGTCCATGACCGTATCAAAGAGAAGGGGGGAGAGCAGACCTCCCTATCTCAACCCCCTCTGGTTGTATATCATCTCTCCAGGGGAGCCATTCACTAGGACTCTTGTCGACGCCAAGCCTAGCAACCCACAGATCATGCCGATCCACCTCTCACCGAAGCCAAGCTTTAGTAGGAGCTCGAGCAGAAAGGACCAATCCACGGTGTCTGAATGCCTTCGTGATGTCAAGCTTGATCATGATTGACACTGCTTTGTGTTGGAAATATGCCCTAGAGACAAATAGTAGTAAGCACTATTATCATATTTCATATAGTTTATGATTAAGTTTTGTATCATGCTATAACTGTGTTGAGTGGAAACATCAATACACGTGTGATATATAAACAAACCAGGGGTTCCCAGTGAAACTCTAGTCACTGGTTCATTGGTCAGCAGATCATCATGTTTCCTGATCATGTGGCATTTATGCCAGTTGGAAATGAGGTCATCTCATTCTGAGAATGAGATGATGAACCAATACCCAACCTAAACATCGTGATTCGATCATGTCACGAAGTTCAAGTTATGATGATTAGAAATGGATCCTCGTAGACTATTCCTTAGACCGTGAGGCTATATCAATCACTGTCTCCCGAGAATGCTTAGATAGCATCAAACGCCATCTGGTAAAACGGTAGTTATAAATTCAGGTATTCGGAGGAAACCGTAGAGGCAACATATGTCAAGAGCGGGATTTGTCCGTCCATGTGACGGGAAGATACTCAAGGGCCCACTCGGAGAAGTTATATCCAATAGTTGCGCAGCGTGTGATTGGATCACGGAGATATCACTTGTCAGAACGAGTCAAATAGCATTGTTCAGTAACGAGATTGAACTCGACATGAAGATGTCATTGATCAGGTCTCGGGCAATGCAAGTATCGAATGACAAAGGGAATAAGACACGACTGTCCCGGTTCAAACGACGAAAGATCTTCGTGGAACGCACAGGGGTCACATGGCCATCCAAGTCCCTCTGTTGATCATTGGTGTGGGAGAGTCCAGACCATGTCTGGAGTGTTCCCGAACCATAGGGTATCACGCTTAAGGGCTTGATGATGCTTAGAGAGTGTTTATAGGATCGGTAGAATCGTCGAAGAAAAGAAGGGAAAAACCAAAAGGGTTTCGGTAAGTCCGGAGGATGTCCGGAGTGGAGGTGGAAGGTGTTCCATGGCCACGGAGATTAAATTGTTGGGTCCACAGCATAGAAAGCAAAAAAAATCCTACGGTGTGAACTACCCGCCAAGATCTATCTACTAGGTACAAAGCAACGGGTGGACATATATCCAACGACAACTTACCCTCGTAGACAACGAGCTTTGTTAACGAGTAGGAACTCGTGGTTCATGTAGTCGTACACTTGTCGATCTCAAGATCATGAGGAAGTCTGAGCGCCGCAACTCAGCAGCGCATCCGCACTCGCACACACGTTCAAGCCACCGGACAACCTCCACCTCCTCGCTCCAGCGATCCAGCGGAAGCAGCAACTCCTTCCAGACGAAATGCCACCGGGAACATGTATCTCGCTAATCCAAGACCCTGGGGAATAATTCTAGAGGGGGAGAGAGATCCTTCACAAGGAGGTGTGAGGATGAAGGAGGGAATGGGTGGCCTTTTATAGGAGGAGGGGGGTGCCCCCTCTCTCCATGGCCGGTGCATGGGGGGTGACCCCTCACCTCCCCCTTTCATGTGGTGGTAACCCCTCCACATTAAAATGCCTCTTCACATTCCCTTTTAAAGTCTCCACTTTAAATGCATTACATTTCTCCAAATTTAATGCTCTCTCATTTAATAAAACTCGTTTTATTAAATTTATTCAGAATTTTGTTAATTACTTTAATTAACAAACATTCACATATAGCCCCTTGCAATATTTCAATATCACATGCAGAACCACCTTCTGCAATTTCACCCGAAACAATTTCCGGTTTCTATTGAAACAATTCCTGCGCTTTGCAATTCTTTCGTCTGAAACATATGTGCTTCAAAATGATGTCCGCTAACTCTTAAGTGTGCCACCCTACGGTTCGTGAATAATGCAGACATGATCGAGACCCTTCTCCGATCAATAATCAGCAGCGGGACCTGGAGATCCGTACTGACTCCTACACATTCAACGATGACTCCTGTGATCGTGAGAACCTTTAACGCTTGTAACTAAATCCCTTTGTGTCTCGATATATTACATGTCCAAGATTCGATCATCGGTATCTCCATACCTAGTTTGATCTCGTTACCGACATGCACTATTTTCTCGTTCCCGTGATATAACATTCTAGTGATCACATCACTTGCTTGCAAGCTATCCTAATGTGATATCACCAAGAGGGCCCAGAGTATACCTATCCGTCATCTGGATTGAAAAATTCCACTCTTGATCCATGAGACTCAACATAACACCTTCGTAGTACTGAACCCATCTTTATAGTCACCCTGTTACGGTGTGATGTTTGATGTTATCAAGATACTCTTCCGGTGTTAGCAATTAACATGATCTCATGGTCTAAGGATACAGATTACTTCATATGATGTTATAGCAATATAAACATAATGACTTGATCGTAATGCTATACTTTGGATGAATGTTCATCACATCATTCCACCAATGGTGTGACCTTGTTATTAACAACATCCAATGTCCTTGTTATGATTAGAAATGGATCCTCGTAGACTATTCCTTAGACGGTGAGGCTATATCAATCACTGTCTCCCGAGAATGCTTAGATAGCATCAAACGCCATCTAGTAAAACGGTAGTTATAAAGGTGTGTTCAGGTATTCGGAGGAAACCGTAGAGGCAATATATGTCAAGAGCGGGATTTGTCCGTCCATGTGACGGGAAGATACTCAAGGGCCCACTCGGAGAAGTTATATCCAATAGCTGCGCAACGTGTGATTGGATCACAGGGATATCACTTGTTAGAACGAGTCAAATAGCATTGTTCAGTAACGAGATTGAACTCGACATGAAGATGTCATTGATCAGGTCTCGGGCAATGCAAGTATTGAATGACAAAGGGAATAAGACACGACTGTCCCGGTTCAAACGACGAAAGATCTTCGTGGAACGCACAGGGGTCACATGGCCATCCAGGTCCCTCTGTTGGTCATTGGTGTGGGAGAGTCCCGACCATGTCTGGAGTGTTCCCAAACCATAGGGTATCACGCTTAAGGGCTTGATGATGCTTAGGGAGTGTTTATAGGATCGGTAGAATCGCCGAAGAAAAGAAGGGAGAAAACCGGAAGGGTTTCAGTAAGTCCGGAGGATGTCCGGAGTGGAGGTGGAAGGTGTTCCATGGCCACAGAGATTAAATGATATGTGAATGAATGTTAAATATTGATTTAATCATTTATTCATATTTATTTAATAAACAGAAAATCAATTAAAAGGTCAAAAGGCTTAAGGGGCCAATTTCCGGAGGGAAAGGGCCCATGAGGGAAAAGGAGAAAAGGGAGAAGGGGCAAGGGGAGGCCGGCTGGGCCAAGCCCCCCCCCCCCCCCCACGCGGGGCCCACTAGTGGCCGGCGGCCACCTCCTCCCCCCTCCTCTCATTTAGTCCCACCCCGGGACTTGAGGGGAGGTAGAGGTAGTACCTCCCCTCCCCCTATATATAGTGGGGTATATTGGCCTAGAAAATACAACCTAATAATCAATAAAGGTCTCCCCACTTTTGGGAGGACCTCCAATTGATATTTTCTCTCTCCCCCTCTCTCTCTCTCTCGTGACCGTGGTCCCAAGTCTGGACTGCGCAAGTGAGAGACATCTTCACCGCGGAGCGCCGTCGCGCTGCGGGATTCGGATTCGGGAGCTCTACTTCCGCAACTACTTCTGGATCGGGGAAGCGGGAGTCATCGTCAGGCACCGGACGTGTGTAACTCCCACGAGGTGTCACACTTGAGGCACTCAAGTCGTTGGAGCTAGAAGGAGCGCAAGGACTTCATCACGACCTTGAGGTCGGCTTCGGCTCGTCTACATCAACCACGCTCTCCTAAGCGTTGACAACGCTTTTCGGTCTTTGAGGTAAGTTCACGAAAAGCCCCTCCCGTTACTGTATTACTAATAGATAGGTCATGGCAGTTTCAGGGGTTCAGGGGCATAGAGTAAAATTTATTGTTTTTATGCGCGGAACCCCTACAGTGGTATCAGAGCTAGATCTATGCGTAGTAATGCTAGTACGGGTAGAACACACGAGATGTAGCGTGTGGGCGTTGATCTTTTAGTTGTTACCCTCCCACGTGTACTTGTGTATACCGCAGTAATGCTTGATGAAGCGCCCCCCAACCGACTTTACGTGTTCATTCGCGAGACTGGTCCACGCTTGACATACGGCTTGTACCGTATAAAGTGGCTTAGGGGGGTGTCTGTCTCTCTCGCATTAGTTGGCATACCATTTGCAACGGAGGGCCCCGAAAGGGGTGTAGTAGAGACAACTACTTGATCAGCGTTGTGCTGAAAGTTCGTAGGTAAGTACGGTACTTGTACGAAAGCCCATTCAGCCACATAAAACATGCAAAGATAAAGTAGAGGCGTCTAACTTTGTTTTGCAGGGGGGCGTTGCTTTGTGATATGGTTGTGGCAAAGGTAAAGTAATTACCTTTTGTTGCATAGTAGTAGATAGTCACAAAGGTGACGAACTACCACGCCGGAATGACACTGGTACCCTAGTGTCTACAGCGCCGGAACCCGGTGACGGCGGATGGAGATCACGACGTGAAGGACCATATCACATAGCATTTACATTCAATGTTATTGTTTGTATGTCTTATTGTGTGCTAGTATTAGATACTCGACGGTAGCCTAATAAGAAGATCCCTGTTAAAATAACCAACGATTGTGTTCCCCCTTAGTGTGCACCACCAAGAAAGTTCTTCAGTATGAGGCGATCCAGGGTGATAGGCCTGGGTGTCAGACATATCTACATTCACATACAGTGGGTGTAAGCCATGTTGCACAGCGAATACACTAAGGTTGAGTTGGCGAGCCTAGCACGCTAGAGAAGCGTGGCCTCGGAACGCGGATGGTCGAAAGATCGAGCACGAGTCGCATGAATGATGTGACCGATGTTTAGTGTCCACCCTTGAACCCACATTGATGGCCGTGATGATCGGGGGAGATGTGGCTGATAGGGGTCGTGTTATCACTAGGAACCCTCACTGGGGATAGGTGTTTCTGAGTGGAGTTATTATTAACTCATTTAATTATAAACTTAGTCTAAATTCCTTTTGCAATTATAAATGTAGATGGGTTCTTTCGTGTTGACAACTAAATGGTTAGAAGGAGAGAAGCTCAGATTAGATGGATCGAACTTCTCCACTTGGGTTGCCAGTCTCCATGTTCTTCTTAGCAAGAATGACATGGTCGACTACATACTCGACGGGATGGATCTAGATCCGTCCACAGACCTTGAGACCCTAGAGGAGCGGAAAGACCGCTATCTCCGTCGTGAGATGGCCTCCTATATTTCAGTTGTGATGCGTTTTGGAATGGTGGACGAGCTGTGGCCTTTCGTGGGTGATGTCAACCCTCGTTCGGTGATGCTACAGCTTAGGACACATTTCGTAGAGGAGACACGCATCTGGGAGCATGAGTTGATGGGAGACTTTCTCGCCATTAAGATGGAGGAGAACTCATCACTGGATAGCCACTTACAGCACATGCATGATGTGTACATGAGGCCAGCATACTTCCTGGACGTCTAGATTTCAGGCTCTTTCGCAAATGCTGTTGTGCTGCGGTCGCTGCCACCAAGCTACCAAGCACAAGTCAGGACTTGCGTAATGAGGGGCAACACGGAAATGGAGTTCCACCGGTTCATGACACATCTCGGGAATGTGTTGGTTGAACCAAATGTCGCTCAGGTCATCGACGATAAAGGTATATATTTGATATACAGTTTTATAAATGTTATAATCTTGCAAACACATTGCAGTGTTAAGTATATCTGATACTTGTTCTGTTTTATTGAAAACAGGTCCTTCTGCATAGAGGTGCTTGCTAGAGAGGAGGTGACATTGCGTGTTGATGGCGAGCATGATGATGACAGCCGGCAACACTCTCCCTCGACATTTATCACTTAGTTTGTGTTTTAGGATGCTTTTGTAATCGAAAGATTTGAACTTCTTTAGTGTGTCTCACACTTTGTGAGACGGTTATTCATATAAGTTTGTAACAATCAGTTGTTCTACTTTTATGAATGATTTCTATTCATGTTCATATCTTGTTTGATTATGTGTGAATTGTCCTTGTTGTTTGAAACTAATTGATAATGTATGAACATTTGTAAAACATTAAAATGCCTTGTTTAAAATACCCAACTTAATGATATATTCATTAATGAATGAAACCATTGTTTAAATTCAAAAGTTATGTGATAATATGTGAAAGTCATTCGATTTCTTCTCACATATAAATCATGCCTAAGTTCGACTAAATAACTTGAACACCGTATATTACTTGAATACAAAGTGTTTAATGAATTGTTAAAAGTTAATACATATCCGATGTATTGGGTTTTAACATCAATGGTAATTATCATTAAATGATTGTTTAAATGTGTAAAGCAGTTTACCAAAGGAAACATGAATATGAAACTATTTGATTTGATGAAAGTGTTTCATCAACAAAGGGTATAAATATAAAAGAGAATCTAATTACTATGATTTGATCAATAGTAATGAAATTCAACTTTATAAGAATGGCATAAAAGACATTATGGAATGCAAAGTGTTTTGAAATGTCAAAATACAAAGCATCACAATATGATATAAGATATCAAAAGGGGTTGAATAGAAGGCACCAAATAAATCGTTGTAGAGTATATGTAGAGACCATTAGTTTAGAAATAGTAAGCACTCAATTAGAATTAGTGAACCATTTGAATTCGTGAAAGTTTTGGGGTTACTCGATATAACCAAAACAATAGCGAATAAGTCCTTGTAGAGTATTCATTGGAAATTTTGAATACGAAATCCATAGCTCAAACCAAAAGGAAAGCAAGATTCGTATTGCTTGGATTTTGGTACATTCTTGAGAAAGCTCACTTTAGTGATATTTCTCAATTATGGAGCAAATGGAAATTAGTGTAAAACACGATGAGGATTCAAAACCCTACATCAGAGTGTTGAGAAGCGCAACGGACAACGTTCCTGAATGATTCTCTTCACAGAAGGAAAGAATCAATGATTTTGATCATTGTGTTTTTCCCTCCACTAATGTTTTTCACTACATGAAGTAGGATTCAAAAAGTAAATCCATATCTTGTATGGAGACATTTGTGAATGTCATGATTTTTCACTCCACTAATGTTTTTCCCTCCACTAATGTTTTTCACTTGTCATGATTTTTGGAATATGAAATACCTACAAACTACAAAAGGAAATGATGGTAAACTAAATTATGAGAAATCCTAGAAGCAAAATTCCCTTGAGATTAGAAAGCAATCTGTTGCTGAATCTCACAAGTAAAAGGAGTTACTTGGAATTTTCCCAAATGACTGCAAAGCCATAGTAGGAAAAGGGGTGAATGAAAAAAGCACAATTTGTCAAGTATTGGATGAATTCAAATGAATTTGATTCAAGTGTGATGAATGTCTAGTGGATTTAAAACTAGTAAAGTACTAGTATCTCATAGTAAATCTCCAAGTTTGATATTTGATCAAAGGATTTTGAAGTTATTCGAAATAGTAAAGGAGATATGCAATTTGTATAAAATTGAGTGGGAGCTATGAAAGTCTTCCTAAAACAATATGTGATTGACATATTTTTAAGTGGGAGCAATATAAGACTCAAATTCAAAATATGTAGGAACATAGTTTGAGTAAGAGTACTGACTCATACCCAAACATGTTAGCAACATAGTTTGAGTAGGAGCTTATAGGAGTAATTCTTAAGTAAGTTAAGGATGAAAGCGCAAATACTTATAAATAATGATTTATAAGATGTAGAAGTTGATAATAGATGTATTATGATATTATGTAGCATTCCTTAAGGGATTCTGAAAAGGGTTTCAGAATAGAAGTTAATTGAGGAACTAGTCCTTAATAAACTCAAATTAGGAATAGCATTAAGTTTAAACATCAATGGTTGAAATAAAGAATAGGATGATCATCATCCACTATGTTAAGACATAGGTTCTATCTTAGAAAACCATGATGATAACTTAGCATAATATGTGATCCAATAAGGAACGTTTGAAAGTGATTAAGTTCGAATCACAGAACGTTGAGCTGAGTTTTGTCCGTAGTGCCTAGTAGAGAACTGTAGACATGTTTTCCAAATCCATAAAGGATGACATATCTTAAAGCATAAAAGAGTTATGTTATAATGGAATATGTTGGAAACTCCTGTAGATACCAATTGAAGTCAAGTAGGAAGTGAGGTGAACAAAACATCGAAAGTTGCACAGAGTGCACTAGTGTTTCGATGAATACATTTATAATAATAAATAAGGGTACCATCTAAAGTATTGTATAATGTTATGGCGGGGCTAATTCGCTTTTAACGTAGAATAATGTGTCCCAGGGCACAGTGCCCATGAGAAAGCCCTCGAGGTTGATCTAACGTCACTGTAGGCTCCTGGAATCAGGCCTCGTTCTGCTGCCATGGCAACGATGCATACACACAGATGTTATCATGTGATGATAGATTATTAATGTCAATCAAAGTGACATTAGTAAGTTGCAAAGGATCTGGGACTGTAATGTACAGAACCAAGACTAAACCTCTTCCATGAGCAAGCATGTTCTAGGTACCGGTTATATGGTGCCAATAATTAAGAACAAATGCAACTAGTGTATTTGTACTCTAGTGCAAGTGGGAGACTGTTGGAAATATGCCCTAGAGACAAATAGTAGTAAGGACTATTATCATATTTCATATAGTTTATGATTAAGTTTTGTATCATGCTATAACTGTGTGGAGTGGAAACATCAATACACGTGTGATATATAAACAAACCAGGGGTTCCCAGTGAAACTCTAGTCACTGGTTCATTGGTCAGCAGATCATCATGTTTCCTGATCATGTGGCATTTATGCCAGTTGGAAATGAGGTCATCTCATTCTGAGAATGAGATGATGAACCAATACCCAACCTAAACATCGTGATTCGATCATGTCACGAAGTTCAAGTTATGATGATTAGAAATTGATCCTCGTAGACTATTCCTTAGACCGTGAGGCTATATCAATCACTGTCTCCCGAGAATGCTTAGATAGCATCAAACGCCATCTGGTAAAACGGTAGTTATAAATTCAGGTATTCGGAGGAAACCGTAGAGGCAACATATGTCAAGAGCGGGATTTGTCCGTCCATGTGACGGGAAGATACTCAAGGGCCCACTCGGAGAAGTTATATCCAATAGTTGCGCAGCGTGTGATTGGATCACGGAGATATCACTTGTCCGAACGAGTCAAATAGCATTGTTCAGTAACGAGATTGAACTCGACATGAAGATGTCATTGATCAGGTCTCGGGCAATGCAAGTATCGAATGACAAAGGGAATAAGACACGACTGTCCCGGTTCAAACGACGAAAGATCTTCGTTGAACGCACAGGGGTCACATGGCCATCCAAGTCCCTCTGTTGATCATTGGTGTGGGAGAGTCCAGACCATGTCTGGAGTGTTCCCGAACCATAGGGTATCACGCTTAAGGGCTTGATCATGCTTAGAGAGTGTTTATAGGATCGGTAGAATCGTCGAAGAAAAGAAGGGAAAAACCAAAAGGGTTTCGGTAAGTCCGGAGGATGTCCGGAGTGGACGTGGAAGGTGTTCCATGGCCACGGAGATTAAATTGTTGGGTCCACAGCATAGAAAGCAAAAAAAATCCTACGGTGTGAACTACCCGCCAAGATCTATCTACTAGGTACAAAGCAACGGGTGGACATACATCCAACGACAACTTACCCTTGTAGACAACGAGCTTTGTTAACGAGTAGGAACTCGTGGTTCATGTAGTCGTACACTTGTCGATCTCAAGATCATGAGGAAGTCCGAGCGCCGCAACTCAGCAGCGCATCCGCACTCGCACACACGTTCAAGCCACCAGACAACCTCCACCTCCTTGCTCCAGCGATCCAGCGGTAGCAGCAACTCCTTCCAGCCGAAATGCCACCGAGAACATGTATCTCGCTAATCCGAGACCATGTGGAATAATTCTAGAGGGGGAGAGAGATCCTTCACAAGGAGGTGTGAGGATGAAGGAGGGAATGGGTGGCCTTTTATAGGAGGAGGGGGGTGCCCCCTCTCTCCATGGCCGGCGCATGGGGGGTGACCCCTCACCTCCCCCATTCATGTGGTGGTAACCCCTCCACATTAAAATGCCTCTTCACATTCCCTTTTAAAGTCTCCACTTTAAATGCATTAAATTTCTCCAAATTTAATGCTCTCTCATTTAATAAAACTCTTTTTATTAAATTTATTCAGAATTTTGTTAATTACTTTAATTAACAAACATTCACATATAGCCCCTTGCAATATTTCAATATCACATGCAGAACCACCTTCTGCAATTTCACCCGAAACAATTTCCGGTTTCTATTGAAACAATTCCTGCGCTTTGCAATTCTTTCGTCTGAAACATATGTGCTTCAAAATGATGTCCACTAACTCTTAAGTGTGCCACCCTACGGTTCGTGAATAATGCAGACATGATCGAGACCCTTCTCCGATCAATAACCAGCAGCGGGACCTGGAGATCCGTACTGACTCCTACACATTCAACGATGACTCTGTGATCGTGAGAACCTTTAACGCTTGTAACTAAATCCCTTTGTCTCTCGATATATTACATGTCCGAGATTCGATCATCGGTATCTCCATACCTAGTTTGATCTCGTTACCGACATGCACTCTTTTCTCGTTCCCGTGATATAACATTCTAGTGATCACATCACTTGCTTGCAAGCTATCCTAATGTGATATCACCGAGAGGGCCCAGAGTATATCTATCCGTCATCTGGATTGAAAAATTTCACTCTTGATCCATGAGCCTCAACATAACACCTTCGTAGTACTGAACCCATCTTTATAGTCACCCTGTTACGGTGTGACGTTTGATGTTATCAAGATACTCTTCCGGTGTTAGCAATGAACATGATCTCATGGTCTAAGGATACAGATTACTTCGTATGATGTTATAGCAATATAAACATAATGACTTGATCGTAATGCTATACTTCGGATGAATGTTCATCACATCATTCCACCAATGGCGTGACCTTGTTATTAACAACATCCAATGTCCATGATCAGGAAACCATGATCATCCTATTAATCAACAAGCTAGTCTATAAGAGAGGCATGACTAGTAACCCTTTTTGTTTATTAAACACACATGTATTGATGTTTCCGAATCAATAGATTTCTAGCATGTAAAATAAACATCTATCATGTATAAGGAATATATAATAACAAGTTTATTATTGCCTCTCAGGGCATATTTCCTTCAGTCTCCCACTTGCACTAGAGACAATAATCTGGTTTACATAGTGATAAATCTAACACCCATGGAGTTCTGGTGTTGATCATGTTATGCCCTAGGGAGAACTCTAGTCAACGGATCTGCTACATTTAGGTCCGTGTGTACTTAACAAAACTTTATATCACCATCCTTGACATGCTCGCGGATGGAGTGAAACCGGCGCTTAATATGTTTGGAATTCTTGTGAGACCTTGGTTTCTTTGCGTTGGCTATGGCTCCATTGTTGTCACAATAGATCACCATCGGGTCCAACGCACTGGGAACCACACCCAGTTCCGTAATGAACTCTTTCATCCAAACTGCCTCCTGCGCCGCTTCTGAAGCAGCAACATATTATGCCTCCGTTGTTGATCCAGCCACCACAGGTTGTTTGGAACTCCTCCAACTAACTGTTGCTCCATTCAAGAGAAATACGTATCTGGATTGAGACGTAGAGTCATCCGGATCAGTGTCAAAGCTAGCATCGACATAACACTTAGCGACTAGCTCTTCTTCACCTTCGTATATAAGAAATATATCCTTAGTTCTTCTCAAGTACTTGAGGATGTTCTTTACCGCTATCCAGTGTTCCGAACCTGGACCAGATTGGTACCTACTAGTCAAACTAATAGCATGTGCCACATCCGGTCTTGTACATAGCATGGCATACATAATAGAGCCTATGGCCGAGGCATAGGGGATCTTATCCATCATCTCTCTTTCTTCCACCATAGCCAGACTTTGAGTCTTACTCAATGTCTTGCCTTGCAACATAGGTAAGAACCCCTTCTTACTTTCGTCCATATTAAACTTCTTTAATATCTTATCAAGGTATGTACTCTGCGATAGCCCAATTAGGCGCCTTGATCTATCTCTATAGATTTT
This sequence comes from Avena eriantha, assembly GCA_910589775.1. Taxonomy (NCBI): domain Eukaryota; kingdom Viridiplantae; phylum Streptophyta; class Magnoliopsida; order Poales; family Poaceae; genus Avena; species Avena eriantha. Next base: position 341,733,995 of record OU342741.1, read on the forward strand.
AATGCCTAATATATATGACGCTTCACCAAGGTCTTTCATCGAAAATTTTATGTTTAGATAACTTTTAACACTGTTTAAGAGATCTATATCATTTCCAATCAATAATATGTCATCCACATATAATATCAGAAATTCCACATTGCTCCCACTCACTTTCTTGTAAATACAAGCCTCTCCATAAGTTTGGACAAATCCAAACTCTTTGATCACCTCATCAAAGCGGAGATTCCAACTCCGTGATGCTTGCTTCAGTCCATAGATGGATCGCTGAAGTATGCACACCTTATTAGCATCCTTAGGATCGACAAAACCCTTAGGTTGTATCATATACAACTCTTCTTCAATCTTACCATTGAGGAACGCAGTTTTGACATCCATCTGCCATATTTCATAATAGAAATATGCAGCAATTGCTAACATAATCCTAACCGACTTAAGCATCGCTACGGGAGAGAATGTCTCATCGTAGTAAACTCCTTGAATTTGTCAAAACCCCTTGTGGCAAGTCAAGCCTTATAGATGGTCACATTACCATCAGCATCAGTTTTCCTTTTGAAAATCCATTTATTCTCCACGGCCTTTCGGTCGTGAGGTAAGTCCACCAAGTTCCAAACTTGGTTCTCGTACATGGATTCCATCTCGGATTTCATGGCTTCTAGCCATTTGTTGGAATCCGGGCTCATCATCGCTTGTTCATACGTCGCAGGGTCATCCATTTCATCAACCATGAAATTCACAACATGATTGCCATACAGTTCAGGAGTTGCACGTGTCCTGCTTGTCCTGCGAGGTTCGGTAGTGTCCTCTTTCAGAGTTTCATGATCATTATCATTAGCTCTCTCTTCATCAGGTGAAGTCAACTCCGAAACAACTTCCGGTGCTGCGCCACTCGCCATTCCATGAAGAGAAGGTTCAATAACCTCTTCGAGTTCTACCTTCCGACTACTCACACCTTTCGCGAGAAACTCCTTCTCAAGAAAGGATCCATTCTTGGCAACAAAAACCTTGCCCTCGGATATGTGATAGAAGGTATACCCAATTGTTTCCTTAGGGTATCCTATGAAGATGCATTTTTCCGCTTTGGGTTCGAATTTATCCGGTTGAAGTTTCTTCACATAAACATCGCATCCCCAAACCTTAAGAAATGACAGCTTAGGTTTGTTTCCAAACCATAATTCATACGGTGTCGTTTCAACGGATTTAGATGGTGCCCGATTTAAAGTGAATGTAGCTATTTCCAGTGCATAACCCCAAAATGACAGAGGTAAGTCAGTCAGAGACATCATAGATCGAACCATATCCAATAAGGTACGATTACGATGTTCCGACACACCATTATGTTGTGGTGTTCCGGCAGGCGTGAGTTGTGAAACTATTCCACACTCTTTCATGTGTGTGCTAAACTCGTAACTTAGATACTCTCCTCCACGGTCAGACCGTAGAAATTTGATCTTTCTATTACGATGATTTTCCACTTCATTCTGAAATTCCTTGAACTTTTCAAAAGTTTCAGACTTGTGTTTCATCAAATAGATATACCCATATCTACTCAAATCATCCGTGAAAGTAACAAAATAACGATATCCACCTCGCGCCGACACACTCATTGGTCCACACACATCAGTATGTATGATCTCCAATAGATTTGTCGCCTGTTCCATTGAACCGGAAAACGGCGTTCTAGTCATCTTGCCCATAAGGCATGGCTCACATGTATCAAATGATTCAAAATCATGTGATTCCAAAAGTCCATCAGAATGGAGTTTCTTCATGCGTTTAATGCCAATATGACATAGACGGCAGTGCCACATATATGTAGACAAATCATCATCAAGTTTAATCTTTTAAGCATTAACATTATGAATGTGCGTAATATTACTATCGAGATCCAACAGAAATAAACCATTCAACATAGGTGCATGACCATAAAAGATATCATTCTTATAAATCGAACAACCATTGTTCTCAGATTTAAAGGAATGACCACTTTGCATCAAACACGATCCAGATACAATGTTCATGCTCAGTGCAGGCACCAAATAACAATTATTTAGGTTTATAACTAATCCCGATGGTAAATGGAGAGGTAGCGTCCCGATGGCGATCACATCAACTCTTGATCCATTGCCGACCCGCATCCTGACCTCATCCCTTGCTAGTTGTCGCTTGTTCCTTAGCCCCTGAACCGAGTTACATATATTAGCAACCGATCCAGTATCAAATACCTAGGTGCTCCTGCGAGTACTAGTCAAGTAAACATCAATAACATGTATATCACATATACCTTTGTTTGCCTTGCTAGACTTCTTGTCCGCCAAATACTTGGGGCAGTTGCGCTTCCAATGGCTAGTCCCCTTGCAATAGTAGCACTCGGTATCCGACTTAGGGCCAGCCCGGGGTTTCTTTTCAGGCATGGCAACAGACTTGCCACCCTTCTTTCCCTTGTGCTTGCCTTTCTTGTCCTTCTTGAAACTGGTGGTCCTATTGATCATCAACACTTGATGTTCTTTCCTAATCTCCACTTATGCAGTCTTAAGCATTGACAGAAGCTCAGGAAGAGACTTCTTCATGCCCTGCATATTATAGTTCATCACGAGGCTCTTGTAGCTAGGTGGCAGAGATTGGAGAACACGATGTATGCCTAAGTCAATGGGAATCGTTATTCCCAAGGACACAAGCTTATCGGCGTACCCAGACATTTTGAGTACGTGCTCACTAACGGAGCTGTTTTCCTCCATCATGCAGCTAAAGAACTTTTCTGTAGCATTATAACTCTCTACGGCAGCATGGGTATCGAAAATCATTTTCAATTCTCCCATGGTATCAAAGGCATTGCCATTTTCGAAACGCTTTCGAAGTTCTGGCTCTAGCCCATACAGTATGCCGCAATGAACTAAGTTGTGGTCCTCCTGACGAGTCACATAGACATTCTTTTCCTCGTCAAGGGCATCAGGAGCTAGTGGGGGGCCTAGCGGCGCATCTAGCACATATTGCTTTTGTGCAGCAGTGAGGAGAATCCTCAAATTCATAGCCCAGTTGGTGAAGTTGCTACCATTCGCAGCAAGTTTCTCTTTCTCCATGAACACATTGAAATTAAAAGCAGGTGGTGCCATCTACAACAGAATTTGTAAAGTTTATTTAGACTAAGTTTATGATAGATTTAGTTCAACTAATCCAAATTACTAATGAACTCCCACTCAAAAACGACATCCCTCGTGCCTTTTTAGTGATTACATGAACCAAATCCACTACATCAAGTCTGATCATCACGTGAGTTGATATACCTTCAAAGGCGAGCATCTATATGGGCATCATATCAACCATATGACTCATGCTTAACCTTTCGGTCCGTGTTCCGAGGCCATGTCTGTACATGCTAGGCTCGCCAAGTAAGAACCTTAGTATTCGCGTGTGTAAAACTGTCTTACACCCGTTCCTATGAAAGCGTAGATTCGAGTACACCTGATCATCACGTGATGTCTCGAAACACGATCCATAGAACAGTGCATACTCAAGGAAGAACACATTTTTATCTTGATATCTAAATGAGGGATCATCTTATAATGCTACCAAACGCGCCAAACTAGCAGTATAAGATGCTAACATCTAATGTGTAAAGTGAGATGATAAGGTCCATGCATTTGATCTCTATCACTTGCATCGTGGTATGATCTCTATCATTCCTTTGTGTGTAAGGCCAAGGTCTATGGAACTTACACGTTGAGTGTGTTGTAAGAGTATCTACCATACATCTACTTACAACAATACCATATCAATACACTAGCCCAGCAACGATCTAAACTAGACACCTCTAATTTATCAATTGCAAGTTTTACGTGGCTTAGGGCTTTCGGAGATAGAACCGTTCTCACCTACGAACATGAACCACAATGAGGATAACTAAGTTATTAGCAACTCATTGTAAATCAGATATTGACTATAGTAGGAGAGACAGACACCCGCCAGCCACTTATGCAAAACAAGTTACATGTCAGTCGTGGAACCGGTCTCATGTACGATGACATGTAAGGTTGGTCCGGGCCGCTTCATCCCACTATGCCACCAATATCCAAAATACATAGAAGATGCAATAACATGATCATCATCGCCCACATATCAACCATATGTGTACTACCCGTGCTAAGCACCTATGCATAGATCAGGCTCTGATACCACTGTTGGGTCCGCAGCATAGAAAACAAAAAAAATCCTACGGTGTGAACTACACGCCAAGATCTATCTACTAGGTACAAAGCAACGGGTGGACATACATCCAACGAGAACTTACCCTCGTAGACAACGAGCTTTGTTAACGAGTAGGAACTCGTGGTTGATGTAGTCGTACACTTGCCAATCTCAAGATCGTGAGGAAGTCCGAGCGCCGCAACTCAGCAGCGCATCAGCACTCGCACACACGTTCAAGCCACCGGACAACCTCCACCTCCTTGCTCCAGCGATCCAGCGGTAGCAGCAACTCCTTCCAGACGAAATGCCACCGAGAACATGTATCTCGCTAATCCGAGACCATGGGGAATAATTCTAGAGGGGGAGAGAGATCCTTCACAAGGAGGTGTGAGGATGAAGGAGGGAATGGGTGGCCTTTTATAGGAGGAGGGGGGTGCCCCCTCTCTCCATGGCCGGCGCATGGGGGTGACCCCTCACCTCTCCCATTCATGTGGTGGTAACCCCTCCACATTAAAATGCCTCTTCACATTCCCTTTTAAAGTCTCCACTTTAAATGCATTAAATTTCTCCAAATTTAATGCTCTCTCATTTAATAAAACTCTTTTTATTAAATTTATTCAGAATTTTGTTAATTACTTTAATTAACAAACATTCACATATAGCCCCTTGCAATATTTCAATATAACATGCAGATCCACCTTCTGCAATTTCACCCGAAACAATTTCCGGTTTCTATTGAAACAATTCCTGCGCTTCGCAATTCTTTTATCTGAAACATATGTGCTCCAAAATGGTGTCCGGTAACTCTTAAGTGTGCCACCCTACGGTTCGCGAATAATGCAGACATGATCGAGACCCTTCTCCGATCAATAATCAGCAGCGGGACCTGGAGATCCGTACTGACTCCTACACATTCGACGATGACTCCTGTGATCGTGAGAACCTTTAACGCTTGTAACTAAATCCCTTTGTCTCTCGATATATTACATGTCCGAGATTCGATCATCGGTATCTCCATACCTAGTTTGATCTCGTTACCGACATGCACTCTTTTCTCGTTCCCGTGATATAACATTCTAGTGATCACATCACTTGCTTGCAAGCTATCCTAATGTGATATCACCGAGAGGGCCCAGAGTATATCTATCCGTCATCTGGATTGACAAATTCCACTCTTGATCCATGAGCCTCAACATAACACCTTCGTAGTACTGAACCCATCTTTATAGTCACCATGTTACGGTGTGACGTTTGATGTTATCAAGATACTCTTCCGGTGTTAGCAATTAACATGATCTCATGGTCTAAGGATAAAGATTACTTTGTATGATGTTATAGCAATATAAACATAATGACTTGATCGTAATGCTATACTTCGGATGAATGTTCATCACATCATTCCACCAATGGTGTGACCTTGTTATTAACAACATCCAATGTCCATGATCAGGAAACCTTGATCATCCTATTAATCAACAAGCTAGTCTATAAGAGAGGCCTGACTAGGAACCCTTTTTGTTTATTAAACGCACATGTATTGATGTTTCCGAATCAATACATTTCTAGCATGTAAAATAAACATCTATCATGTATAAGGAATATATAATAACAACTTTATTATTGCCTCTCAGGGCATATTTTCTTCATAAATGATATGTGAATGAATGTTAAATATTGATTTAATCATTTATTCATATTTATTTAATAAAGAGAAAATCAATTAAAAGGTCAAAAGGCTTAATGGGCCAATTTCCGGAGGGAAAGGGCCCATGAGGGAAAAGGAGAAAAGGGAGAAGGGGCAAGGGGAGGCTGGCTAGGCCAAGCCCCCCCCCCCCCCCCGCATGGGGCCTACTAGTGGCCGGCGGCCACCTCCTCCCCCCTCCTGTCCTTTAGTCCCACCCCGGGACTTGAGGGGAGGTAGTACCTCCCCCCTGTATATAGTGGGGTATATTGGCCTAGAAAATACAACCCAATAATCAATAAAGGTCTCCCCACTTTTGGGAGGACCTCCAATTGATATTGTATCTCTCCCCCTCTCTCTCTCATGACCGTGGTCCCAAGTCTGGACTGCGCAAGCGAGAGACATCTTCACCGCGGAGCGCCGTCGCGCTGTGGGATTCGGATCCGGGAGCTCTACTTCCGCAACTGCTGCTGGATCGGGGAAGCGGGAGTCATCGTCAGGCACCGGACGTGTGTAACTCCCACGAGGTGTCATACTTGAGGCACTCAAGTCGTTGGAGCCCGAAGGAGCGCAAGGACTTCATCACGGCCTTGAGGTCGGCTTCGGCTCGTCTACATCAACCACGCTCTCCTGAGCGTTGACAATGCTTTTCGGTCTTCGAGGTAAGTTCACGAAAAGCCCCTCCCGTTACTGTATTACTAAGATATAGGCCCTAGCAGTTTCAGGGGTTCAGGGGCGTAGAGTAAAATTTATTGTTTTTATGCGCGGAACCCCTACACTTTGAGCCGGTGAAGCTTCTTGGTCATGCCTTGCATGAGCTGGAAGTTGTCGTGGATGCATCTCCCGCGAATGAACACACTCTGGTGGGGGGCCAACCAACTAGGCCATCCTTGGGGCCAGGCGCACCGAGAGAACCTTCGCCACCAGCTTAACCACGCTATGGATCAGGATAATGGGGCGAAAGTCCTTAACCTCCACTGCATCGGCATGCTTCGGTAGCAACGTGATTAGTGCCTTGTTGGTCGCGTGCAACCCCCGGGAGTCCCCCTCCCACAACGCCTGGAAGGCGGCCAGGACGTCAGCCTTGATGATAGGCCAGCAGGATGTGTAGAACCTGCCCGGGAATCCATCTGGCCCAGGCCCCAGCTCCTGAGATCGAATCACCCCCCACACTTCCTCCTCAGAGAATGGGAGTTCCAGCTCGGAGAGGTTGTGCTGCATCAGCCCCAAGAAGCCTAGGTCCAAGGACCCCGCATGTCCTAGACAGGACCCCAGCAGCTGCTTGTAGAAAGCGTCCACTGCCTCAGCCTTACTCAGTTGATCTGCCACTAGCACCCCCTCGATCTTGAGGTTGGTGATGTAGTTTTTCCTCCGCCGATGATTGGCCTGTAAGTGGAATAATTTGATGCAGGCGCCCCCCTCACTCAACCACAACAACCTGGATTTTTGCCGGGCGATCGTCCTCTCCAGCGAAGCCAACCCTAGGAGCTTCTTTTTGAGAAGCCTACGAAATGCACATTCGCTGGGGAGAGGTCCATAGCCTCCATAGCGACATTTAGTCTCAGGATCAACTCATTAGCCAACAGGATCTGCCGTTTGTTGTTGCCAATGATCCTATCACTCCGGCTAGCCAGGGCTTTGGACGTCACCGATAGCTTCGCCGCGAGCCGCTTAAAAGGGTTCGCAAGAGCAGGCCCAAAGGCCCATGCAGCCTCCACCGTCTCCCAGAAACCATCCACCTTGGGCCAGATAGCCTCGAAACGAAAGAGGTTGTCGGTTTCCAGTTGGGCGTCGAGGTTGAGGAGGAGCGGACTGTGATCCGACGTCGAGGAGGATAGTGGCGAGAGGAAGGAGGAGGGATACCTCACCTCCCAGTCCACAGTCATGAAGACCCTATCAAGCCTCTCCATAGTGGCATGGGCACTCTCGTTCGACCAAGTGTAGCGACGGCCGCTTAGGTACAACTCCTTAACCTCCAACGCGGCCAGCGTCCGCAAGAATTTTACCATCATGTGGCGGTTAAGGTTGGAGTTGTTCTTGTCTGCCGCGTCGACGATCAAGTTGAAGTCACCCGCCACCAGCCATGGACCCGGGTGGAGGGCCCTGACCTCGACGAGCTCTCTCAAGAACTACCGCTTAAAAGGTCCCCCCGAGGCCCATAGACCCAAGTGAACCACCACCCTACCAAACCTAGAGATTCAACCCATGTCGTAATGGCATTGGCTAAAACATGGGAGTTGGATAGGGCCACCACCATTGAAATCCATGCAAGAAGGATGCCACCCCGCATGCCGTCCACAGGAAGGAAAAAGAACTCATCAAATTGCCGACCCAAACAGCGATCCACAATGGCCCACGAGACCAACTGGAGCTTGGTCACCTCAAGACAAACCACACTCGCGCCCGAAAGCGCCACCACCTGGTAGACCGCATCACATCGGGCCAATTGATTGAGGCCTCTCACATTCCAAACCAGTAGCGAGACAAAGTCCGTCATTATTATTATTACACTAAGAGTCTAAAAACCGCACAACCACACTACAAACTAGACCGCAATGGCCTCCACACCGTTGTCATCGACCGACAAAGCTTCCGGTGTCCAGCCAAATAGGGCCAGACACGCGCTCAGGTGCTCCTAAGTCAAGGGATCATCAAAGAACTTTTAGGTACGCCTGCAACGCTTCGTCACCAATCACCTCACCCTCGCGGGCAATCCCCAGATGTACCATGAGGGTCTTCTGATGCTGCTTGATCGGTGTGCCGGGAGAAAATAGCTTGATGTCTACGCACTTCTATTTTGGTAGACAGTTGTTGGGCCTCCAAGTGCAGAGGTTTGTAGAACAGCAGCAAGTTTTCCCTTAAGTGGATTACCTAAGGTTTATCGAACTTAGGGAGGAAGTGGTCAAAGGTATTCCTCTCAAGCAACCCTGCAATCAAGATACAAGAAGTCTCTTGTGTCCCCAACACACCCAATACACTTTTCAGGTGTATAGGTGCACTAGTTCGGCGAAGAGATAGTGAAATACAAGTGGTATGGATAATTATAAGTGGTAACGGTGCCAGAAAATAGCTTTGATGGCGCGTGGTTGACGGGTAGGAAGAGACTAAAGGCAATCTGAAATAAAGATGGAAGCAAGCAAACATGTGACGAATCTAGTCGCAAACGGTGTTTCAATGCTTATAAACAAGGCCTAGGGATCATACTTTCACTAGTGAACACTCTCATATAAATATCATCTCTTTATGATACTACCCTGAACTACTCTCTGGTTGGACACTCTAATCCATGGTAGGGCTAAAACAGCACACCTCAAAGTTCGCTTTCCCTATCTAGTTAACCTCGCACTGTCACCTTGAGGACTAGATGGTTCCAACAAACACCACAATTTCATAGAGACATCCAACTCCAAATATAACTTATAACAAGTATTTGTAATATCTAGCCTAAGTGCCACCATGGTGTGCACGCTATCACTTTCACACACATGGGGAGAGCCAGAGATCTATTAAAGCACTTGAGTAGCAAGGTAGATCTACTTGATTAAAAAGCTCATGATCACAATATGATCATGCATAGAGAGAGAGATGTACACATAGATACCGGTAGAACCCTTAGCCTCGAGGAAGAACTACTCCCTCATCATCATGGGAATCAGCAACGGCGATGGAGATGGTGGTGGAGATCAATGGAGATGGCTCCGGGGGCACTTCCCTGTCCCGACAGGGTGCCGGAACAAAGACTTTTTGTCCCCCGAATCTCCCCTTCGGTGGCGGCGGCGCTACGGAACTTTTCGTGGCTGGAGGCTGGATTCTTTAGGGTTTCTGCATCGGATGCTTCTTATAGGTGAAAGGGCGATATCAGAGGGTGGACCAGGGGCCCACACCAACTGGTGGCGTGAACAGGGGGACCCGCGCCACCACATGGTGTGGCCAGCCCCTGGCCCCTCTCCGTCTCGTCTTCTGGCTCCGCGAGTCTTCCGGTAAAATATCGACTTTGGCTTTTGTCCGGTCCAATTCCGAGAATATTCATTTTCTGGCTTTTTTGGAACCAAAAACAGTAGAAAATAGGCAACTAGCACTGTTGTATCTTGTTAATAGGTTAGTTCTAGAAAATGTGTAAGAGTACTCCAAAGTGTGGACAAAACATAAGAAAGTAGATATAAAACAAGCATGAAACATCAAAAATTAAAGATGCGTTAGCAACGTATCAACCGCCCCACCACCCACATGTTGTGACGTAGCACCGACGGAGGCGTGCGCTTGCGACGAGGCCTCCTTGGTGCCGGGTGCGGGAGTAGGGCCTGCCGACATAGCTAGCATCACTCCCTGAAGCTAGCGAGCCGTAGATCATCATTGGCCGGGGTGACCCGCGCAATAGGCGTGACCTGTGGAGAGTGTGACAGAGCGAGGCTCAACCCTGGGCCCGTTGTCTGGCGTGCGAGGAACCCCTAGTGTGTCGTGGCCTGCAACCATCGTCCCACCATCTTGGGTCTCCACCAGCGAGGGCCGACCTCTCTCCATCGACTGCTCACCACCTGACGCAGTATCCCGAGCCACATCGCGCTTACCCAAGGACCCCTTCTAGACAGCTGAGTCCCCCTGCAAGATACTCGCCTCGAACATGGGCACCCGCACCTCGCCACCAACCGGCCCAAGGCCCTAGCCTACCGTACCACTCCCACCAACATCCTGGGACCAAGAGTTTGTCATGGTCCGAGAGGCCTAGGGAGCCCATGGCCTCACTATCTAGCAGGCCAGGCCCAACGTTTTGGAATGAAGGTGAGCCCTACGGGCGGGAAGGATCCCGCGCAGCCCTGCTTCCCGCACGAGACCCACATGACTCTGCCAAAAATTGCACTCCCCTGGGCTCCCGTTGGGGGGATAGGCGGTCAACCTCGTCCAGAGCTAGGCCCCCCACCTCGCCAGCACTCGCTTTACCAGCCTGGGCCGCGTTAGCCCCACCTTTCTCGCCTTGGACCAGGTCCACACTCTCTTTTTGAACTTGTCCCGACTTGGCCCCCTCCCTGGCAATGGCCACGCGCCCAGTGGGGCCCAGCAAGCGTGGCCACGGCTGGACCGCCCAAGTTTGACCCAAGGCCACCCGCTGCTCATGCCCTCCTCCCCAGCGACGGGAGGGCTTAGGCTCGCCACCGTCCGTACGCCCGCGCATAGGAGAACGGGCACCGCCGGTGATGCCTGGTGGAGGGGCCCGTGCCCAGATCACCATCCATCCCTCCATCACCGCCCTAGTCATCCTCATCTGCATCGCCCGCACCACCCGACAAAGACCTGCCCATCGAGGCGGTTGTGTCCTCGATGCGCACTAGATGCACCACGGCATTGAATTCCAAAAGCGCCACCTCCTCCAGAATCAGGGCCTCCACCGGAAGGCGCAGGTCGTCATCTTCATCACCGAACTCGAGAGGCTCAGCAAGCCACAGCTGCTTAGACCGCGGAATCAGCGTCGGGTTGTCAGTCCAGGCCGTCACCCGAAAACTGCCAAGGTCGGCGCTGCTCACCGTCTCCGTGCCCAGCCTCTCAACCCATGCCGACGTCCCCAGCACCGATTTCGCCATGTCCAAGCTCCATGAGATCGGAGGGATGCCCACCATTTCCAAGTGAACCCGATACCTGAATGAACGCCGCGTGGCCTGCAGCTGCCTGTTCCATGGGCTGAACCTCGGCGAGAACTCCCTGCCATCGAAAGAACCATCGCTGGCCACTAGGTCCCTCCTCGCCCTGGAGTCGAACACCAGTAGAAGGTCTGCAGGCCAGAACCGGTGCACCGAGAAGTGCCCCTCCAGCTCCGAGTAACGCGCCACCAGCGCCGCCCACGCCCGCTCGCTGCCCGTGGAACGCCTGGTGCCAGAGACGTAGGCCACCAAGCTCCACCGCAACGCTCTCTCAGCATCGTCCACCTCTGCCGAGTCATAAATGATACACCTTTCCCGCTCCAGCCTCGCCGAAGCCATGCCTGCGACCCCGTGGCCATCGGGTCGGCAGGCGGCTCTGCTGACCGTTCCGCCATCACGGGCGGGGAGTGAGGGGGCGGCGTCCTCAACACGCGGCCCCAGGCGCTCCCGCACCAGACGACGCCCTTTGGCATGCGGAGGAACGTACGGGGGCCCCGCCACCGCCGCTGGGTGGACGGCCAGCTCCTCCACCTGAGCCGCGACGACACCGCTCCGTGGTCCACTGATACGTTCATAACGTATCTATAATTTTTGATGGTTTTATGCTAATAATATGCTTTTGACACTCCTTTTTGTATAAAGTTTATGATTTATTTCGACTAACCTACTAATAGTTGCAAAAGTGCACAATGTTCTTGTTTTACACTTTGATGTGTAAGAATTACCAAGAATACAAGTGAAAACCTTGTTGAAATCAAATTGGGATTTTTGCAGAAATCTGTTTCAGAACTCTTTTTAAGATGGTCACGTTTCAGGTCGAAGAGAGCGTCAAACGGAAAACTCTTAAACTACAAAGTTGTTGGAAATTGCTCGACAAACGTTCTGAACATAAAATTTAGCTGATTACGTGTCCGGACGGGCCTTTTAGGCCCGATTTACTGCAGCCCAAGATGGGGTGACGGGAATCTGAAAAGCTATATAAAGGAAGGAAACCTAATTCGCCCAGGGCATCTCCACTCACGAATTTGCATCCACCAAAGCCACCTATTTTCCTCCCCCATGGATCCCATCTCCATGGGGAGGGCTCCCAAGAATCCATGAAGCAAGGGGGCTAAGGGGCGGTGCTCCCCCATGATACCGGCGGTGGGGAAGGAGTCCCCCGCGCCGCCACCGGCGCCGCCGCCACCATCTTCACCACCATCTCCATCACCTGATCCTCCTAGTATGCAGTGGTTCATCCTCCCACACACCTCTTTACCGTCCTATGTAAACATGGTGTTTGATGCTATAAGTTATAATCCTACGATCTATGTCATGTTTGCGTAGTTTCTTTGTTCTTAGATTGAATGGTTGAACATCTTTGGTTTATTAGAGTTGTATGTTGATATGGTACAGTCCTTTGGTGTCCATTATATTTGTGCGCGCATGGATTAAACATCATAGGGTTTGTAGTATGTGTAAGAGGAAGGAGGGAAGTTCTGCCGGAGTGACAGAAACATGAGGACGCGAACCGGAACGTTGCACGTATGGAGTAAGAGGACCATTAAACTTAAGGCTATGGTTAGGGAAACCTTAATGCATTGATTAGTACTTACGGATGTTTGCTAACAATCCAATCATATAGTACATGTAATTCCAAGTAGTGAAGCGCATGTATATTTACGCTCTCCCACATAGAAAACTGCATCAAAGACAAGAAACCCGATCTATTCGCTATTTAAACTTGGACAAAGCCACCACAATTACCACCACTATACCACACTCATGGTTCTGTTAGTTTAGTGTATTTTATTGTTGCAGCAACTAGCTTTATTTTCTTGTTATTTATTATCATGCAAAGCTATCTCTATTACTCGTATTGTTGCTCTAGTTTTATTTCCTAGATAATGCAAACATTTAGTATGCGTAGAGTTGTATCAGTGGTTGATAGAACTTGAGAGAATATTTATCCTACCTTTAGCTCCTCGTTGGGTTCGACACTCTTACTTATTGAAAAGGCTACACACGATCCCCTATACTTGTGGGTTATCAAGACCTTTTCTGGCGCCATTGCCGGGGAGCAATAGCGTGTGGGTGAATATTCTTGTGTGCACTTGTTTGATTTATCTCTAAGTAGTGTTTACTTTCAGTTTTAAGTTGTTCTCTATCTTAGGATGGATAGAGAATGCGAATTACAAAAAAAAATAGTTGTACTTGTTACCTAAAACGTTTTCAAAAAGGAAAGTGATTGGAAAGATGAGTAATGGTTAAGTGGGGGTCGACCTTGAACACTTGTGTTCATGCCTATGAAACCAAAACAAATCTTCCCATGGAAGCTTTTCAGTTAAAAACCGCAGAAAAGAATGGGAAAGTTTTTGTGTTGAAGTTTTTTCACAGAGAATAAGGAACACCAAACAGAGAAATTGAAGAATGTCCAAAAGTTTCTTCAATAACCCCTCAGTTTGCAAACCTTTAAACTTTGTTTTTTGAGCAGCATAAAAACTAGAATAAATTTGGAGCGTTCATATATTTTTATTTATTTGTCTTAGCATCAAACACCAGTTACATTTGTTTTCTTTGAGTCTTGGAAGTTGTTACCTCTGTAGCAACCTCTCCTTATCCTTTTATTTTCGTTTTTGTGCCAAGAGTAACCTCTAATGAGAGAGAATTAATGCTTGGGAAAGTTACTGTCCCGAAACAGATTTTTGTGCTTCGCTGTAAAAATTCGTGTAAAATGTCTATACGTCGGTTTGAGCTGTAATGTTTTGTGCTTCTGCCCCAGGTTGTTATCTAACTTTCGTTAGTTCAACACTTTTTGATTTGAGCAACAGAAGGTCTTCGAAATAATTGGTTCTTACCTGCTGGTCTGTTTTGACAGATTTCTGCCATTATTTGCATTTGCTTCTTGTTGATTCCTTTTTGGGTTCTCTTTGGGGAATTGAGCTTTTCAGGGAAGTGCTACATTATCTTGTATTTTAATGGAAGTTTGATTGGTGTAGAAACTGAATCCAAAGACTTATTATCTTGAGTACACTAATGTTGCTAATGAAGATTATGTGAAGTTTTGTATGAAGGAAAAATTTCAGGTGTTAAGGAAAGAATGATGTAATGAGATGAAGAATGGACTAAAGCTCAAGCTTGGGGATGCCACCCCTTGTCACCCTAAGAAATATCCAAGAAGTACAAGTGTCAAAGCTTGGGGATGCCCAAGACATCCCCTTCTTCATCAATAAAATTCTCAGGTTCTTCCAAACACTTCATTTTTATTTTTTCATGCACAGTTGTGTTGTTCTTAGAGCGTCTTTGTTTTTGTTTTATCTTGCTTGGTTTTCTTAGTTTGCTTTAATAAATTGGTTGGACCCCCTCTTTCATACATTAGTTTTCAAATAAGTGTGGTTTAGATTGGAAAAGAGTAGGAAAAGTTCATGCTTAAGTGGTAAAAGGAGCTTGTTTTTTACGGTGGCCTATGCTTTGTCATGTCATGCTTGATATTGTTTTGGCTTTATGCTTAGTGATTTTTTCTGTAGCATGACATGTTATAAACAACGGAGATTGCTTAATGTGTCTTGAAAGAATCATGCGTTGTTTTAGCATATTAAACCATAGTATTCTGATATTCTCCTTTCATGCTTTATTTGGGTTGACTTGGCGCATGCTCACACCATGTTATGACTATCCCAAGTCACCATAGCCTTTATGATCCTTCAGTTTTCGACTTGTAATATCACTTTATGCCTTAATTAATGATGTTTTGTCGCTTTGCATGATTATGGCCATTATTGCTCTTTTAGTTGGTCGCTCTCAGTCTTTTGCTAGCCTCCATAACCAAGTATGAGTTCCACTCATGCATCCAACTCCAAATAAAACCAAGTTATCCCAAAGAGTCCACCGTACCTACCCATTAGCATTTGCTATTCCAAGTATATTCATGCTTTTATCTACCTTCTGAATTAAACTTGTTATGTGAAAATTAGTGATTAAAGCTCTCACGAACTTGATGGCACACTTTATTTTCTTGCACTTAATAATTGAACCATTGTGTCCACTTGTGCTTTATAAGTTGAAGTTAGCAGAACCATGTATCATGGGGAACGCTTTCAACATTGCACTTATATTCCGTTGATATCATGATTCTTTGACTTATGGATCCCGGCAGTGTGAAATAAAAGGGGAACTTGTAAGATCATGGAGTTTGTATGTGTGTTAGAGAAACGCCTAGGCCACTAGCCTAAGCCATGCCTAATCATGGTGGAAACTTGCAGCATAACCATAATGAGCACTCTATGAAGCATCCTCAATAAAAACCTATGCAAATAGAAAATAAAAAGATCGCTGAGATGCTCATTGTCTGTTTGCCTTGTCATTTTGATTATGGGATAGCTCTTGTATCATGTGCAAGGGGTACCCCTTTGGCGGTTCTCTATGATACATATGTACTTACAATGCCAAGAGCTTACTTGTGACTGAAGTTGAGTAGCATGAGGTTTGGTACTCGTAAGTAAGGGGCATGAGATTTCAACTTATAACTTGTCAAGCATATCCTCTTAGTTGTGACACTTTAACCTTAATCACCTAAAGATGCTTATGATGGGCGCAATGAGAGCTAGAAGCGAATAAGTACCATAATTTTTGGAAGCTCTTTATGAGACTTGAATCCCTGCTTCCTTCTAAGAAGGACTTTCTTTTACTTTTATGTTGAGTCTCCATCTTCTATCTTTATGCACCTATTAAGAGAGCATAGTGGCCATTCTTAGTTTAATGTGCATTGTTCCAAGACTTGTTGATTGATGCATAACTTTGATATTGCTTGTTCTTAAACTATTTGTATCTAGTCACTCTTATGAACTTTGAAGGTGTCCTATGCATTTATGTTTTGCTACTCTATGAGGGACAAGCTGAATACCATTCTCATTATGCTTCCTTTATGTGAAACAAACAAACGTCTTGCAAAGCATTGTTATTCATGCATCTTTTGTTTGTGTCTTTTCATTTTACAACATAGTTGCTATGTTTTATTATTAGAACTATGTCTTTCATGATTCATGTTTAGAGTACCTTAATCCTAGCTATCAATGCTTTTACAATAATGATGATCAAGATTGTGTTGTATGCATGTCACCTCAAAAATTATATTATTTTGATCGTTTACCTACTCGAGGATGAGCAGGAACTAAGCTTGGGGATGTTGATACGTCCATAACGTATCTATAATTTTTGATGGTTTTATGCTAATAATATGCTTTTGACACTTCTTTTTGTATAAAGTTTATGATTTATTTGGACTAACCTACTAATAGTTGCAAAAGTGCACAATGCTCTTGTTTACACTTTGATGTGTAGGAATTACCAAGAATACAAGTGGAAACCTTGTTGAAGTCAAATTGGGATTTTTACAGAAATCTGTTTCAGAACTCTTTTTGAAGATGGTCACGTTTTAGGTCGAAGAGGGCGTCAAACGGAAAACTCTTCAACTACAAAGTTGTTGGAAATTTCGTGAAAAACGTTCTTCATATAAAATTTAGCTGATTCCGTGTCCAGACGGGCCTTTTAGGCCCGATTTACTGCAGCCCAAGATGGGGTGACTAGAATCCAAGAAGCTATATAAAGGGAGGAAACCTAATTCGCCTAGGGCATCTCCACTCACGAATTTGCAGCCACCAAAGCCACGTTTTTGCCTCCCCCATGGATCCCATATCCATAGGTAGGGCTCCCAAGAAGCCATGAAGGAAGGGGGCTAAGGGGCGGTGCTCCCCCATGATACTGGCGGCGGGGAAGGAGTCCCCCGTGCCTCCACCGGCGCCGCCATCTTCACCACCATCTTCATCACCTAATCCTCCTAGTATGCAGTGGTTCATCCTCCCACACACCTATGTACCGTCCTATGTAAACATGGTGTTTGATGCTATAAGTTATAATCCTATGATCTATGTCATGTTTGCGTAGTTTCTTTGTTTTTAGATTGAATGGTTGAACATCTTTGGTTCATTAGAGTTGTATGTTGATATGGTACAGTCCTTTGGTGTCTATTATATTTGTGTGTGCATGGGTTAAACATCATAGGGTTTGTAGTATGTGTAAGAGGAAGGGGGGAAGTTCTGCCGGAGTGACAGAAACCTGAGGACGCGAACCGGAACGTTGCACGTATGGAGTAAGAGGACCATTAAACTTAAGGCTATGGTTAGGGAAACCTTAATGCATTGATTAGTACTTACGGATGTTTGCTAACAATCCAATCATATAGTACATGTAATTCCAAGTAGTGAAGCGCATGTATATTTAGCCTCTCCCACATAGAAAACTGCATCAAAGACAACGAACCCGATCTATTCGCTATTTAAACTTGGACAAAGCCACCACAATTACCACCAATATACAACACTCATGGTTCTGTTAGTTTAGTGTATTTTATTGCTGTAGCAACTAGCTTTATTTTCTTGTTATTTATTATCATGCAAAGCTATCTCTATTACTCGTATTGTTGCTCTAGTTTTATTTCCTAGATAATGCAAACATTTAGTATGCGTAGAGTTGTATCAGTGGTTGATAGAACTTGAGAGAATATTTATCCTACCTTTAGCTTCTCGTTGGGTTCGACACTCTTACTTATTGAAAAGGCCACACACGATCCCCTATACTTGTGGGTTATCCTCCACCATCTCCACCCATGCGGCTTCCTAGCCGCTCGTGGGCCAACCTCCTCTGCGGTGTCCGCTCGCACCGCGCACCACCGGCCTGGCCACCAGTAGCCCCGGCCGTGCCGCCCTCTGCCGCCCTCGCACCACCATTGAAGCACAGGGGGAACTACCTAGCAATGTGGTCGTCCCTCTTACACTTGAGGCATTTGGTCTTGCCCGTGCACTGGCCGACGACATGGCCCGGCTCCGCGCTGTTGTAGCAGAGGCCCGCAAGGTCCAGTGGCACACCGTCTGGCACCGTGAACGACGGTTGTGGACCCCAGCGTTGGCGCATTTGCCTCTTCCGCTTGCCACCCACCAGCTGCCAGTCCACCGGCGCCGACCGATTTTCCACCTCTGGCCGCTGAACCACCGAGGCCAACCATCGACCAGGTTGAGGGCGCGCTGCAGGGGTAGGAGCAGCGCCGGGAGCTGGGGCCCTAGGAGGAGGGGAGCTCACCACGGGCGGTGCCGGCGGGGGTGGGGGGGTGGGGCTGCCGTCCCGCACCACATTGGAGTAGGAGCGCACGGAGGAGGAATACGAGGCCATCTCCTCCTCCTCCTCCACCATGTTGGCCCAGCTCATGGACCTCGACGCGCCAGCAGGTGGTGCCATATCGGGGAGGCGGGTGGTGCGGGGGGCACGCGCCGGTGAGGACGGCGGCAACTCGCGCGGAGGGGCGCTCGACGCTCCACGCTCTCTTCCTATGCCAGTTCGCTCATGCGTGTAGATATAGAACTTCCAGTCTTTCACAATACTTCACCCCATCAATAATTTTCTATTTTGCATCTTCATTTTTTTAATATGTCTAATTTTTAGACATATGTCATCGGATTGATAACAAGTACACCATGAGGAGGTCCTCGGGGCGTGCGGAAGAGAGGGGTGTGAGACGTATGGTGTTCTAGGACAGTGAGCACACAAGTTTACCCAGGTTCAAATCCGCCGGCTTTGGAAGGGTCCTACTCCTGCTAGCAATCCAGTAATACGGCAGAGACAGAATATGGGTTACAAGGGTTTCGCCTGTGCGAGTTGAGATTGTAGACTATTGTGAGGTGCCCTAAAGGCTTACCCTAGGACGGCTTATATAGATATGCGGCCTAGGGTTTACAGGAGAGACCTATCCGGCTACGACTAAGAGTCGGTTACATAGTACATCTTGAACTACAAGTAACATAACAGGCCTATGTCGGTAAGTCTTATGGGCCTTCCCGTAGCCGGACTGGACTCCGACTCTTCTTCCTGACTGGGTCGCTCATGAAGCAAAGCTTTAACCTGAAGTAGGCCACCCTGGTCAGTGAGGCACAGTGAGATACCCGGAAAGCATATCCCTGATGCGCTCGACTTTCAACGTAGAGCTCGTTGGGAACCCCAAGAGGAAGGTATGATGAGCACAGCAGTAAGTTTTCCCTCAGTTATGAAACCAAGGTTTAATCGAACCAGTAGGAGCAAGGAAACACTTCAAAGGTGTTACTAGCTGAGCTTTGGCAGGGCGCACTATCGGTGCTAGTAGCAACGTCGAGACCTGCACAACACAACCACAGAACTTTGTCCCCAACTTGCGATGAGGTTGTCAATCTCACCGTGTTTTGCAGAAAACAAAGGATTAAACGTATCGAATGGAAAGAAGTAAAAGTTTGCAGAAAGTAAACACAAAGCAGTAAAAGATTGTAGATTGTATGTAAAGAAAAGGACCGGGATCCATAGTTCACTAGAGGTGGCTCTCCTTAAGATAGATAACATGCTGGGTGAACAAATTACAGCGGGGCAATTGACAAACACCGAGAATGCAATACATGCATATACTAATCATCTTGACTCCTCTGAGGCTTGATTGGGCATTACAACATAATACATAGACCGCCATCCAACTGCATATATGCCTAATAATCCACCTTCAGGTTATCATCCGAACCCCCTCCAGTATTAAGTTGCAAGCAACAGATTATTGCTTTACGAACTGCGTGTAAAGTAAACAATACGATTGTTCTATGAACAAAGGATTGTTGTTTTCTCCCTAGTAGCAACAGCACATCTAGTACCTTAGAGATTTCTGTCACTTCCCAAGATTACCAGAGGCATGAACCCACTATCGAGCATAAATACTAACTCTTGGAGTTGCTAACATCTACTTGGCCAAGATAGCTACTAACAACAGAAAGCATGCAAGATCTCAAATAACAAAGACATGATAGAATCAATAATCAATCTGAAATAGCATCTCCATATCCATCGGATCCCCACAAACACAACATGTATGAATTACAAATAGATGATCTTGATCATGAACGGAGCTCACAAGATCTAAACATGAAAGCACAAAGGAGGAGAAACCAGCCATCTAGCTACTAGATGGATCCGTAGTCCAAGGATGAACTACTCACGCATCACACCAGAGGCTTGCATGGTGATGAAGAAGCCTCCAGGGTGAATTCCCCTCTCCAGCTGGGTGCCAGGAAGAGCTTCAGATCCCTCCCGATCTAGGGATGGAGATGACGGCGGCTACAGACTCTTTCGTGGATTTTTGATCGGGTACTTAGGGTTTTCGTCCCGAGGGCAATATATAGGCGGAAGGAGAGGCCGAGGGGGTGCCGGGAGCGGCCACACCACCCCCTGGCGCGGGCCAGGCCTGGCCGTGTGGCCAGGTGGTGTGGTGGCTCCCTGGCCCTTCACCGTCTCGTATTCTAGCACTTGATGTCTTCCGGAAAAATAGGCACTTTGGCTTTTGTCCCGTCCAATTCCGAGAATATTCATTTTCTGACTTTTCTGGAACCAAAAACAGCAGAAAACAGGCAGCTGGCACTGTGGCTCTTGTTAATAGGTTAGTCTAAGAAATCATATGAAAAGTAATCCAAAGTTGGAACAAAACACAAGAAAGTGGATAAAACCAAGCATGGAACATCAAAAATTATAGATACATTTGCAATGTATCAATCCCCAACAACAGCCCCCGGAAGCCTCCAAGATCTAGAGTCAGATTTCATCATCGTCTAGCTTGATCTATCTTCGGCTTGCAGAATTGTGAAGGGTTCCTGAAACTTTAAAAAAGAAAGGATAGGATCCAGGTCTCAAAATGAGTCGGACCTATGAATACGTTATTCGGGTTTCCAGCTTGAAATTCAAGCTAAGCCGAAACTTAGTCTCTGACGTAACCTGACATCAGTCAAGGTCAAGTCACATCACTGACAGACATTCTTGACAGCATGACCATTGGTGGGTCCGCCTTTTGCGGAACTAAGGCATTGTTTTAATGCACGCGCGGAGATCAAGGCGGCGTAATCACTACGATGGAGTTACCCAGCTCCTTCCACAACATGTGGCACAGTTATTGTTTACTTTGCACGAATCTTGGTGCAAGTGAAAGATATAAGGGGTTGAGATTTCTTCCTTCCTCCTCACCAGCGCGAGTTCCTCATCCTTCCCCTCGATGTCTCCTGCGAACAGAGCTCCTCTGCCTCCCCCAAATCCCATAGCGCCACCCACCCTAGGTCACCGATGCCTAGAAAATGGCTGAGGCCTCATCTTCTGCTACGGCGGCGATGGCGGTGACAGCACCTGTGGCGGAGAAGGAGAAGTTCCGCGGGGTCTGGATCCCATGTGTTCTTGATGACGCCAAGCTCCGCGTCATCAAGAACGAAGGTCTCCTCTGTGCCGGCGACTGGCAGAGCGGCCATGGACAAACCATCCCCAACCCTAACGCCGACGAGTGAGTGCACTTCAGCACTCACCTTGACAGAGGTTTAAGCTTTCCTCCCTCGGACTTCTTATCTGAGGTCATAGATCATTATGGAGTTCAACTCCACCATCTCCCCCAAACTCTATTTTAGAAATGAGCACTTATGCCTCTTTGTGTGAGGGGTATCTCGGTATCAGGCCGAGTCTCATTCTCTTCCGGTATTACTTTCATACCCGGAGAAATTCTATCACCGCCGGTAATCCTTATATTACTGGAACTCTTAGCTTTTTCTGTTAGGAGAGAGCGATTTTATCCTACGATTAAGGCTAGTGAGTCGGTGAAGCAATGGCCATCTACGTTCTTCTATCACAAGGACAAACCGGCTCCCGGCAAAGCATATGATTTGCCAGTTTTCGTTGATGGCACCGCCACGCCCCAAGAGTCCTAGGACGCGGATCATCCGGCTCTCACTGACGATCTGCTTCTTGCTAAGAGGCGGATCGAATATCTGATGAAGCACAAGGGTCTGAAAGGATCCGATTTGGTCCACTGCTGGCTGGCACGCCGGATCCAGCCTCTCCAACACCATGGTGACCGGCATATGCACTCCATCACCAAAAGCAAGTCGGACTCTCTCTGGATCTGCTCCCATCCTTACTCGGAAAAGGACTATGAGTCCCAAATCCGGTGGTTGATAAGGGAGCAGATCGAGAGGAAAATCCCGGAGCTATCCTTGGACATGCACACGGCTGATGATCCTGTTATACCAGTAAGTTTTCCAGCAATAACTCGAATTATGTGTTCACCTATACATTATTGTTTCTTTCTGCAATGCTGAGATATTTTTTCTTTTCATCTTGTTGACCTTTCCAAGTTGGAGCTTGCTCCTCTCGAGGGATATCCTCCTTAGATCTCTCAGGATGATGGAGAACTGGTCCCATTACCGGATACCCTTACCCGAAAGCATAGGGCTCCGACAGTTTCCATTGGCACAAAGGAAGGAGAATATCATTTTGTGGCCCAAAAGTTGAGGCGCCCAGGCAACACGGTACCCAAGTTTCTTGCAACCATCTGCGTTGCCCAAGTTGCTTGCAACCAGCTGCGTTGCTCAGAGGGTCTTTTTCAGCATGAATTCAACTATATGTTTCAATTCAAAATATTAGGTTAACGCCCGTCAAGTTGGCCCCCTGTCAGCTTTTGCTGTTATGTCGCTGCCGTCGTGGCTGCCATGTAGGCTTGCAGCATTGGCGCATGCATCCTTTACGCGTCTTCTTCTTCCCCGGGGCGGTAATATGTGGTCACGGCCATGGCGTGGAGCTAGGACTAGGACGAACCTTCTCGACCTTGCTCTCCTCTCCATCCCGAATCGGAGCTCGCCCTCACCATGGCCACACCCATGGCACGGCGCGGGGACGAGAATTCATTCCCGGGTGAGATCTATCACCATGCCGACCATGCTCGGTCCTGTTGTCCTCCTCCAGAATCCGAGCTTTCCATCGCTGTGGTCGCACATGCACTAGCCACGGTGCCTTCCTCTCCAAACCCCAAAGCCACATCCACCCAGTTCGGCACAACGCCAACAAGGTGAAAATGCATCAAGTTTTCTTCTTGTGATTGTAGAAAAACAGGTATGTACCGTGTCCGTAGCATACTCTAACAATGTACACATATGTTGTTTACTAGATTTTTATTTGAAATTTGTAGCTCCGTGATGATGAAACATAGAGAACCTAAATGGAATGACGATGAAGACCATGTTCTGTACTTTGCATTGCATCAACAAGTGCTCGCTGACGAAGCATGTTACCAAGAGAGTGGAGTTCATCAACCATTTCCAAAAAATATGTGAACAAATCAATGAGTGATTCAATGCAAATACGCACAGAAAAGCTAGATCCATGTTATCAATCATCAATAGGTGGCACATTCTAGTGATGCGTTCAAATGCGTACACCATGTATCATTTACTTGAAGTGGTTGTTATCCTGAGCAAAAATGCCTAGTATGCACATTACCTTTGTCTATTCTATGCTGCAATTCTGCTGTTATGGGCGTGGACAGAAAAGTTGGGCTTCACTGAATATTACGCAGTTAGGCCTAACTTTGTCTTACACAAATAAGCACAGCTTAGTCTTTACACAAATAAGCGTAACTAAAGATAAAGACAAATGGTTCATCGGATCTGCTAGTATGAGCACTAGGTCTCTAGAGCTGGCGGTATCATCGGAATGAACCAGAATACTGCGTTTGGCCGTCTGTCATTCTCCATGAAATCGTTCAACCCCACTAATGAGCCAATTGTAGGCCCCCTCCTCCCGACGTGGATTCGGCTCCAGGTCGGATCTAGAGTGTCAACATGATAGGCGCGTGAGTGTGCAGAAAACACACTCTGCTATCAACACTGGAAGTGCTTGCACCTTAGCAACAACACCAGCATGTTCTTCCTGGACTCCGACAGCAGCCTCAATAGGTATTTTGTTAGCTTCACCAGCAGCAGCCTCAACAGGTATTTCGTTAGCTTCACCGGCAGTAGCATTAGGAAGTATTCCATCAGCTTCACCACCAGTAGCATCACCAAGTATTTCGTCAGCTTCACTAGGAGCAGCAGCAGCTAGTTCTTCGTCAGCTCCACCACCACCACCACCAGTAGCCTCAGGAGCCAGGGTTGCCTAAGTAATTACAGGTTCAACAGGTCTAGGGGCTCCAACAAAGAAAGGGTAGTTGATCCCAAGAAACACATATTGTCCCTTCAGATTGTCGACTCTGCTCCAGACTTGCTCTACTGGGTCTTTGGATGGGCATGCAGACCTCGAGAAAACCTTACACCGCAGTGACGGGTATGAAGAAAGTTGTGTCCCCATATGTTCTATTGTATCACCAACACTGTTTAGTGCTCCCCTGATATGAATCCACATGTGTTTCGTGTCGCCTTCGAGAGGTGCCAGGAACCAGTGATGTGTCCCAAGTTCAGCATCTGCTACTACATCTTCGATCACCGGAGCTGGAATGATGCGCCGGGGTGCGTGGGTACCTGTGTGTTACTTATAGTCAGTAAGCAAAATTTTGAATGGGATTTTACATGCTATATGACACCATGAATCACCCCAAATGAACGACTCCCAAACACGCACGTCGCCGCTAGGTTTAGTGACCGCATAAATGCGTTGCGGTTTGTTTGAATGGTAGCTGGAGGTGAAGGCGGTGTCGACATACTTCTCCGGCCGCGAGAAGTCGCCGCACAAGACTCTCCATTCCTTGTCTTCTGGGCATCTAATGAATGTGATTACCTTGTCGAACACCGCTAAGAGGTCGTACTCCCAGGTCTTCCACACCTCCCACGGTCTATGTGGGAGTTGTGCCTTTAGGAGCTCAAGTTCTGCCATGTTGAACCTGTAAGCGAATTCGGAAATGGGCGGCGGCCACCCGTTGTTGAATACAGTAATGTCGACACCGTCCAAAGATGGCAATGTAAATCTCAACGATCTGTAGCCATTTTTTAGAGTCCAAGTACTCCCATCCTGGGATAAAAGGACCAGCCACTCGCCGTTGCCACCCACCCAGTTCTGGTCATCTCCCATTTCTGTCTCTTCTTCTTCCTTGATATTCACCACTACTGATTCCGACCACTTATCCAACAGCATCATTTTTGCATGAATATTCTGCAGAGTTTGTTGTCAGTTGGTACAATCACCTGGCATGGATTCCATTGCAAATACAGTTTGACAACTAGACCTTCAGATTTAAGTACCCAAAATATCGCCTAAATTGTTCCTGTGTCACTACGAAGTTACCCATAATATGGAGTAGGAGCAGAGCTCCCCCAGAACAAACTCCTGACGATGATCATAAACAGCTCGGGGCATAATAGCCTTAAATCGTCTAATCTATTTATTTTTATTTTAGGAAACAGAATATCACCTAGCAGGCATTCCATTGCAAATCGAAATTGTGAACTCGTCTATCACCTAAATTAAGACTATGTCACTACAAAAATACCAGAATATCAGGTACAGGCAGAGCTTCCACTGTACAGAATAGTCTTAAATGATTCAATTTGTTCAAACCGCACGTGCACACAAAACGTTCGACGAAAGGAACATAGGATTTGATGGGAGTTCAGCACATATGAATCAACGATATGACTGAACCAATAAGCAAGATACTAGAAGTTACGTGGCGATCATGGTCGGTTGGCCATTTGCTGGTATCGGGGTAAAGAAGGTCTGGCGTGTCGAACGGTTGTTCGTCCATGTCCCGCATTGTGAAGCGGTAGCCAGGGATGCAACAACTGAGGCAACCCACAGAGATGATGTCCAACCCCGTGGTAATCATGTGCACGTTCGCGGGGCTGAGGTTTGGCCATCCCCAATCCTCATGGTGGCGGCCGCCCTTGCCATCCGCGTCTTCGTTGCCTGCCTTTTGCTTCAGCCTGCTGCTACCCCAAGCTGTACCCATAGCGGCAAATGGATTCTGGAATCCGGCAGATTAATGGAGGCGTTGTGATAAGGAGGCAGATGGATTCGAGAGGGGATGGAATCAGGGATGGGGGCATTTGTTCGAGTAGGGAGTGACCCAGTGAGGAACCACCGCCACCGCCGGTTCTCGTCTGCGTGAAGACAATGAAGGGGCGTAATTATTGAGGGCATGCACCGGAACCGTCTAGAGGAAGTGAAAAAATAAATCGTAAGAGAGGAAAATGTGCGGCCCGCCTTCCATGGAGTGAAGGTCAGCACGCGCAAACGTGACTATGTTTGACTTGGATCATGCATGGCGGACCCGATTCCACCGCATGCAAGTGGCGTAGAACAAATTCTAGGCAGCGCTAGCGTCGACATGTAAACCACCATTTTTCTCCACCTTCACCCTACTACGAACGGTCGTGCACCATTCCAGATATTAGTAAGGCCAGTTCCAATCTTGAAGTAAGCAGTTTCACTTATCCGTCTCATTTCCTCCTCCACGGCCTCATTGTCTTTCTCCTCCACGGCCTCATCCATTTCCTCCACCACGGCATCACCCTCTTCCTCCATATCCTTTCCCTCTTGCCTGTAGTCATGGACTTTTCGGATGTCCGAAACGACGGCAGGCAAGCGACTGCGTACTTCGACATAGAAGTACATGGCAGGAAGAAGATCAATGTCGTCTACACCACTGACCCTCGGATGGTGAGGAACACTCTGAATAATTACACGAGTTGCTGCGGTTTGAAGAAAACAGGTTCGTAGGTCTCAACCTCGAGTACAACCGCGATCACCGTAGGATCGCCGTGGTGCAACTCTCCATGAAGGGGCACATCCTCGTATACCAGCCTTTTTGCGAGATGGGGGCTGCCAGGATCTGGTAGACTTTGTTGTCTTTTTGTTCCTGAACCATCTGTTTGCAAAAGTTATTGCTATATTATTTGTCTGAATTCATTTTCATGCAGGTGGGGCGAAAGGATTAGGGAGCTATTTCATGACTTTCTCGTGAACCAGCACATAACATTTACTAGTGTTGACATCACGAATGACACTAAACTGCTTGAAAGTCCGATTGTCAACATTAAAAGGAGTGTAGAGTGGACATCCAGAAAATTTACTGGATCCCAGGGACGAAGGGTGGCAGGACCGGGATGGCCGATCTTGCCGCCAAACTCATCTACCCATGGTACGCTGACATGAAGGGCAAATTGCCGAGATGTTGGTGGAGGCGTTTAGGGCATGATTACTAGGAGGATAAGCCGCTTTCTGAACCTAATCTAAAGTATGATGCAATTGATGGGTATGTTAGCCACAAGCTGTACCGCCAGATTGTAAAATTTTGTTCCAGGCATCGCATCATTGAACCACCAACAAGGCAGGTTGTTTGCCCCAGATGCCGGAGTGTAGATGAATCTACAAGTCGGGGCAAGCGACCGAAGGCATCCTGGGATCGATTGCCTTCTACAATAGGTTGGGATGTAGACTTTTAGTGCATGATTGTTGTGTTTGTATGGGGCTTGTTATGTTTATGAAAACATGTTATTTCAGAAGTACACTATGTGAGCAATTACGAACTGCTGTGTATTACCTTTGTCAAACTATAATCTGGGTTTGGTTATGACTATATCCTTCGCTATAATATGGGTTTGGTTATGACTTATGACTGTATCCCACCTTATGCATGTCAGTCCGGGATTCTGCCGCATGCAAATGGCACAGACAGAATTTGTAAGTATGAATGCTGAGCATACAAAAGGGGGAAATGTAATTCATATAGGTTAACTAACTAATAGCATAGGGATCATATGAGCTCGGTTCTTACACACAGAATGCTTAGAAAAAACATGCGAGATAAAATACATTCGAGATAAAACTAGGAACGGAATGCGAAACTAGTAGTGGTAAACAGCACACTCACCCACCCGTCAGATCCTACTGAGCATCTCGTAGCAGACATACGTGTCCCTGGCTGCGTACTTGATCGCATCGTAATTCAGGTGCCTCCACTCCCATCGCTCGTGCAGGTGCTTCGGGAACTCAACTTTCATGCCGGCGTACTCGCGGTCGATGATGTCGGCAGCGAGTCTAGCCATGTCGGCTTTCCCCATATCGCCATCCGGGTACGTCCACAAACGTTGGAGATCGACGTGATTGACGACATGAACGAGGAGATCTCACTCTAGCTTCGGAGTGTCGTTCTTGATGTCGACGCTGGGGAAGTAGATCTCCCTCATGTGTAGGAAGTCGCGAAGCTCCGGGCATACAGATTTGGCCCTGCATACGTGGTATAGGAGGAAGTGGTTGTGCATGGACATCTGCAAAAGCGCCACCCTCTTCCTATCTCCGGTATACTCGAGGTCAAGGCTATCGATCTTATACCTGGCCATCAGCTCCTGTAGCCACCGCCCATACATTGCGATGACATTGGCAACCTCCCCTGACTCATTTGTGTGGACGATCGTCAGCTTGGTGGTGCCATGGGTGGTGATGGTGTACTCATCGGTGAAGTCGCTCCTATCACCCAATGTCATTACATATGGATCACCCAATGTCATTGCATGTGTGTTCTTTTCACAAACCACATATGGATCCACAAATGTCAGTGCATGTGTGTTCTTTTCACAAACCACATATGGATCCACTAGAGTCAATGGATGTGTGTTCTTTCCACAAACCACATATGGATCCACTAGAGTCATTGCATGTGTGTTCTTTTCAGAAACCACATATGGAGCACCCAATGTCATTGCATGTGTGTTGTTTTCACAAACCACATATGGATCCACTAGAGTCATTGCATGTGTGTTCTTTTCACAAACCACATATGGACCCACTAGAGTCATTGCATGTGTGTTATTTTCACAAATCACATATGGATCAACCAATGTCATTGCATGTGTGTTGTTTTCACAAACCACATATGGATCCACTAGATTCATTGCATGTGTGTTCTTTTCACAAACCACATATGGACCCACTAGAGTCATTGCATGTGTGTTCTTTTCACAAACCACATATGGATCAACTAATGTCATTGCATGTGTGTTCTTTTCACAAACCACATATGGATCAACAAATGTCATTGCATGTGTGTTCTTTACACAAACCACATATGGATCCACCAATGTCATTGCATGTGTGTTCTTTTCATGAGCCACACATGGATCCACTAGAGTCATTGCATCTGTGTTCTTTCCACAAACCACATATGGATCCACCAGAGTCATTGCATGTGTGTTCTTTTCACAAACCACATATGCATCAACCAATGTCATTGCATGTTTGTTCTTTTCACAAACCATATATGGATCAACCAATGGCATTGCATGTGTGTTCTTTTCATGAACCACATATGGATCCACCATTGCCATTCCTTGTGTGTTCTTTCCTGAAACCACATATGTATCCACCAGAGTAATTGCATGTGTGTTCTTTTCACAAACCACATATGGATCAACCAATGTCATTGCATTTGTGTTCTTTTCACAAACCACACATGGATCCACTAGAGTCAATGCATGTGTGTTCTTTTCTCAAACTACATATGGATCCACTAGAGTCATTGCATGTGTGTTCTTTCGACAAACAACATATGGATCCACTAGAGTCATTGCATGTGTGTTCTTTCCACAAACCACATATGGATCAACTAATGTCACTTCATGTGTGTTCTTTTCACAAACCACATATGGATCCACTAGAGTCATTGCATGTGTGTTCTTTTCACAAACCACATATGGACCCACTAGGGTCATTGCATGTGTGTTCTTATACAAAAACCAGCACTAGAGTCATTGCATGTGTGTTCTTTCCACAAACGACTTATGGATCCACCAATGCCATTGCATGTCTGTTCTTTTCCACAAACCACATGGATCAAACAATGGCATTGCATGTGTGTTATTGTCAGAAACCACATATGGATCAACCAATGTCATTGCATGTGTGTTATTTTTATGAACCACATATGGATCCACCAATGCCATTGCATGTGTGTTCTTTCCACAAACCACATATGTATCCACTAAAGTAATTGCATGTGTCT
The DNA here is from genome assembly GCA_910589775.1 of Avena eriantha. Lineage (NCBI taxonomy): Eukaryota > Viridiplantae > Streptophyta > Magnoliopsida > Poales > Poaceae > Avena > Avena eriantha. The sequence goes on from OU342741.1 coordinate 341,764,329, forward strand.
TCTTTTCACAAACCACATATGGATCAACCAATGTCATTGCATGTGTTCTCTTTTCACAAACCACATATGGATCCACTAGAGTCATTGCATCATTATTCTTGTAATGACGAACCACATATATATCCACCAGAGTAAATGCATGTATGTTCTTTTCACAAACCACATATGGATCAACAAATGTCATTGCATGTGTGTTCTTTCAACAAACCACATATGGATCCACCAATGTCATCGCATGTGTGTTCTTTTCATGAACCACATATGGATCCACTAGAGTCATTGCATCTGTGTTCATTCCTCAAACCACATATGGATCCACTAGAGTCATTGCATGTGTGTTCTTTTCACAAACCACATATGGATCAACCAATGCCATTGCATGTGTGTTCTTTCTACAAACTACATATGGATCCACTAGGGTCATTGCATGTGTGTTATTTTCAAAAACCACATATGAACCCACTAGAGTCATTGCATGTGTGTTCTTATACTAAAACCAGCACTAGAGTCATTGCATGTGTGTTCTTGTCACAAACCACAAATGGATCCACCAGTGTTCATTGGATGTGTGTTCTTTTCAGAACCCACATATGGATCAACCAATGTCATTGCATGTGTGTTCTTTCCACAAACCACATATGGATCGACCAATGTTATTGCATGTGTGTTCTTTTCCACAAACCACACCGATCAACCAATAGCATTGCATGTGTGTTATTGTCACAAACCAAATATGGATCGACCAATGTCATTGCATGTGTGTTATTTTCATGAACCACATATGGATCCACCAATGCCATTGCATGTGTGCTCTTTCCACAAACCACATATGTATCCACTAGAGTAATTGCATGTGTCTTATTTTCACAAACCACATATGGATCAACAAATGTCATTTCATGTGTCTCCTTTCCCCAAACCACATATGGATCCACCAAGTCATTGCATGTGTGTTCTTTTCACAAACCACATATGGATCCACTAGTGTCATTGCATGTTTGTTCCTTTAATGACAAACCACATACATATCCACTAGAGTAATTACATGTGTGGTCTTTTAACAAACCACATATGGATCAACCAATGTCATTGCATGTGAGTTCTTTTCACAAACCACACATGTATCAACCAATGGCATTGCATGTCTGTTCTTTTCATGAACCACATATGGATCCACCAATGCCATTTCTTGTGTGTTCTTTCCACAAACCACATATGTATCCACGAGAGTAATTGCATGTGTGTTCTTTTCAAAAAACCACATATGGATCAACCTATGTCATTGCATTTGTGTTCTTTTCACAAACCACACATGGATCCACTAGAGTCATTGCATGTGTATTCTTTTCTCAAACCACGTATGGATCCAGCAATGTCATTGCATGTGTGTTCTTTTCACAAACCACATATGGATCCACTAGAGTCATTGCATGTGTGTTCTTTCCACAAACCACATATGGATCCACTAGATTCATTGCATGTGTGTTCTTTTCACAAACCACATATGGATCAACCACTGTCACTACATGTGTGTTCTTTTCACAAACCACATATGGATCCACTAGAGTCATTGCATGTGTGTTCTTTTCACAAACCACATATGGACCCACTAGAGTCATTTTATGTGTGTTCTTATACTAAAACCAACACTAGAGTCATTGCATGTGTGTTCTTTTCACGACCCACATATGGATCAACCAATGTAATTGCGTGTGTGTTCTTTTCACAAACCACATTTGGATCAACAAATGTCATTGCATGTGTGTTCTTTCCACAAACCACATATGGATCCACCAATGTCATTGCATGTGTGTTCTTTTCATGAACTCCACATGGATACACTAGAGTCATTGCATATGTGTTCTTTCCACAAACCACATATGGATCCACTAGAGTCATTGCATGTGTGTTCTTTTCACAAACCACATATGGATCAACCAATGTCATTGCATGTGTTCTATTTTCACAAACCACATATGGATCCACTAGAGTCATTGCATGATTATTCTTGTAATGATAAACCACATATATATCCACCAACGTAAATGCATGTATGTTCTTTTCACAAACCATATATGGATCAACAAATGGCATTGCATGTGTGTTATTTCCACAAACCACATATGGATCACCCAATGTCATTGCATGTGTGTTCTTTTCATGAACCACATATGGATCCACTAGAGTCATTGGATCTGTGTTGTTTCCTCAAACCACATATGGATCCACTAGAGTCATTGCATGTGTGTTCTTTTCACAAACCACATATGGATCAACCAATGTCATTGCATGTGTGTTCTTTCTACAAACCACATATAGATCCACTAGAGTCATTGCATGTATGTTCTTTTCACAAACCACATATGGACCCACTAGAGTCATTGCATGTGTGTTCTTATACTAATAGAAGCACTAGAGTCATTGCATGTGTGCTCTTGTCACAAACCACAGATGGATCCACCAGTGTTCATTGCATGTGTGTTCTTTTCACAAACCACACATGGATCCACCAATGTCATTGCATGTATTTTCTTTTCACAACCCACATACGGATTAACCAATGTCATTGCATGTGTGTTCTTTCCACAAACCACTTATGGATCA